>CM070731.1:26581533-26933780 GCA_036346275.1 Otatea glauca | reverse complement strand
CTCGATGGTAAATGCCACCGTAATCCAACCGAGTCTTTGGAGCTTGCCCTCAATAGCGAGTGGGCCCTTGGTCAAGGGAGCTCGGTCCTTGGTCGAGCGAGCTTGGGCCTAGTGGGCCATTGCCTTCGCGGGGTAACCAGTCCCCAACAATATCCAAGCCCTAGACGGAGAAAGGCCAAGAGAGAGGAATAGTTGGTAGATTTTGCACATTTTGACCAGCTCGAAAGAATCCTAGAGGGCAGTCGGCCAATAGAACCCTTGCCGAAAAACCTTTCCGACTAAGGTGTGATAGGACGCATGGTTGCCGCAGATGCTTCCATGGACATTGAGCAATGTCTTATTGCCATCTTTTTTAGTGATGCACTTCATCAAGATTCTGTTACTCCCCTTTCGGTAGAGCTTGCCATCTTCCAATGAGTATAGCTTGGACTTACGCATAATTTTCTCGGTTGAGGCATCATCGTCAGGGATCTCCCAACTTTAGAGATAAGCTTGGAATGGAGTCATCGAAGTCGGCTTGCGTTCGAGTAGTGCAGCTTCCTTGTCTGCGGGTTCGCCTCACGACTAATTGCATCGCTAGTCGAAGTTATAAGATTCGCCTCCCATAGGGGAGATGATGGTTTGAGGAGTTTCTCGACGAAGACTCCTGTGGGCCTAGGCGAACGGGACGAAGCGAGCCTAGCAAGTTCGTCGACGACGGAGTTGTCACTTCGCCTAATATGCCTTACCTCAAGCCCTTCAAACTTGTGCTCTAGCTTGCAAACCTTGTTCAGATATGCGGCGATGTTGTCATCCGAGCACTGGTACTCCTTCTATACTTGGTTCACGACAAGCTGTGAGTCCCCTTTCATGAGTAGTCGTCTGATCCCAAGTAACGCAGCAATGCAGAGCTCGTTAACCAGTCCTTCGTATTCTGCAACATTGTTTGAGGCTAGAAAATCAAGTTGGATAACATAGTTAAGCTCCTCACCTGTCGGGGATTTGAGCACGATGCCATATCCCGAGCCCTGAAGTGTGAGTGACCCATCGAAGAATATAGTCTAGTGGTCATTGATCGTCCTGTGCTCTCTTTTTTCGACGTGCGTCCATTCTGCGATGAAGTCTGCCAATGCTCCTGACTTGATGCTGGTTCGTGGCTCGAAATCGAGCTCAAACTTGTTGAGTTCGACTGCTCACTATGCAATTCGTTCTGTCGCCTCTCGGTTGCATATTACCTTCTTTAGCGGATACGTCGTCATGATCGTAATCTTGTGCGCCCGGAAGTAGTGCCACAGCTTTCATGAGGTCATCAGGACGGTGTACAACATCTTCTGCACTTGAGGGTATCACAACTTGGCGTCATGCAAGACCACGCTCACGTAGTACATCGGCTTATGGACCTTGGCCTTTTTCTCAAGGCAACCCTGTTCGACCACTAGGACTATGCTTACTACTTGAGGGCTAGCTGCAATGTACAAAAAGAGCTCTTCTTTTTCGTTAGGTGAGGTTAAAACTGACGGAGATGATAAATACCTTTTCAAATCCCGAAAAGCTTCTTCGGCCTCCTTGGTCTACTCGAAAGTGTCCTACTTCTTGAGTAATTTGAAGAAGGCCAGCCCTCTTTTGCCCATCCGGGAGATGAATCGACTAAGGGTTTTGATGCAACCTGTGAGCTTTTGCACTTCCCTCAGGGTTCACAGAGAACACATCAGATCGATTGCCTCAATGTTACGCGGGTTGGCCTCGATGCCTCGACTGAACACCAGGAAACCGAGAAGCTTGCCAGACGGAACGCCGGACGTACACTTCTCGGGGTTAAGCATCATTCGATACTTCCTGAGATTGTTAATTTTTGCTCGAGGTCGCTGATTAAGGTGTTGTCGGCTTTCAACTTGACTACAATATCATCGACGTATGCTTCCGTGTTGCGCCTAATTTGTGATTTCAAGCAATTTTGGATACAGCGTTGATACGTAGCACCAGCACACTTCAAACCAAAAGGCATCTTAATATAACAGAATACACCGAAGGGAGTAGTAAAAGCAGTTTTTTCCTCATCCTCTGCGGACATGCTAATTTAGTGATACCCCGAGTAGGCATCTAGAAAACTTAGCAGTTCACAGCCCGCAGTAGAGTCCACTATTTTGTCGATGCGGAGAAGAGGAAAAGGGTCTTTAGGGCAAACCTTGTTGAGATTGGTGTAGTCGACGCACATCCTCCAGTTGCCATTGGGTTTCTTGATGAGGACAGGGTTCACCAGCCACGTTGGGTGGCGGACTTCTCGAATGAAGCCAGCCTTCAAGAGTTTACCGACTTCCTCTTGTATGGCCTGCTTCTTGTCTTCCGTAAATCTATGCTGCTTCTGCACCACAGGTCTAGCGTTTGGGTCCACATCTAGTCGATGCTCGATCACCTCCTTAGGGACCCCGGGCATGTCGGACGGTTGCCACTCAACCACATCGCGGTTTGCCTGAAGAAAAGTGATGAGCTCGAGTACCTATTTGGGCTCAAGGTCGACACCTACTTTGACTATCTTGGAAGGTTCTGACGGGTCTAAGGGCCCTATCTTGACTCCCCCATCGGTCTTTTTATCCTTCTTGCCATCATTGACAGGGTCCTTGGTGGCGCTATTGGATGCAGGAGCCTTGTTGATGCTCTTGGATTTTTGGCGCTTGGTTCCCTCATCGTTGGCACTAGCTGCCAATCCGCAGAGATGCTTGACCATCTCTAGGCTCTTCTTATCGCACCTGACTGCCGCACGCTGGTCCCTCTTGATTGTAAGGACTCCTTTTGGTGCCGACATCTTGACGGTCTAGTACACATAGTGCACCACTGCCATGAACTTGGACAGCATTGGGTGGCCTAGGATCACATTGTAGGCAGTCTCAAACTCTGCAACGTTGAAGAGGATCTTTTCGGTGGAGAAATTGTCTGGTGTGCCAAATGTGACGGGCAACTCGATTTGGCCAAGGGGTATCGATGATGAATGTGTAGTTATGCCATGAAACGACTCGGCTTCAGCTTTGATCTCTATTTAGGGAATCCCCATGTTCTAAAGAGTTTTTGTGAAGATAAGGTTCAACGAACTACCTCCATCGACCTAGGTTCGGGCGACTTTAACTTTGATGATGGTTGGCTTGACCACCACAGGGTATCGATCCGGATGTGGAACCGCAGCTAGGTGATCTTATTGGTCGAAGGTGACTATCACTTCAGACCACTTGAGGAACCTAGCGGGAGCCGGTGTGGCCAGGTTGACCTCCTTTTCGACTGCCTTGTACTGTCTTCTGGACTCATACGTGGCAAAACCCCCAAAGCTGTGCACCAGCTTGTGATCTGCCCCGCGGTATTCGGGCTCGTCGTCTTGGGGCTTCTCTTTGGCTTGCTCGATCCTGCGCTCGGCAAGGGCGGCTTTGAGCTTCTCCTAGACCTTTTTGCTAATCACATGGTATTCATCAAAGTCGTGTTTGTCTGTGTGATGGATTGGACAGTATTTGCCTCCTCCACGGCTTCCTTATTGTCGCTGGTATTGCGCATCTTGCCCCTTTAAACCACAGCTACGGTGGAGTCACCTTTGCGTTTCTCTCTGTGGTTTTTGTTCTTCTTCGCCCCTTGCTTGGACGACTCAAGCTTGTCGTCGTTAGATTTGGGATCGTCTATATGGTCTCGGGCTTCGACACGTATAGTGTATTTATCTGCCAACTCGATAAGCTCTTTGGTGGTTCTGATTTTTTGAGTGGCAAGCTTTCCGTTCAACTCCCTATCCTTAACGCTGTTCTAGAAGGCAACTATTACCGCCTCGTCTGAGATGTCTGGGATTGAGTTGCGCTTGTCGCTGAAGTGTGTTAGTGTTATGCCCTTGAGGCAATCATTTAGATGATTGTAACATGACTATGTTTATAAATAATAATATGATTATTGGTCCAATGAATGTATATCATTGTATTGATCAACAAGTATGTGACTTGCTTATGAAGCTCTTTACTTATTGATGTAATTCGATAAATATCTCTGATCGGATATCACCGTATAGGACAACGATGAATAGATTAGCACATGTAATGATCGATGATCATGCTTCATAGATCATGGGATATGGAGATATCATCTATACATTGTGGACGCATGTTGAAAAGAACATGGGTTAGATAGACCCGCCATGGGACACTGCGAGAATGTTACATTCTTATGTGTCATCAGTGTATCTCATACATATTAGATGTATTATCCTTAGACCTGAGATTATCATATTCCCTACATGCGTAATAGTTTTCCTTGGGGCTATCAAACACTACTTTCTAACCGGATAGTTATAAAGGTAGCTTTCATGTTTACTATGAAACGTGCAGAGGGAAGTGAGCAGTCAAGATAGAATTTGCCACTCCAACGAAACAGAGATATATGACAAGGCCACTCGTGTGATATGATTAAGGAAGTGCACGACCATGCCGTGATTGAGGAGTCAATCACAACTTATTAATATATCAAGGATACGAGAGATGGATTGAATCATCAAATGATGACATGCTTCTCGCCTTGAGTTCAATCTTCATATACTTGGCAAAGGGATTATTACATGAGTACTTTTGATAGATTCTGTCCGATTTGATCATAGTATGTTTGGGAGTTGGCATGCTTTGCAAGGAGTCGCTACCAACTATTGGATTGAAAAGGAGTTTTTCGAATCCATGTCCAAACGTACGTGAACCTGCAAGGTCACACACTTAATGGGCTGGGACGCATTAATTTGGATTAGATCTGTAATTAATGGACCTCGCGGGCTTAGCACACTAATGGACCCTGGTTTAGGGTTTCATCTCATGGCTATATAAGGAGTTGATTTGGGTGGGCGCAGGGTGTGCTTTCCACGGTTTAGAAGTGTTTCACCCGAAACCCTAGCCTCCTCTTCTCACTATCCCTGCCGAGTGTAACACCCTGAAATTTGCTCTAATTCAAATTTTGTAGTATTCTTGATCTTTGAGAATTTTTGGAATTTATTGAAATTTAATTGGATTTATTCAAATATGGCCTTTCTTGAAATCAATTAAATAATGGAAAAGTTTATGTAAAGTTTTATTGAAAATATTTTATTTGAGTTCCAAATGTCTCAAAGTATTTTGTTAGAATTTTTTTGGATTTTTTCGGGAATTTTTGCTATTTATTTTGGCTTTGTTTATTTATCTGATTTATTTTTAATCAGAAATATTTTAGAAATTAGGTGAATAGTACTGGGCCGGCCCATCACTGTGCTTAGCCCGGCCGGCCCAGTTCGCCAAAACCCTAGAATCGCGCTGTCCAACCTTGATCGAATGGTTGCCGTTGCGCAGCGTCACCCGCGCGCGTGCACCATCCGATCGAGTCCACGCGAATGCTCGTGATGCAGCCACGTCCCTTCGCCCGCGTAATCGCCGGAATTAACTCCACCGAGCGTTTCCGCTTGTTTCGCCGCCTGCAGCGCGCACGTCGAGGCTCCTTAAAGTACACAGAGTAGCGCGTCTGGCAGAGCTCCTCTCGCTGCATCTTTTGACTCCTCGCACGCCTCCTGAGCCGCCGTCGTTTGCCCTCAAGAGCTCGCCGATGTTCGTTGAAGTCTTCGCCGCAGTTCCTTGCCCTTTGCTCACCGTCCGTTGAGGTTCTGCCATCCCCAAGGTCTCCGACGAGTTTGCCGTGCCAAGACGCGTCAACCCCGTCAGTTCTTCTCGTCGGAATCGCCCTCTAGCGCCGCCGACCACGTCGTCTTCCCCAGATCCGGCAGCCTTCTCTTCTGCGCCACCGCCGACCTCGCCGAACCCCGTCGACCGTTCAATCCGCATCGCACGCTTCTTGTTCGTCCACGTCTTTCCCCTTCTGTTTTAAATCCTAGCGTTAATCTTGACCGTTAGATCTAGATTGAACGGTGGTGATTAGATTTAGTTTCTGTGTTTGTTTAGATCTCAGTCGTTGGATCGTTAGTGTACGCGTGAGATTGAGCCGCGTAGTTAAGATGAACAGTAATCATCTCGGGTACTGTGGGCCGTTAGATTAGATCTAAACGGTAGTTGAGGGTTGAGCTGTGACGCGTGAATCCACGCCGTTCAGATTTGAACGTGCGGCAGAGATGACACCGCACTTCCACCGAATCGCGTGCAAACGCGTGTGCGCGGAGACCAGATCCGACCGTTGCTTTCGGGCGCACCGCTGCGATCTTGCCGCGTGACCGCTCGTGAACCGAGACGCCGCCGAACGTGCGCGACATCCAGTCGTTGGATCCAAGAGTCACGCCGGATGCGCGACACATGGAGGCACAGAACGCGAAGCGTCGCCGAGTCAGCGCGGGGATTTGACCGTTGGATCCGAGCGACCGTCGGATGTGCGACGCGTGTCGCGTAGATTTCGAGGCAGTGCGGTGTGGCTCGTGGATCTGAACGTTGATTCAAGGAACGGCTCGGATCTTGTCGCGTGGGTGCACTGTGCTGGTGGACCGAGTCCACGGTGGAACCAATCCGAGCCGTGAACCGAGCCCATAGACCGAGGCGACGTGGCGGCACTGTAAGGTCACACGTGTCATCTTCGACGCTATCACGACGCCATAAATAATTTTTTTATATAAAAATATTTGGGCCGAATTTCATTTCGGAGCTGACGTCATAAATCTCAATTTTTTTTCGTATAAAAATAATTAAAACAAATCGGATTTTCTGATTTATATTTTATTTAAAACTTTGAAAGGCTATAACTTTTGCATTTGAACTCCGATTGAGGTGATTCCAGTTTCTAAAAATTTGTAAAATTGTGATATTTTTAATGGTGAATTTTAATTGAATTTTAGAGGTTATATAGTCTACTGTTTTGAATATTAATTGCATATGTTATTTTCATGCGTAGACGCAAATTTCCGGAAAGTTTTGAAGGAGAGTTCATCACTTCAGATCAAGCTTTAGATCAAGACCAGCAACTCTTTGAAGGCAAGTGATGCTTTGATCATTTTGTTCCCAGTTTATAAAATGTAATTTATGCTTTGAAATTATGCATGCTAATTTATTTAAATGTATTTAAATTGATTTAGGGTATGTAGCTAATCAACCCATATTGTTATCGCCACCTTGAAATTACTATTTGTATGCCTTTTAATCATTGTCCACCCTAAGGTTATGCGTATTTGTTGGATATTAATATGATGCCAACACGGGAGGCTAGACCGTGATTAGATGCTTAGCCTTGCAATGAGTCATGAATGATCTTTCGGAAAATGTATCAATATTGACTAACGAAATATTGAATGTATTTTGAAAGTGGTGTGATGATGCCACATGATGAGATTGAGGTACAGAGACCTGTGTGGTTCTGTACCGATGTTGAGTTATTACTGGCATGTGTTGCACAATAATCAACGGGGTGGGAAATGACTTAGACTGGGGCAAGTGGCAAGAGGCTTTGTGCTAGGTGGGCCTATGTGGCAATGGGTTGATGAGTGTTGTGAGAGTGTGTGCCACATAGGGCTGTGTGCCACTGTTGAGTGTTGGAAGTCTTGCCTTGGTCAGTTAAGGACCTCACCTTGCAAGCCTTTTGACCTGAGTCACTCGTACAACCACATGTCTGATATGGGATAGGCCTAGTTGATTAGGTTTTTGATATCTTCCTCCGATACTCTGTGACAAGACACGGGGTGTAGCGTGTGGGGTAGCGCACTGCTATGCGCTTGGTGCCCATCCAACGGTGTTGTCCTGTCCTATACTTCGGCTCTGTGTGAGGGAAGGGATAGTGAAGGCAATACCGGAGAGGTTCATTGGTTAAGGTACAGGTTCCTGAAAGGCTTTGTTACGGGCAATCACCTGTGTGGTGAGCGGCTGTATCTTGTGGGTAAAGTGTACAACCTTTGCAGAGTGTCAATCTATTCGAATAGCTGTGCTCGCGGTATTGAGCATTGCTCGGGGATTACAGTCAAGGTGTAGATCTTCAAAAATAAAATGTGGAAAGGGTGGCTGTGTGCCGGTGCTAAGAATGAACTGTTTAAGGTTGTGTGCCGAGAATCTTTGAAGAAAAACTATTTGAAGAACTTAGCATTATATATAACTGTTTTCACTTCCTTTAATCTAAATAAGATGCTAGTTTAAAAATGTTGTTTGATGCAAAAGAACCAAATAAGCCAATTCTTTGGAATAACCTTGCATGTAGTAATAGCACCGCATTTTGTGCATTACTTGTTGAGTGCCTTGAGTACTCACCCCTCTTTGCCTATCAATCCCAATATCTGTGGAGGAGTCTACGCCGGCCTGGGAGGAGGAGTATATTGAAGATCCGGACAGTTAGGGGGCAAGCCCAGTCGGTTGCCTGTGGAAAGATGAAGGCTTCCACGAAGTTTATATGTTTTCCGCTGTTTCCTGTTTACTCTGATAATGTAAGCCCTGCGTGGCTGATTTATGTAAGGAGACCATAAGGTCGTACAACTCAGTTTATATAAATGTTTGCACTATTTATTATGGTATCGTTGTGAATGTCTGTGATGTTCAACCTTGTAAAGACTGTGTGTGCTAAGCGTGATCCCGACTAGCACAGAATACCTGAGGGTCCGATTCTCTAACGGTCCCGACAGAGGTGGTATCGAGCAGTCGATGTAGGTCTTGACCCTAGCTAGGTTAGTTGTGTCTGGAGGATAAAACTACTTTCTAAGATTTAATCAACTTGAGCAAGAATATCAATCAAATCTCGAGTTATCTTTTCTCTTTTGTTCATACCTATGCTGCATTTTCTGTTGTTATGTTTGGTTTTTAAAACGAGGTCTATTTTGGCAGATGAGGAGGATCCACACATATGGTGAGTGCACTGGAGGATTCGCCGCTGAGCTATGGCGTATGATGCAACTTCTTGGAGGTTTTGACAGGCCGCTTTACCAGGGGACCACTGTAGTGCGGGCAGGACTTGATATCGCCTGGGATGTCAAGATCACCGTTTATGCTCGAGAGAGTTCGAGGGCGAGCCGTCCTATCTACATCAACGCCAGGAGGACTTCATTCGAGGCCGAGATCGAGGAGACAGCACGTCTTGCGATGCGGCAGATCACTCGCACCTACTCCGCAGAGTTGGATGGTACTGTCTTTCGTCACCATCCGCGCCGAGATAATCGCCACGACAGGATGGAGTTCTTGGAGGAGGACGCTACGATCACTCACCTCGCGAGGTATGTCATCGCTTAGGAGGAGGCCATGGATGAGACAGTCCAGGAGCTGCAGAGAGGCCGTGACGAGGTCACGGAGGCGAGAACTCAACTGCGGGAGAACTTAGCTCACGCTATGCAGAGGATTCATGAGCTGGAGATGGCTCTTTATGGACCTAAGCCTGAGCCAGTTTTGGAGCTGCATGACCCAGATCCGAAGGAGCCGGAGTAGGCAGCCTTGGGACCAGCCGAGTCAATGGGGTCGTTTGTACCAGCTGCAATAGGTCATCAGGACCAGTTCGCCCCGATGCCAGAGCACCCGCTGGTGTATGCTCCGGGGGAGCCGCAGCCGGGTTGGCTCGATGAGTGATCAAGTCTAGTTGGGTGTAGTGTCGAGACTCAAGTGTTTGAGTCACGTCTTTTGTTTCAGAGTCACTATTAGGTGTGAGTCGTTGTGAGTCTTAATGTTTGTTTACTTGCTTTGGTGTGTAAGTGTCTAGTATGCGTTGCATTGCCCTTAGGCACTTGTGAGCAACCGTACTACTTTACTAAAATTAATAAAGTGGCTAAATAATTTAAGTTACACCTGTTTCCCCCGCATAAGTTCTTTTACTTGTCTATGCTTTCTTCTTTTCTTAACCTTGGAAGCTTTCAACAGATGGTGTGGACTCGTGGCAACGTGGGAGCCAGTGGAAGTGGTGCCAACCAAGCAGGAAACCAGAATGAGGAGCCAATCCCTCAACCACCGCAAGTTGATCTACAGAATCTGGGAGCTTTCTTAGCTGTCCAAACTCAGTTGATGAGCACCATGATGCAAACCATGCAGCAGATTTCCAACCAAGCTGCTGCAAATGTTCAGCAAGGGGGTAACCATGGACCACACCCCTACTCAAGACTATCAGAGTTTATGAGGACTCGCCCACCTACATTCTCGGGCAATGCTAATCCATTGGAGGTGGATGACTGGCTGAGAACAATAAAAAGGAAGCTGCACATAACCCAATGTGTAGGAAATGAGAGGGTACTCTATGCCTCTTATCAATTAGAGGGAACCGCCGCAGAATGGTGGGAAAACTTTTGTGCATTGCATGAGGATCCTCAGGGTATCTCATGGGAGGAGTTCACAACAGCCTTCCGCCAATACCATGTGCCAGAGGGTATCATGGATCTGAAGAACGAGGAATTCAAGAATCTCAAGCAGGGTGGCCAATCGGTGGCCGACTACCTGAATAAGTTTACTCAGTTGGCACGCTACGCACCAGAAGACGTAGCTACGGACAAAGCAAGACAATCCCGCTTTATGAAGGGATTGAATGCAGGGCTGTAAGTGGGACTGATCACCCACACATTTCCGGACTTCCAGGAGCTGGTTAACAAGGCTCTTATTTTGGAAGACAAGCGCCGAGAGTTGGATGACAACAGAAAGCGCAGATTGACGCAACAAGGAGGTCGTCCGGGCCAGCAGAGGCAGAGGACAGCACCCCAACAATTTGTCCGATTCGGCCAGAGGCGGTGATGAGGCACCATCGCTGCAAATCGCGATGGGCTGAATGTTCAAACTCCGGCTAGGTCGGTGGTACAGTCCGGAGGAAACTCGCAGGCAGCGGGAAGACGTTGCTATCACTGCAACGAGATAGGGCATTTCGCCAACAACTGCCCTAAGTAGGGAGGTGTCACCCCAGTCCGTTTTAACCTGGGAAACACACCCGCAAGGACTCCAGCGCCAAATGTGAACTGTGGGGCATCACCATCAGCAACTCCGTCTCAAGCAACTGCGAGAGGCCGAGTTAATCACATCACTGCGGATGAGGTTCAGAATGCAACGGATGTTGTACTGGGTAAGTTCCTAGTAAATTCAGTACTAGCTACTATTTTATTTGATTCTGGAGCTTCACATTCATTTATTTCCCGAGATTTTGCTGTTCAAAATGATATGGATATAGTGAATCTTAAATGTATGCTTATAGTCCAATCCCCTGGATCAGAACTCCGATCCAAAGTAGGATGTTCTGGGGTAAGACTAATAATTAATGGAGTAGAGTTCCTAGCGAACTTAATCGTCCTTAATACCCAAACCTTAGATGTTATCCTAGGAATGGATTGACTAACTAAGCACAAGGCAGTGTTGGACTGTGGAAGAAGAGTCATATCAGTCGAGAGCTCGGAAGGGCGAAGGATTGAGTTTGAAGCGACAGTAGTGCGAGATGGTTAGTTGATGGTCAACAGCATGAAGGTCGTCAGCTTAGAAGATGTTCTAATAGTCAGAGAGAGTATTCAGATGTTTTTCTGGAGGATTTACCTGGAATGCCGCCGGATAGAGATATCGAGTTCGTTATAGAACTTGTTCCAGGAACAGCTCCGATAGCCAAGAGACCCTACCGGATGTCCACAGATGAGTTGGTAGAGATGAAGAAACAGATTGAAGAGCTGTTGGAGAAAGGTTTTATCATACCTAGTTCATCACCATGGGGAGCACCTGTCTTGTTTGTCAAGAAAAAGGACAGGAGTTTTAGGATGTGTATAGACTATCGTGCACTCAATGATGTGACGATAAAGAATAAGTATCCGCTACCCAGGATCGATAATCTTTTTGATCAGTTGAGAGGAGCAGGAGTCTTTTCCAAGATTGATCTCCGATCGGGTATCATCGACTGAAGATCCGCCGGAGGATATACCAAGAGCGCATTTTCATCAAGATATGGACACTATGAGTTCACAGTTATGTCCTTTGGATTGACAAATGCACCAGCATATTTCATGAACTTGATGAATAAGGTTTTTATGGAATACTTGGATAAGTTCGTCGTCGTGTTTATAGATGATATCCTTGTCTATTCCAAGATGAGGGAAGAGCACGCCGAGCATTTAAGGCTAGTCCTTGAGAAATTGAGGGAACAACAATTGTTTGCTAAATTTAGCAAATGTGACTTTTGGAAGGATAAAGTGGAATTTCTTGGACACATAATGACCGCAGAAGGAGTCGCAGTAGATCCAAGTAAGGTGGAGACAGTTTTGCATTGGGAGCAACCGAAGACGGTAACTCAAATCCGTAGTTTCCTTGGAATGGCGGGATATTACCGTTGTTTTATTGAAGGATTCTCTACAATTGTGAGACCCCTTACGCAATTGTTAAAGAAAGAAAAGAAATTCTTGTGGACACCTGAGTGTGAGAAGAGTTTTCAGGAGTTGAAGAAACGGTTAACATCAGCACCTGTATTAGTTTTACCTAACGTTCATCAAAACTTCGACATCTATTGTGATGCATCGCATCAGGGATTGGGATGCGTGTTAATGCAAAACCGAAAGGTAATAGCGTATGCATCGAGGCAATTGAGGCCACATGAGGAGAACTATCCGACTCATGATTTGGAATTGGGCCGCCACAGCATGCATCAAAATATGGCGTCACCATCTCATCAGAAATAGATGTGAAGTGTATACAGATCACAAAAGTCTCTAGTATATATTCACGCAAGCTGACTTAAATATGAGGCAGAGAAGATGGCTAGAGTTGATCAAAGATTATAATGTTGGAATTCATTATCATCCTGGCAAAGCCAACGTGGTGGCAGATGCCTTGAGCAAAAAGAACCACAGTGTAAATATGCTGTTGGAAACAAGTCAGGCAGAATTGTGTAAGGATTTCCGGAAATTGGAATTGGAAATGGTACCAGAAGTATTCTTAGCAACCTTGGAAGTAAAACCTACCCTGGAAGATCAGATCAGGGAAGGACAGAAAGATGACGACAAAATCAAGAGAATTAAGTCTAAGATGGACGAAGGCAAGGCGAAGGATTTCAAACTGGATGACCAAGGCACTATGTGGTTTAAAGGGCGCATTTGTGTGCCGAATAAAAAGGATTTGAAGCAGTTAATTTTAGAGGAAGCCCATGACTCCAAGTACTCAATTCATCCAGGAAGTGCAAAAATGTATCAAGATTTAAAAGAAAGATTTTGGTGGCCAAGCATGAAGAGGGAAGTTGCTGAGTATGTCGCATTATGTGACATATGTCAAAGAGTCAAAGCTATACACCAGAGGCCAGCAGGATTATTACAACCCCTGAAAATAACTGAATGGAAATGGGAAGAAATTGGTATGGATTTCATAACTGGTTTACCCAGAACTCAAAGTGGATATGATTCTATCTAGGTCATAGTAGATCGATTAACTAAAGTGGCACATTTCATAACAGTAAAGACCACTTATTCCGAAGACCGGTTAGCAGAACTTTATATGGCAAGAATTGTCTGTTTGCACGGAGTACCGAAGAAAATAGTTTCAGACAGAGGAACTCTGTTTACTTCCAGATTTTGGGGTAAGCTACATGAAGCAATAGGGACTCATTTGAACTTCAGTACAGCATACCATCCGCAAACAGATGGTCAAACTGAGAGAGTTAACCAGATATTGGAAGATATGCTGAGAGCCTGTGCCTTAGCATATGCTACTTCATGGGACAAGTGTTTTCCTTATGCCGAGTTCAGCTACAACAACAGTTATCAGGCAAGTTTACAGATGTCTCCATTTGAAGCTTTGTATGGTCGATCCTGTCGAACACCATTGAACTGGAATGAGACTAGAGAACGACATGTTTTTGGTCCGGATATACTTCAGAAAGCGGAAAAGTAGATCGCCATGATCAGAGAGAGATTGAAGATTGCTCAGTCAAGGCAGAAGAGCTATGCCGACAATCGTCGCAGGGGTTTGAGCTTTGAACCTGAAGATTTTGTGTACCTCAGAGTCACCCCTCTCAAAGGAGTCAGAAGATTCCATGCAAAAGGGAAGCTCGCACCTAGATATGTCGGACCATTCAAGATTCTTAGTCGCAAAGGTGAAGTTGCGTACCAACTGGAGCTGCCGCAGTCATTGGCAGGGGTACATGATGTATTCCATGTATCGCAATTAAAGAAGTGTCTCTGAGTACCGGAAGAGCAAACACCTTTGGAAGCAATCGAGCTGCAAGAAGATCTGACTTATAAAGAGCATCCGGTGAAGATTCTGGACATAATGGACAGAGAGACAAGGAACAAGTCAACGCGTTTTTGCAGAGTTCAGTGGAGCAACCATTCGGAAAGTGAAGCAACGTGGGAACGCGAAGAAGATCTAAAGAAGGAGTTTTCTGACCTATTTCTGTAGTCAGCCCTGAATCTCGGGGACGAGATTCTGTTAAGGGGGGAGGTTTGTAACACCCTGAAATTTGCTCTAATTTAAATTTTGTAGTGTTTTTTGTAAAGCCCCCATTTTTGATAATAAATATCAATCATGGGCTCCCTGTGCACACAGTACTAGTCCCATGATCAGTGGCTAGCACGTACAGATTACAAATTGAAATCACATCCATACACAATTACATATGCTAAGCGTCTTGTATATACACAGTATTATTAACACAAGCCAAAAGCTTGAAAAGCAGCAACAGAAACTTTATTTCTCTTGTAGTATGCCCATTCACCCTCAGGCAACAGACAAGGTAAAGCCTTAGAAAACATCGTCATCATAACCCCCGAATCCTGAATCGTCGTAAAGATCATTGGGGTATTCGAGATCTTCACCTAACACAATATGGATAGCAATATTGAGTACATTGGGTACTCAGCAAGTCTTATAGTGTATCACAAATGCAATTATAAGTAAATGCAGGGCATAGCAATGGAATGGTTTCTATAGTTGTTTTTGCATTGGCAAAATAAAGCATAAGCACATCTTAGATTGCAATCGAAGATTGTAAAGAAGCATTTTACTATAATGAGCAAGTATGAATTTAGCATAAACTAATTATCATATCACAATCTATCCGACTGACGTAATTCATTCCCATGTCATCCCTTGACATGAATCAAGCATATTCTAAAACACCATTTTCCCGTCAAATCATTTTGGAAATATTAAAACTCTAACCATGTGATGACTTTACCAAGTGCCTTTAACCGTAGGCGCGGCTAATTAATTAGATTTACACTCTGCAGAGGTGTACAGCTTTACCCACAAGAAATGATCAGCTCATTGCACAAGCTATTAGCACACTTCCTTCGGTGTGCCGCAGAGAGATCATAACATAACCGTTACATTACCTAGACCTAGCTTTGCACCAGCCCGATGACGTTAAATCCTTATTATGGAGAAGGAACATGACAGTGAATCCCTGTCATTTAAAGTGGTAACCTAAGCGAAGAATCCCTGCATTAAAGGCATAAATCCTGCGATAAGGGTTCCTTTCCATATTAAGATGTACATCGTTATACCGATATGCATTTACCCACAACGAAGTGTGGAAGCCCCTCATAAGCAAACATAGAAAGGATTGCTCATACTATCTCCCGCCTACCAATGTGCAAAGCCGCACCTAAGCAACTTAATAGGTTAAGGTCGCCCATATCAAGACTCGTGGTTGCACGATTTTCTTGGCTTGAAAACAACCCATAGCTCGGTCCTTAATCTGACACGGGCAATACTCCACCCTACACTACGTACAAGTCTAGCCCTTGCACAACCGGCTATTGCCAATAATTTCCAGCATCTAAATCATAGTTTTATTTTGGGGTTGTTAGTCAAAATACCAACAATTGACATCATGTCATAACCAACCTTTTTCAATTCTCAAGAATCAATGTTGATCGAATCATACTCAACGTTGGTTCTAAAGCATGGCTAAGTATGGTTAATATTCGCATATACCCAAGTTGATAGTAAGTATTGTCTAACCCACTTTTACGGTTATCAAGGTTCACACATTCATACTTATCAAGGAAGTTCCATGAATCATCAGGTATAACTACCAATATTTCGACATAGCATTTTTATGACAAGTACGCGCATGCATAATAGTTTTGCAATCATTAAAAGTAAATATTTGAAGTATTAGGATCAAAATGATCAAGGGAGGGTGCTTGCCTTGCTGATCGAAGTCGGGAACAAAGTCTGGATCATCGACGAGGTCGCTGTCGCTAATCGGGTTAGTTCGCTTTAATCTACTTGTAGACCATCAAGAACAACATACAAAAAATAGCAAACAAGTATAAGGGCAAAAAGAAGACAGACAGGAAATCAAATAAAACATGCTATAAGAAACAGGCACATATTCTTTTCTAGATTATTTATTCCTGTTTTACGAATTCAAGAGGCTAAAATTATGTATTCCTGCATTTAACATTTCGAATTATAGATGCTAAAATTATTTAAAGTAGAAAGATTTGTCTTATGGTGATATCGTAAAATAGTTTATTAATTGGATTCAGATGCAAAACAATATATTTAGGGACTTTTGAATTAAACATTTGTTATTAGATTTCTAACTATCATATTATTGGGCTTAGCACATTAAGTAATCTACCTCATTTTTATGTTTAATTGCTAGATGCAAGCAAGATCTCATTATACATATATATACATATATACGCATATACTTTTCATACTAAATTTTATCGTATTTGCATAATTCATTATTAGTTCAATATTTTTACTTAGCTTGACATTATTCTGCCATTATTCTGAAAAGATAGCAAATTACTAAAAACTCTTTTCTTAATCATTAATCATTATAGCATAGTTACCAATAATATTAACCTTCAACAGAAAAGACATAGAACAATTAGTTTTCCAAATATTTTTGTAGAGATGGGTTCATAGTAGAATGAAGCTCTTAATACAATTGGTTTAAAACAATATTAACCTTATTTGCAAAATTTCCATACTTAATCTATTTTCATATGTGCTATTCACCTTTATATTAAAATATTTTTCTGAATTAGTTTTTAAGAATACTTTTGCATATTCTGGAATTTATCGATTTTAGATGAATTTAGAAATTGATTTCATCTCATTTGGATTTCAAATGCGGAAGATATTCAAGTTTGAATTTTTAACCGATTCAAAAATCAATGAAAATAGCAAAATACGCTTTCGCTACGCTGAAAGCGTCTTTTGCTTCGCGCCAACACACGCGCGTTCAATCCTGCTGCGGTCACTGACATCCGGGTCCCAGCCGTCAGCGACATGGTGAAATCACGATGAGCCACTGATACCTCGGTCCCGCGACTCAGAGACACCGAGCAGAGCCTAGCGAACTTGGGCTCGCCGGCGACGAACTAACTCTGGCCAGGGGAAATGGGTAGCACCTACAGCTTCAGCATGCTAATGCGCATCTAGGGGACAACCTAATGACTTCTGAAGATGACCGGAGATGGGTCGCCGTTGTGGCCGAGCGGCGGAGGTCACGGCGACTAGCCGCGCCGACGACAGATGGCACCTCCGGTGGAATGGGTTCCGATTTTAGCATCCATGGGTTCCAGAGGTTTCATTTTTGCCAATAGGAAGCTTAGGGGAGGGTTGGATTAGCTCACCACCAGTCGCCGATTTCGGAGAAGAAGGGGGCGTAGTGGCGCGGAGCTCCAGTCGGAATTTCCTGGAAATGACAGAGGGGTTTTGATCGTTGTGAGCTAGAGATGCTAAAACAGGAAACAATTAAGGAATGGTGGCTTGAATCACCTTCAATCGGTCATGAACCACAAGTTAGGGTTCTTCGGCTGATTCGGGAAAAACGGAAATTGGCGATGTTGGATGAAGTAGAGTGAATGAAACTTGAGGGGTTTTGATGAGCACTCTCTGGCGATCATACTACAGTATTTATAGACAGAGGGAAGTGCTGTAGGCGAGCCAACACCTGGTGTGAACTCGGCTGAGTTTTGCGGTGCCAGAACAGGAGAAGGAAAGGGCCAAATCGCGTGAAATCAAGGCGAGGACGGTGCGTGGCAAGTTGGGCAGAGGCGGTTTCCTCGGGAGGCGCGAGATTACTGCGGTGGCGCGAGCTACAGTCGGCGGAAACGGCTTCGGTCACACACAAGCTCGGCTGCGAGGGAGGAAGAAGGCAGTGGGTGAGACTGACAGGTGGGACCACACAGTGAACCGGGCCCACACGTCAGAGAGAGAAGAAGAGAACTCCGGCTTGAACTGAAAATAGAGCTGGATTGATTCACTGAATCCATTGCCTATCCAATCGTAAAATTAAATAGAAATTTACTGGGTGTACCTCAGCTAGTTTACGATCTACCACAAAAATTTCAGACCTACTTGACGCGTGAGGAAATTACAATAATTCAGACAGTGCACTATGCACATATTTCTGCATTATGTTTTACATTTATTAAGATACTTATATCTTACTCCAAAAATTTAGAAACTTTTTTAGAAGGCTTACTATATTCGCGTTATCCTCCTGTAAAAATTTGAGTTTCATATTCTTTACAGATTATTTAATAAAATTCTGAAATTGAAATTTTCAGATTTTTAACCATTCAGTTTATGAATTGTTATAAATATCAAACCTAAAGGTCATCTCCTGATATTTTTACTGAAGATGACCCTATCTGGGGAGAAGATAATTTAAATATTTTACCATCGAAATTATGAGCATTAAATTTTCCGACAATTTTACTATTACTAGTCTTGTTTCATTAATTACCTTTCTTTTCATCATTTAATATTTTGTCATAATTTTAAAAATTATATTTTGAGTTCTGGATAACTCCACGAATTGTTACAGCAATTTTTCTTATTTATTGTTTCACAAATCTTTTCCTATTACTTAAGTAATGGTTGATTGATTAGGAAAAAGAATTTTCCTTACAAGCAATAATCAAGAAAATTCATAGAAAATTCAGAACATACAGAGAAACACAAATTAAAGTTTATTAAAATATATTATTTAAATTATTATTATTATTCATTTCTGAGGATGTTACATTTTTTATATTTGAGAATTTCTGGGAATTTATTGAAATTTAATTGGATTTATTCAAATATGGCCTTTCTTGAAATCAATTAAATAATATAAAATTTGATGTAAAGTTTTATTGAAAATATTTTATTGAAAGTATTTTTTTAGAATTTTTCTGGATTTTTCCGGGTATTTTTGCTATTTATTTTGGCTTTGTTTATTTATCTGATTTATTTTTAATCAGAAATGTTTTAAAAATTGGGTGAATAGTACTGGGCCGGCCCAACACTGTGCTTAGCCTCGTGATTCGTGAAACCCTAGAATCGATATTGGCGACCTTGATCGAACGGTTGCCGTTGCGCCGTCGCCGCCACAAGACGCGCGCCATCCGATCGAGTCCATGCGACGCCGTGATGGAGCCACGCCCTTCACCCGCGAATCGCGGAGTCGGCGCAACAGCGTTTCGCTTGTTTCGCCGCTGCCGCAGCACAGACGCCGAGGCTCCTTAAAGTGCATTGAGTAGCACGTCTGGCAGAGCTCCTCTCGCTGCATTTTTTCACTCCTCGCACGCCTCCTGAGCCGCTGCCGTTCGCCCTCAAGAGCTCGCCGAAGTTCGCTGAGTATTCGCCGCAGTTCCTTGCCCTTTGCTCACCGTCCGTTGAGGTTCTGCCATCCTCAAGGTCTCCGTCGAGTTCGCCGTGCCAAGACGCGTCGACCCCGTCAGTTCTTCTCGTCGGAATCGCCCTCTAGCGCCGCCAACCGCGTCGTCTTCCCTAGCTCCGGTAGCCTTCTCTTCTGCGCCACCGCCGACCTCGCCAAACCCCGTCGACCGTTCGATCCGCATCGCACGCTTCTTGTTCGTCCACGTCTTTCCTCTTCTGTTTTAAATCCTAGCGTTAATCTTGACCGTTAGATCTAGATTGAACGGTGGTGATTAAATTTAGTTTCTGTGTTTGTTTAGATCTCAGCCGTTGGATCGTTAGTGTACGCGTGAGATTGCGCCGCGTAGTTAAGATGAACAGTAATCAGCTCGGGTAACGTGGGCCGTTAGATTAGATCAAACGGTAGTTGAGGGTTGAGCTGTGACACGTGAATCCACGCCGTTCAGATTTGAACGTACGGCGGAGATGACACCGCATCTCCACCGAATCGCGCGCGACGCTGCAGCGCGCTGACCGGCGAGACCGATCCGACCGTTGCTTTCGGGCGCACCGCTGCGATGTTGCCGCGTGACCGCGCGTGAACCGAGACGCCGCTGAACGTGCGCGAGATCCAGCCGTTGGATCCAGGAGTCCCGCCGGATGCGCGACGCGTGGAGGCATAGAACTCGAAGCGTCGCCGAGTCGGCGCGGGGATCTTACCGTTGGATCCGAGAGACCGTCGGATGCGCGACGCGTGTCGAGTAGATTTCGAGGCAGTGCGGTGTGGCGCGTGGATCTGACTGTTGATTCAAGGAACGGCTCGGATCTTGCCGCATGGGTGCACTGTGCTGGTGGACCGAGTCCACGGTGGAACCAATCCGAGCCGTGAACCGAGCCCATAGACCGAGGCGACGTGGCGGCACCAGAAGGCTGCCACGTGTCATGCTGATGTCATCGCTGACGTCATAAATAATTTTTTATATAAAAATATTTCGGTCGAATTTTATTTCGGTGCTAACGTCATCATTAGGTCATGCTGACATCATAAATCACAATTTTTTCGATAAAAATAATTAAAACAAATCGAATTTTCTGATTTATATTTTATTTAAAACTTTGAAAGGCTATAACTTTTGCATTTGAACTCCGATTGAGGTGATTCCAGTTTTTAAAAATTTGTAAAATTGTGCTCTTTTTAATGGTGAATTTTAACTGAATTTTTGAGGTTATATAGTCTACTATATTGGTTATTTATTGCATATGTTATTTTTACGCGTAGACGCAAATTTGCCGGAAAGTTTTGAAGGAGAGTTCATCACTTCAGATCAAGCTTCAGATCAAGACCAGCAACTCTTTGAAGGCAAGTGATGCTTTGATCATTTTGTTCCCAGATTTTAAAATGTAATTTATGCTTTGAAATTATGCATGCTAATTTATTTAAACGTATTTAAATTGATTTGGGGTATGTAGCTAATCAACCCATATTGTTATCGCCACCTTGAAATTACTATTTGTATGCCTTTTAATCATTGTCCACCCTAAGGTTATGCGTATTTGTTGGATATTAATATGATGCCAACACGGGAGGCTAGACCGTGATTAGATGCTTAGCCTTGCAACGAGTCATGAATGATCTTTCGGAAAATGTATCAATATTGACTAACGAAATATTGAATGTATTTTGAAAGTGGTGTGATGATGCCACATGATGAGATTGAGGCACGAGAGACTGTGTGGTTCTCATCGATGTTGAGTTATTTGGCATGTGTTGCACAACAATCAACGGGTGGGAAATGATTTAGACTGGGAGTAAGTGGCAAGAGGCTTTGTGCTGTGGGCCTGTGTGGCAATGGGTTGATGAGTGATGTGAGTCTGTGTGCCACATTGGGTCAGTGTGCCATTGTTGAGTGTTGGAAGTCTTGCCTTGGCCGATTAAGGACCTCACCTTGCAAGCCTTTGACTCGAGTTACTCAGACAACCACATGTCCGATATGGGACAGCCTAGTTGATTAGGGTTCGATATCTTTCCTCCGACACTCGGGGTGACAAAGACACGGGGTGTAATCGTGTGGGGAGCGCACTGTGTTGCGGCTTGGTGCCCATCCAACGGTATTGTCCTGTCCTATACTTCGGCTCTGTGTGAGGGAAGGGATAGTGAAAGCGATACCAGAGAGGTTCATTGGTTAAGGTACAGGTTCCTGAAAGGCTTTGTTACTGCAATCACGTGTGGTGAGCGGTCAGATCTTGTGGGTAAAGTGTACAGCCTCTGCAGAGTGTCAAATCTATTCGAATAGCCGTGCTCGCGGTATTGAGCATTGCTCGGGGATTACAGTCAAGGGGTAGATCTTCAAAAATAAAATGTGGGAAGGTTGGCTGTGTGCTGGTGCTAAGAATGAACTGTTTAAGGTTGTGTGCCGAGAATCTTTGAAGAAAAACCATTTGAAGAACTTAGCATTATATATAGCTATTTTCACTGCCTTTAATCTAAATAAGATGCTAGTTTAAAAATGTTGTTTGATGCAAAAGAACCGAATAAGCCAATTCTTTGGAATAAGCCTTGCATGTAGTAATAGCACCGCATTCATGCATTACTTGTTGAGTGCCTTGAGTACTCACCCTCCTTGCCTATCAATCCCAACATCGTGGAGGAGTCTACGCCGCCCGGGAGGAGGAGTATATTGAAGATCCAGGACAGTTAGGGGCAAGCCCGGTCGGTTGCCTCGTGGAAAGATGAAGGCTTCCACGAAGTTTATATGTTTTCACCGTTTCTGTTCGCTTACTCGATAATGTAAGCCTGCGTGGTCGATTTATGTAAGGAGACCATATGGTCGTACAACTCAGTTTATATAAATGTTTGCACTATTTATTATGGTATCATTGTGAATGTCTGTGATGTTCAACCCTGTAAAGACTGTGTGTGCTAGCGTGATCCTGGACTAGCACAGAATACACAGAGGGTCCATATTCTCAGAATCGGGTCCTGACACCGAGCGACTAGTTGCTTGCACACCGACGCACGACGTTCCATCCCTGGACGTGTGGACTACTGCAGTGACGCTGTTGTGACTACGACGTGGGAGGACGATCCACGGCGAGGCGAGGACGATCCACTCCATCGACGCAACGACTGCGGCGATGACGATCCACTACATCGGCGCGCGAAGGATTTCGCAACTGCGCGTCTAGTGGTAATCTAATCTATGATCCCCTTCTTGCGAGTATCTTTCTGGTTATATGGTAGTTTTTTTTGTGCTAGTTTAGCATACCGCGTTTCTCTTCAAACTCTACATGTAAAGGAAAATGATTAGTGAAGAATTTAATGTAAAGATTTTCTTAATAGAGAAATAAAGTAGAGATGAGTGTTATGTTGGAATGTGAAGTGTTGGAATAAAAGCATTAATGGTAAAAGAAGGGTTAGATGTTCTCTGAGTATGCATCTGTGATGGTGATTCACTTGAAAGTGATGCGTGTGCAGTGATGGTCAGTATAGTGGTGTTCGTGAAGCTTGTCAGTCTGGAAGAATTGCCGTTGCCAGAAAGTACAGTATTGCTTGATCTAACCTAGAATGTTATGGAGTTAAGTTGCTTATTGTTAGAGAAAAGTTCCTACTGAATCATATTGGATATCAGCCCTGAGATGCTACTCTAGAAATGGACTGGTCATCCAGACATAAGGCTGTCTTGGAGTTTGGTTGAAGAGTTGTGTCAGTTAAAAGCCCTGAAGGCGAAAAAATGGAATTTCAAGCGACTGCAGATCAGGACGTTCACTTGATGGTAAACAGTGTGGAAGTTGCCAGCCTAAAAGATGTGCCAGTTGTTGGAGAATATTCGGATATGTTTTCCGAGAATTTGTCTAGTATACCGCCAGATCAAGAGATCAAGTTTGTTATTGAGTTAGTGCCTGGTACAGTGCAAAAAGCGAAGAAACCTTATCGAATGCCTACTGATGAGCTAGTTGAGATGAAGAAGCAGATCGAAGAGTTGCTAGAAAAATATTTCGCCAGAACCAGTTTGTCACCATAAGGAGCACCTGTTCTGTTTGAAGATGGGAGCTTAAGGATGGGTATTGACCATCGAACATTTAATGAAGTGATGATTAAATAATAAGTATTCCTTGCCAAGGATCGATGATTTGTTTAATCAGTTAAGAGGAGCTGGAGTTTTCTCAAAGATATATCTTCGATCGAGTTATCATCCATTAAGGATTCGTGCAGAGAATGTTCTTAAGTCAATGTTTTCTACGCGATATAGACAATATCGCAGACGGTTTGTGGATAAAACCGTATGGGAAGATACTTGCGCACATCGCAGATGGTTTGTGGCCAAAACTGTCTGTGATGTTGAGACATCACAGATGGTTTTATAAACAAACCATCTGAGATGATACAGCTAATATCGCAGATGGTTTGTGGATAAAACTCATCACAGACGGTTTTATCCACAAACTATCTGCGATATTAGCTGTATTATCTCAGACGGTTTGTTTATAAAATTGTCTGTGAATAGGGAAATATCACAGTCGGTTTTATCTACAAACCGTCTCTGATGATGAATTCTATAATTTAAATGAATGAACGATTGAAGAAATAACATGCATTAATTTCACATATATATATAAGAACTAGCTAGCTTGCACGCATGCATCGATCACATATGTACAAAAATTTGGATCCCTAGCTATCTACTAGCTACACCCTAGTCAGTCTCCTCATCATCGCTGGAGTTGTCGGCATCGGAGTCATCGTCGGTGCGGCCGTCGGGGTCCTCGCTAGAACCCTCTCTGTCTGGGTCATCCTCCAGCTCCCAGCCATCACGGTAGCCCTCCGACGAGTCGTAGATATCGTTGTCGTCGGAGGAGATCAGTATTGGCGACACTGGACGCTTCTTTTCGATGCTTGAGGCGGACGGAGCAGTGCCCGAGGTGGCCGGCGGAGGAGACCATTGACGATAAGCCACAGCTGGTGGATTCATGGATATGGCGCCGCAGTGCCGCAGCCATTACCGTAGGGGCCGAGGAGGCGAAGTCGACGGTGGCGGTGGCGGCGGAGGGGAAGTCGATGGTGGCGATGGGGTGACGGAGCCAACATAGGAGGCTAGGGTGGAGTTGTTTGATGTGCTGCTCATGGCGATGATCTCTGAGGAATGCGATCGATCGAGTACATTGGACTCCAGCGCTACCATATATATAACGCTCGGAACGAAGTGATGGGAAGACGATGCTTTGGGGAAGATGAGGTGCATTGGGACGAAACGAAGCGACGGGAAGTCTCTTCTTTGGAAGATGGAAGGATTTAGGGAAGACGAGGTGTGTGCGGCCCTGTCTTGGGAAGAAGCACATCGCAGACGGTTTGTGGATAAGACTGTCTGTGATGACTCATCTCAGACGGTTTTATCTACAAACTGTCTTTGAAGACATTAGAGACAGTTTGTGGATAAAACCGTCTGTGATGAGGGCAATAACACAGACGGTTTTATCTACAAACCGTCTGTGATGATCTACCTTCATTAATATGAATAGAGAGCCTCGACCTCCTCTGTATATTTAGGGTTTCGTAGATATTTTTATGGTGGCTGCAATTGAGAGGCGATCTGGTGAAAGAGATCCTAGATTTGGAGGTGTAATTGTAGATCCTTGCTCTTTAGGTCATCTAAGGTTAGTAATTGCTTCAAAATAGCATTATATTTTAGATCTACGTACCTTGGTAAAAGATGGAAATGATGCTGGGTTCTACATCTAGGTGTAGATCCATTTGTTCTGTGTTATGTAAAGTAGTAAATGGTTGAAATTTGCAATATATGTAAGATCTACCTTGGTAAAGAGGGAAATGAAGCTGGTTAGTTAGTAGATCTAGCTTGGTTGTAGAGCTATATATCCATTCGTTATTTTTGGATGTTAGGAGCTATATAAGTTAATCGGCAAGTTGAAATGTAGCCTACATGTAGCATATGTGCGCATGTGCACTCCTAGCGTACTTAATTCATCCTTTAACACCTATTGTTACATATGTAGCGTAGATGGACCGAAGCTGGATGTACACTGAGAACCGTGCGAGCGCCGAGTACATTAATGATGTCTCCGCTTTTAGAATAGCTGCAGAGGAAGATATATTGAACAAGGGGGTGGAATTTATGCCTTGTCCATGCATTGACTGCGAGAATCTTAGGATGTTTCCAAACTCAGCACAGATCGAAGCGCACTTGATTCTACGAGGTTTCAAAAGGGGGTATACCTATTGTACCAGTCACAGTGAAGAGCAGATTACGCAGGGACCAAGTAATACTACCATCGTCGATGAAGACAACGATACTCTGGATATGAACGATGTCAACGATACTCCAGATGATATGGATTGTGCTTTCGATGAGGATAGGTTCCACGATGACAATCTGGATTAGATGCTATGGGATGCCGAAGGGAGCTGTGATGAGAGGGAGTACGTAAAATTTTGAGGCTTGATGGACGACTTGGAGAAACCTTTGTTCCCAGGTTGCAAGTCCAAATACACAAGGTTGTCATCTGTGCTGGAACTGCTGAAATTAAAGGCAAGCAACGGTTGGTCCGAAAAGAGTTTCACGGCGCTGTTAGGTCTGTTAGCGGATATGCTTCCAGAGGGAAACGAGTTGCCGACAACCACCTACAAAGCCAAAAAGGTTCTCTGTACCTTGGGAATGGAAGTATAAAGAATACATGCCTGTCCGAACGACTGTATCCTCTACCGCAAAGAGTACGTAAGCTTGCATGTATGTCCGGTGTGCAACGCATCCCGCTACAAGCGTAAAGATAGATCGGATAATGATGACGAGTGCATGGAGTTGAACAAAGGACCTCCTGCTAAGGTGGTATGGTATCTGCCAATAATTCCCCGTTTGAAGCGTTTGTTCGCGAACCCAAAAGAGGCAAAATTGCTTCGGTGGCAATCGGATGAGCGTAAGAATGATGGAATGATTAGGCACCCTGCTGATTCCACACAGTGGAGAAACATCAATAGGGGGTTTGAAGAATTCGCAGTGGATCCAAGGAACATCAGGTTCGGATTGAGCACGGATGGAATGAATCCTTTTGGCAACATGAGCAGCCGTCATAGCACTTGGCCAGTGAATCTTTGTGTGTACAACCTTCATCGGTTGTGTATGAAGCGAAAGTATATATTGATGCGTATACTCATCCAAAGCCCGAAGCAACCTGAAAACGATATTGATGTGTACCTAGCACCATTGGTGGAAGATCTGAACACGTTGTGGGCTCCTGGGGTGCAGGTATGGGATGCTCACAAACGAGTACTTCACTTTGCGCTGCATGTTGTTCTGCACCATAAATGATTATCCTACCCTTGCTAACCTATCGGGGTAGACTACAAAAGAAGCCAAAGCATGTACTCACTGCTTGGATGATACCGAGAGTGTGTGGCTGAATCACTCACGCAAAACCGTGTACATGCATCACCGTAGGTTCCTTCGGAGGAATCACCCATACCGCAAGATGAAGAAATAATTCGACGGTACGACCGAAGATGGTTTAGCTCCAACGTCTTTAAGCGGGACATACATTCATGATATGGTTAAGAACTTGGATGTTGCGCTTGGAAAGGGACATAAATCGAGGACCCGTGATAAGAGCATGTGGAAGAAGCGATCAATATTTTGGGACCTACCTTGTTGGGAGCACTTAGAAATTCGGCACTGCATCGACGTGACGCACGTAGAGAAGAATGTCTATGATAGCTTGATTGGTCTCTTACTGAATATTAAGGGCAAAACAAAGGACGATATGAACACACGGCTTGACTTGGTCGATATGGGCATCAAACTTGAGTTAGCACCGAAGGAGATCGATAAAGGGCGAACATACTGTGAACCTGCTTGTTACATTCTGTCCAAGGCCGAGAGAACCGAAATGTGCCAGTGCTTGCATGGTGTGAAAGTTTCGTCCGGTTACTCGTCCAACTTGAAGAGACTTGTTTCGATGCAAGATTTGAGTTTAACTGGCATGAAGTCCCATAATTGCCATATGCTTATGACACAGATGCTCCCTGTGGCAATTAGAAGTATTTTACCCACCAAGGTTCGGGAGACAATTACAAGGCTGTGTTATTTATTTAACACAATTTCTCAGAAAGTCATCGATCCCAAAGGACTAGATGCTCTGCAGGCCGAGGTGGTAATGACTCTATGTAATCTTGAGATGTATTTCCCTCCGTCATTTTTTGATATCATGGTCCATCTCATTGTTCACCTTGTGATGGAGATAAAGATGTGTGGGCCTGTGTTCCTACGTAGCATGTACTCGTTCGAGAGGTACATGAGAGTTCTCAAGTCGTACGTACAGAATCGATCTCGACCAGAGGGTAGCATTATTGAAGGTTATGCAACCAAATAGTTTGTCGAATTCTGCGTGGACTACAAGGCTCAAGTCGAACTGATAGGTGTGCCTCGATCCCGCCATGAGGGAAGGCTCCAGGGCATCGGGACCATAGGAAGGAAAGCAATCACGTCTGATCCAGTTGTGTGCGCTCAAGCCCATTTCACAGTTTTGCAACACATGGCGGTTGTGGCCTCGTATATCGATGAGCACAAGAACTGGCTACGACAAGAGAATCCGATGCGGCCAAAGTACTGGATCATCAGACAGCATAACCTTCAGTTCAACAGATGGTTCAAGGAGCAACAACCCATCAGTGGAAGTTCATCAGGTGATACGCTGACATGGTTGGCAAAAGGGCCAGCATTTACGGTCGTAACATGGAAAGAATATGACTTAAATGGGTACACATTTTACACGAGAGATCAGGACATGAAGAGCACAAACCAGAACAGCGGTGTTTGCATTGATGCGCTGAATACCGTTGGATCAACAAGGAGCTCGTACTATGGGTTCATTGAAGAAATTTGGGAGTTCGACTACGTACTTTTCAAGATCTCCTTATTTTGGTGCCGTTGGGTTAACCTGCAGCACGTGAAGGTTGACAAGTACAGAGTAACAACTGTGGAGCTCGAACGGGTCGGATACCAAGACGAACAATTTGTTCTCGCTAACCAAGTTGTTCAAGTCTTCTACGTAACCGACCCGTCCAAGAAGCAGCGCCACGTTGTTCTTCAAGGAAAAAGGAGGATTGTCAGAGTCGACAATATGGTAGATGAAGAAAAATACAATCAGTTTGACAAGTTGCCTCCTATTGGTACCTGTGTCACAACCCAGGAAGACCAACCTGAGAAAGCCAGCTACAGACGTGTTGATCATCGCGAAGGCTAATTTTTGCACAAAAGAATAAGCAAGTGGAGTTGTCATGAGATGTATTGATTAAAATTAAACAGATGTGTGTATTATATTAAATGAGATGTATGTATTATAATTAAATTAATTTAGGAAAAAATGGCTCATCCCAGACGGTTGTGGGATTGAACCGTTTGGGATAAATTCATCCCAGCCGATTCAACGCTAGAACCGTCTGGGATGACCATTTTTCCCGGACGGTTCAATCCCAGAATCGTCTGGGATGGCCCTGCCGCACCCTGCTTATGGCCCCTGATGCGCGCACGACACTATGCCCCTTGCCGTGCTATGTCCCAAGTTAGCTCAGTTTGCAAGTTGAAAACCTAGCTAGGCTCTCCTGACTCGGCGGTGCCCTCCTCCCTCCCCCGTGCCCTCCCCCTCGGCGGTTGTCCTCCTCCCTCCCCCGTGCTCGCCCCCTTGATAGCGCCTCCCCCTCCCCTGTGCGGCCTCCTCCCTCCCCCGTTCCCTCCCACTCAGCGGCGCGCTTGCCACTTGGCGGCGATTCGACCCTGCTGCACCCTACCCCCCTCAGCGGCCTCCTCCCTCCCCATGCCCTCCCTCTTGGTGGCCTCCTCCCTCCCCCGTGGCCTCCCCCTCAGCGGTGCTGGTTGAGGCTCACCTCTACACTCCCCCGTGCCCTCCTCCCTCCCCCGTGCTATTCCGACTGTGAGTATACTTCACTTTGCTAGTTGTGGGTTTGAGATTGCCCTGTGATGATACTAGGGTATATAATGATATTGACAATTTATTCGGTGAATAAAGCCTTGAAGTGATAGATTTACATGCTTTACAAGTCTTGATTAATGCACTGTCTGAAAGTCTGAATATGTTTTGCTTATTTGTGATTATTGTCTATAATCTACTACTCATTTGCTTGTTCGGTTATCTTGCTGATTGGTTCACTGATTCGGTTGGTATGTCATTCGTAAACTAATCTGGATACATGTTGTTCTGAATTTAATTTGTCATTTAGGACTTTAATAACAGTGAATCTTGTTGTCAATTCATATTGTGCATGTTAAGGTGGTAAGGGTTTAAGGCCTTATTGACTCAATGAATTGTTTAGCTTCTCTTATAATTCATTTAAACTTACCTACTCTTAATTGATAGTTTAACTTCTCTTAACTTACCTACTCTTAATTGAAATTTGCTTCTCTTAACTTACCTACTCTTAATGATGAGGACATCACTACTACGGATATGACCTCAACTCCAACACGTCATCTGAAGAGGAACGCGGTATGCTACGCTAGCACAAAAAAAAATCTACCGCGAAACCAGAAAGCTACTCGCAAGAAGGGGATCATAGATAAGATTACCACTAGACACGCAGTTGCGGAATCCTTCGCGCGTCGATGTAGTGGATCGTCCTCGCCTTGGTCGTTGCGTCGATGTGGTGGATCGTCCTCGCCTTGCCGTGGATCGTCCTCCCACGCCGCAGTCGCAGCAGCGTCACCGCAGTAGTCCACACGTCTAGAGATGGAACGCGTGCGCGTGTGCAAGCACCGTCGCTCGGCAGGGGCGAGAGGAGTAGGCTAGGTTTCGAGTGAATCACTCCTAAACCGTGGGAAAGCACACCGCGCCCTCCTCCTCCCCTCCTTATATAGCCACAAGATGAAACCCTAAACTAAGGCCCATCAGTGCTAAGCCCACGAGGTTCATTAATTACGGATCCAATCCAAATTAATGCGCCCTAGCCCATTAAGTGTGTGACCTGCGCAGGTTCACGACGCTTGGACATGTATTCGAAAACTCCTTTTCAATCCAATAGTTGGTAGCGCTTCTTGCAAAGTATGCCAACTCCCAAACATACTATGATCAAATCGGATGTAACCTATCAAAAGTACTCATGCAATAATCCCTTTGCCAAGTATATGAAGATTGATCTCAAGGCAGAAGCATGTCATCCTTTGATGATTCAATCCATCTCTCGTATCCGTGATATATTAATAAGTTGTGATTGACTCTCAATCACGGCATGGCCATGCACCTCCTTAATCATATCACACGAGTGGCCTTGTCATATATCTTCGTTTCATTGGAGTGGCAAATTCCATCTTGATCGCCACTTCCTCTCGCACGTTTCATAGTAAACATGAAAGCTACCTTTATAACTATCCGGTTAGGAAGTAGTGTTTGATAGCCCCAAGGAAAACTATTACACATGTAGGGAATATGACAATTTCAAGTCTAACGATCATACATCTACTAGGTATGAGATACACTGATGACACATAAGAATGAAACATTCTCGCAGTGTCCCATTGCGGGTCTATCTAACCCATGTTCTTCAACATGCGTCCACAATGTATAGATGATATCTCCATATCCCATAATCTATGAAGCATGATCATCGATCACTACATGTGCTGATCTATTCATCGTTGTCCTATACGATGAAATCCGATCAGAGATATTTATCGAATTACATCATTAAGTAAAGAGCTTCATAAGCAAGTCACATACTTGTTGATCAATACAATGATATACATTCATTGGACCAATAATCATAATATTATTGATAAACATAGTCATGTTACAATCATCTAAATGATTACCTCAAGGGCATAACACTAACAATCTCCCACTTGCACTTGAGTTAATCAATTAAGTATCTAATACCAATAGACCTTGTGTGCGCCTCATGCTTAGGCTGTGGCAATGGCTTTGTCAACGGATCGGCCACATTGGCTTCCGTATGTACTTTGCATATTTTCACGTCACCTCTATCCACAATCTCGCGAATAAGGTGAAAGCGACGGAGTATGTGTTTAGACTTCTGATGTGATCTAGGCTCTTTTGCTTGTGCAATGGCACTACTATTATCACAATAGATGTCCATTGGACTAGAGGCACTAGCGACCACACCAAACTCTGTGATAAACTTCTTAATCCACACAGCTTCCTTTGCGGCCTCCGAAGCCGCATTGTACTCCGCTTCTGTCGTAGAGTCGGCCACCGTGTTTTGCTTGGAACTCTTCCACCATCGCTCCTCCATTAAGTGTAAACACAAACCCGGATTGCGATCGAAAATCATCTTTGTCAGTTTGGAAGCTTGCATTGGTGTAACCCTTTGCAACCAGATCTTCCTCACCTCCAAAAACAAGGAACATACCCTTAGTTCTTCTCAAGTACTTTAGGATATTTTTTACGGCTATCCAATGACCATCACCAGATCCGCTTGGTATCCGCCGTGACACTTAGAGCATATGAGACATCCGGGCGTGTACAGATCATGGCATACATAATAGACCCAATAGCTGAAGCATATGGAATCTTGCTCATCCTGTCTCGCTCATCAGATGTAGAAGGACACTGATTCTTGCAGAGATTGTTGCCATGTGACATTGGCATGAAACCTCTCTTGGATTCATGCATATTGAACCTTTTCAATATCTTGTCAATGTACGTTTCCTGACTTAATCCAATTAACCTTTTTGATCTATTTCTATAAATTTTTATGCCCAAGATATAGCATGCTTCTCCCAAGTCCTTCATTGAGAAACTCCTTTTCAATGAAGTCTTAACATCTTCAAGCATAGGAATGTCATTCCCGATCAATAATATGTCATCCACATACAAAATCAGAAATACAAGTGCGCTCCCACTAGCCTTCTTGTAAACACAAGGCTCTTCTTCATTTTTGATAAAGTCAAAACCTTTGACTACTTCATCAAAACGAATGTTCCAACTCCGAGATGCTTGCTTTAACCCATAAATGGATCTTTGAAGCTTGCATACCCTTTTAGCATATTTAGGATCAACAAAACCTTCAGTTGTATCATGTATACATCCTCGTAAAGATTCCCATTAAGGAAGGCTGTTTTGACATCCATCCGCCATATTTCATAATCAAAATATGCAAGAATAGCTAAAATGATCCTGACAGACTTGAGCATGGCTACGGTGAGAAAGTTTCATCATAGTCAACTCCTTGAACTTGTTTGAAACCCTTTGCCACCAACCGTGCCTTATAGATCTGAACATTTCCATCTACGTCTATCTTTTCTTGAAAATCCATTTGCACTCAATGGTTTTACACCATCAGAGAGTCACCAAGTTCCAAACTTGATTGTCATGCATGGATTGAATTTCGGATCTCATGGCTTTAAGCCATTTTTCGAGTTTGGGTCCATCATTGCTTCTTCATAAGTCGTGGGCTCATCATTGTCCAACAATAATATGTCACTCCCATATCTTATAGGTACATGACGTGGCCTCCCGACCTACGTAATGGAGTCTCTTCAACAGGTTGTACAACACTTTGTACATCTTGTAAAGGTTCAATGGTAGCTTGAACATATTCATGTGATTCTCGAACTTCATCAAGATACACATCATTCCTACTGATTTCTTTTGAAAGAAACTCTTTCTCCAAAAAGACACCATTTCGAGCAACAAAAACTTTGTTCTCGTTTCTTTTGTAAAAGTAATATCCTTTTGTTTCTTTAGGATACCCCACAAAAAAGCATTTTTCTCATTTAGGTACGAGTTTATCTGATTGTAAACGTTTTACATAAGCCTCACATCCCCATATCTTGAGAAATGACAACATGGGTCTTCTCTATCCATATCTCATATGGCGTCTTCTCAACGGATTTTGATGGGACCCTATTTAAAGTGAACGCAATTGCCTCTAGAGCGAAACCCTAGAAGGATAATGGCGGATCTGTTTGGTGATCATTGACCGAACCATATCTAATAAAGTTCGTTACGCTGCTCGACACACCATTCCATTGAGGCGTTCTGGCGGAGTAAGTTGCGAACGATTCCACATTGCTTTAGATGATCACCAAACTCTTGGCTCAAGTATTCGCCACCACGATCGGATCGTAAGTGTTTTATTGTTTTGCCAAGTTGATTTTGTACTTCGCTCAAACTCTTTGAACCTTTCAAAAGTTTCAGATTTATTCTCATTAAATAGATATATCCATATCTCTCAAGTCATCAGTAAAAGTTACAAAGCATCAAACCCACCCCTAGCAATGAGCTCATTGGTCCACATACATCCGTATGTACTAGGGCCAATAATTCACTTGCTCTCTCACTAAAACTCGTGAAAGGGCTTTTGTCATCTTGCCAAGTAAACAAGATTCACATGTTTCAAATGATTCAAAATCAAATGAGGTTAGAAGTCCATCACCATGGAGCTTCTTCATGCGCTTCTCATTTATATGACCTAAGCGACAATGCCACAAAAGGTAGGGTTCAAATCATTAGGCCGATGCCTTTTTACATTAATATTATAGATGTGTTTTCTTCGAGTTTAAGGACGCACAACCCATCCACCATGGGGCAACGACCATAATACATATCATTCAAAAATATCGAACAAACAAAGTTCTTTATTCTGAAATCATAACCTTCATGTTCCAAACAAGAAGATGGAATAATGTTTCTACTCAAAGATGGAACAAAATAACAATTATTAAGTTCTAAAACTAACTCAAGGCAAATGCAATGGGTATGTGCCAACGGCAAGACCAAAGAACTCTTGCTTTATTCCCCACGCCAAGATCCACTTCTCCTTTGCCAAGTCTCTACTCTTTATCACCGCAACGAATTGCAAATGTGAGCAACCGAACCGTATCATATACCCATGAGTGAGTGAAGAAGTAGCAAGATTAATTTCTATAACATTAATACCAAGTGGAAACCACATTTCCATTCTTCTTATCCGCTGTACTTTTCACAATTCCGTTTCCAATGCCCCGATTTCTTGCAATAGAAGCATTGGGTATCGTGTTGAGGGCCAACTTTAAGCTTCAAGCTTAGTTTTGAGGCTTGCGATCTCATCTTGAGCCTTGCCCTTGCCCTTGCTCTTTCCGTTCCCCCACCTTAGCCTTCCTCTTTTTGAAAGCGGTTGTTTCTCAACCATCATCACATGATTAGGTTTTTCTTAATGCTTTCCTCGCAGCCTTGAGCATCCCATGTAGCTCGGTTAGGCTCTTCTCCATGCTATTCATATGAAAATTCATAATGAATGGCTCAAAGCTCTGAGGCGTAGACTGGAGAATAACATCGTGGCCAAACCAAGGCTAAGGGAAACTCAAGTTTTTCCAATCTCCCAATGTAACCAATCATCTTGATCACATGAGGATCGACGGATCGCCTTCACATTTTACAAGCAAATAAAAGCTTTGAGATACCATACCTCTCAGCTCTTGCTTGATTCCCAAACATGCCCTTCAAGCCCACAATCATATTGTAAGCATCCTGGTCCTCATATTGCTTTTGGAGCTCGAGTCCATGGTGACTAGCATGAGACGGTGACCTTCTGTAGCATTAACATGCTTTTCATATTCAACCTTCAAATTGCGAGCAAGATTTTCTTGGTTCATCAGAATTGGATTCTCTAGAACATAGTCCTTCTTTTCATGCTTGAGAACAATTCTCAAAGTTGCGATACCAATCAACAAAATTAGTTCCATTCAGTTTTTCCTTTCCAAAACCGATCTCAAAGCAAAACCAGTGTAGCAGAGTAGGAGAAGGTGCCATTGAACTACAACAAAATATGCAAAGATTCTAAGCACTATGTTTATGTAAAACTTTTATTAAACTTTTTAATTAAAGACACTTCTATTTTATGTCCCTTTTATAGACACATAGTGAGTATTCAAGATCCATATTCATCAAACACTATTGAGCTTTGGCATCACGCTAGAAATTTAATGACATAGGTAAGCAACACCTTTGCTAATTACATCATATGTAACTCTTGTTTGTTGAGTATGAAAACAAGTAATGAATGCCTCCATCAACTTGACTCATGGCCAGTCAACTCGCCCCAAGGGCTCACATGAGGAGGAGCACTTCCCGATTCGGTGCCAATTAAGAAACCTCGCCTCATGTGTGTTTTCCTAGACACCACTTGTCTTGTATAGGTTCCTTCATTATCAAATCAAATCCCAACCACTTATGTCCTCAAGCCCAAAACCGTTTTGATAGCTTGATTAAATCTACCATTGTTATGCGTGATGTGTCCAACACATCCCTATCATCTATTGAGATAGCCATTGATATACTACTTTGGCATCATATCAATAACGATCTAAATTCTTGATAGGTGCAACAATTGGATGGACAATTTGATTTAAAATTTTTAACTATAGGGATGAACAAAGATTACTATGAACATGGCATCACATGCAATGAGCATAAAGAAAATAGCAAGGATTAAACACACATCCACAGAAAATCAAAATAAGCTGTGAAATAGCATGGCCCTTAACATTAAGATCTCCATCATCATGCTTGTTTGTTCACCTAACCACCTTGCTTGATTTGTTCACCTAGCCATCTTGCTTGATACCATCGTCTTCATCATTATGGATGCAACTCCTTACAACTTTTGATAATGAATTTTACATGAGGGTTTGAAGCACCACAAGTCGACACGCAGGTCGTTATACAATTTAAATAGCCTTATAGCTTGACACGGCACGCAGGCCATGTGGAAATTACATGCATCACATACACATAGGCCATACCATTTCACATAATTCCTCGCAAAAGCGAGTTAAACAAAAGCAACCCTACGACTCTGTGGTCCGAGGCGGCGCCCACCTGGCGACGGTCCGGCGGTCGTGGGCCGGTCCACGGCGGGTCCGAGGGGCGAGTCAAGGGTCCAGGAGTATGGCGCAGCGGAAAGAGGGGGAAGGATCGTACGGAGGGACCGCCGACCGCAAAGAAAGAGGGGGAAGGATCGTACGGAGGGCGAGGCCCAGAGCTTCGCTCGTCCGGACGGCACCCTTGGCGGGCGCACTAAGCAGAGGAACCTGGGCAACCAAATAGGGGACACAAGGTTTATACTGGTTCGGGCCGATCCCCTACTCCAGTTCGTGTGGTGGTGTTGTATTGCTTTTTTGTGTAGATGGCTGTACAAAGTTTACAAACGAGAGTTCTTGGATCCTTGCTCAAGAGTGCTCATAGCTTAACTAGAAGAATCCCCCCTTTCCCGGGGTTCCCGCCTCCCTTTATACGGTAGGAAGGGGCAGCTTCGGTCCTTTGTCCTCGCTGGATCGTCACCGCCCCGCCCACACTGGGCCGGTAGTCTCGTTGGTCAGGGCGGTTAGGTATTTCACCGGGAAACGGCGCACCTGCCTTCTGCGATCCTGACGAGTGTTGACGTTGCTGCTCATGATGTTGGTGTTGCCTCGAGGAGCGTGTCTTCGTCATCGCACGTGACCGGTCGATGGGATCGAAGCATGACTTCAGCAGCCATTAAACCATCTTGGGAGATGGCCACCTGCTCTTGTATAGTCACTTCGATTGACCCCATCCGTGGGGCACGTGGCTGTTGGCTGGTGGAGGCTTTTGACACGCGGCCCTTGGCGGGGGTTGCCTTGGCTCGATCGAGTCGGGATCCCGACCCCGCTGGAGGTCGGGCGCCGGCTTGGTCGGAGTCGGGGACCCGCCCCGCTGCGGAGGTCGGGAGCCCGGCCCGCCAGGTCGGGGAAGAGCTCAAGAGGTCCGCCAGTCGGGAAGAGCTTGGAGAGGTCCGCCAGTCGGGAAGAGTTTCGGAGAGGTCCGCCGGTCGGGAAGAGTGTCTCGGTGGCCTCTTGGGACCTTTGGTCAGATCCCGACTGGTAACAGTCCGCTCGGTGCCCCGGGCCGATAGACTGGAGACATCTCTGCCTGGGCTTAGGAACAGTCCCCCGGGCACAGAGGGGGAACGGACACGTGTCAGGGGGACGCGCGCCAGGCTGTCCGATCCCCGACAACCAGCCCCCGAGGCTCAAGAAGCGGTCTGAGACTCTAGGCGCTCTTGAGTCTGATGTCTTGCTCGGAGAGGGATCCCCCTATCGGGACACGTACTTCGGGCTTTGCCATTTTGTTTTCCCGGACGGGCCCAGGAAGCCCAGGGGCCTCGTGGATGGGGAAGTTGAAGGAATAGGGTCTGTAGGATGCGTGGAGGGACGCGCCCGTACGGGGGTTCTGAAAGGCCCCCGACGTTTCGGCTTCTGCCCGCCGACTATGAGCGCGCCTTTTGAGGTGATGGTGATGCCGGTAGATGAGGCGTCTTTTAAAACCAGAGGGGTCTCACCCTTTAGGATTTCACTTCCCATTTCTCGTACTTTTGCCTTCTTCCTCCTCGTCCCTCTGCGTCAACGCCTTCTAGCCCTTGATTGCGACCCCACTCTCCCCCCTCCCTTTTGACCTTGATTCTATGGCGAAGTTTGGGAGGAGCACACTCACCGCAGAACGGATGAGGGAGATGGAGTCTTTGGGGCTTCTGGACCCATTCTCCTGGCGGCTTCCTTCCGGGGAGAAAGTGCCGCGACCTCGGGATGACGAGATCGTGAGCACGAGCAAGACATGCTCTTTGGGCCGCGGACCGGAAAGTGACTTCTTGGCTGCGGTCTCGCGCGAAGGCAAGGTCGAACTCGTGAACCCGTGCCGAACTCCCTTCTTCTCCTTCTGTTTGCACATCTTTGCGAGGGGTTCTTGGCGTGCTCCCTACCCTCGCTTTTCTTACTTTTACCCCGACCGCGCGAAAGACCACGTCGTCGGGTGCCTCTATTTCCGGCTACGGGCAGGACTCCCTTGCACCTTTCTCCAAATCCCGACCCGGGACTCGCTCGGGCCGTGGGCGGAAAAGTGGTTTTATTTAAAGAAGGGCGAGGGAGGCGGGCTTGTTTATAACGGCGTCGCGGTCGAAGGGAAGCGGGAGACCCCTGAGCCTGAGGACACGGTGGACGACCAGGAAGTGGCCGCCTTCATCCACACATGCGCCATGCGGGCCTAAAAAGGCGCGCACGGTCGTTCACGACTATGCGAATCGGGTGCTCCTCTACGGAGGAGGTTGCACCCTTTCTTTGAAATCACCGGGAGGTGCGACGCCACCCGGGAAAGTCACGAGGGTAAGTGTTGTCCGATCTCGGATCCTTTCGACCTTGGTGGAGTTCTCTTATCTCCGATGTTTTATTCCCGATCTCGCAAAGACCGAGATCGGCATGGGTCGCCGAGGATGCGGGAGATCTTCTGAAGGCCGCTAACTCCTTCGACCTCGGTGGCAACGCCCCTAAGAACATCTTGGGGCGAGCAAATGAGGTAAAGCCTTTTCACCTTGGTCCTTGCTTTGGGCGCTCGGACTCGGATGCTTATTGTGGTGAGCTCGTGTAGGCAACCAAAGAGCTCTGGGGTACGGCCAAGCAGTTGCTACCGTTTCTTGGCCCGAACAAAGGCAAGAGGGGGGCAAGAAGCTGGCCCTCGACGCCCCAAAGCAAATCGCCGAGAAGCCCCACGTCGAGTGGGGCGACCGGGTCGTGGTGAGTTTAGGTCCCCCGAGCTCAGGGTTACCCGGGTTTGAGCTTGATGCCGTCGGGCCACTTTTTTTCTTTTTCTTCTTTTTGGTCCACCTGCTAACCCTCGCTTTCGTCAGCAACAAGAGGCGGCTTCGGCCGCAAGAGCCCTGGGCATGCAGCCGGAGCAACGGGTTCCGGCAACAAGCTCCCGAGGGGGAAGCCCTCCCGCTGTCGCCGAGGAGCGGTCACGCCAGGTACGGCCTCCATACATTTTTCGTCATCCCACCCCATCGCGGCGTTCGGGCGTCCGAGGGGTACCGACCTTTCCTGTGGTCCAGGGCGAGGCCGGGGAGGAGGATTATGAGGATGATTACCACCTCGTGCCGCGGCTGAGGACGCGGCAGATGCTGCTTGCCGCGTCCCCCGGGGAGGACGAAGCGACCGAGGGAGGGTTGGTTGAAAGCTCCACGACCAAGGACGTCGCGGATCGGGTGCCGCAACGGAGCTCCGTAGCCCTCGGGAGGAGCCTCGAAAGCGGAGCCGCCTCACCCCGCGGGGTAAAGAAGGCGAGGTTGCCGCGCGTCCGTTCGGCACGGTAAGTTTCCCCCTGTTTCTTAACTTCGCGGTGGTGGGGCCGACTGAGCATCTTTTGATAATTTGCCACGTGCAGCTCATATACCAGGGCGGTCGTGGCTCTGGTCCATCGTCCGACCCCGTGCAGCTCATATACTGGGGCGGTCGGGGCTCCGGTCGATCGTCCGACCCCGATGCCTCCGACCGGGGCGCTTTCGGTTGTTGAGCCCGTGATCGAGGGCGGCGTTGTCGCCGTGTCCCGGGTGGGGCCGTCCACCTTTGGCGAGCCGAGGACCCTTCCCGCAATCGAGGGCGGCTAGGGGGTCGTCGATCCGCTTGCCGGCCCAGAAGGTCCGACCGCCGTTGCCGTGGCCGGAGCGGATCCCCCTGGTCCTTTGGGGTGTGCCGTTGCCATAGCGGCGGCGGAGGCCGCCGGGGACGCAACTGCGGGCGTATTGCCCCGAGATTCTGATGGTGTTGTCGACTTGTCTTCGCTGGAAGACCGGCTAGTGGAGGTAAGACCGATCGTGGCGTCAGCTCCTCCTTCCCTCCCTTTTCTTAGTGGTCATGGCGGGTTTTTTCTTTGCCTTCGCAGGGTCTGCGGCTGGTTTCCCGGGGGTACAACATTGCGCGCAAACATGTGCTCGCCTTCCGGCCCTTATGCGGTGTCCTCGAGGCCAATCAGAGGGACATCGCCGAGCTAAAAGCCGCCGTGTCACGCGGTCAAGAGGAAATCTCGCGCCTGAAGGAGGCTCGGGCCCTCTAGCTCGCGCGGGCTGTCGATGCCGAGCGGGAGCGTGTGGCCCAGGAGATATAGGCCATAGCGCTCTCCGAAGCCATAAGGGGGAGCGGAGGAGGGCGGAGGAGACCCTTGCCTGGGTCCGTCGAGAGGCGCAGGACGTCTTTGACGAGGACCGCGCGAGCGCGTCGACGGAGATCCAGCGCCTCAAGCTCGAGATCTCCGGCCTTCGCTTCGAGGCAGAAGTCGCACGGCGAGGGGGGCTCTCCTCCGAGCTCGAGGCCAAAGCGGCCGAGCTCGAGAAGACGGTCGCGGGGTTGAAGACGAGGGCCACCGGAGCAGAAACCAAGGTGGCTGAGGCCGAGGCCAGGAATGCTAGTCTTGGAGAGAAGCTGGCGCAAGTGTCTCGGGCTGGGAAAGACGCCTTGGCCCAGCTCCAAGGCGACTGCGACCAGATTGACAAGGCCGAATCCGAGGTCCTCGCACTGCGGCGGAGGGTTTCCGACCTTGAACGGGAAAAACTCACCCGAGACATGTCTCTGTAAACTTTAAAGTTAGCAGATGGGCCCGGGGGCGAAAGATTGCCCCTTGTAAAGATAAAACAACTTTATGCTAAGCTTTATAGAGTTGTGTTTCTTCGGAGAACTTAGCTTATTTGTCGGTCTGTGCCGCCACTGCGTACTTTGTGCGGGCTATTTCTTGGAAGGGTCGAACAGTACTGGATACGTGGCGCGTGGCGAACACGTTCCTGCGGACCCTCGCAACGAGGCCTACCGCCTTTTGCCCGAATTACCCAGTTTAGGCTGACAGAGCTGTCCGATGCCCGTTGTTGATTTGACCGAGGCCTTGCCCGAAATCACTCGGGCCTGTGCCTGACTTCGGGTTGACATGTCTCGTAATTTGGCTGCGGGAATAAGTCGGCTTGTTGCGGCAAAGCGACTCATTGCGACCGAGATCATCCCTGGTGTTAATCTTAGGGGCCGCGGCCTCCGGGTCTGGAAATGTCATCGGGCCCGGGGCGCTTCCTGAGGACGTCCACCGGTCGGTAACACAGGGGAATAGCCATCTTACTCCGATAAGGATCGTTTTACTGCGGCCTCCGAGCCCAGGAACGAGTCGGGCTCGCGACGCTGGCATCCCTGAGACGAACCCGGAGAACGTGGTCCCCACCGAGGCCTCGCCTGGCAGTACACAGGTTTGGGCACAACTCGGACTGGTTGGCCAGGGATAGCTCAGGCTGGACCAGATTTTCGGCCTTGGGTCTGACTCGGCGAGCTCGGGAATGCATCGAGCTCGGCAAGACCCCCTCAGAGGGCGGTTTAGATATTCGAACCTGGCCACCCGGCCCCGGGGGAAAGGTCGGCTTAGAACGACAGAGTCATCCCCGGTGGTGAATCCCAAACTGCGACCTCCGAGCCCGGGAAAAGTCATCAGGCCCGGGGCGCCCTCTGAGAACGTTCAATGGTTGGCAGCACGGGGGGATGGCCGGCTTACCCCGACAACAATCACCTTACCGCGGCCCCCGATCCTGGGAATGCCCAGGCTCGGGTTGTTCATCCCCGAGGCGAACCTAGAGAACGTGACCCCAGGCGCTGCAAGAGAAAACACGCATGGACGCCCCGAGGCTGAGCCCGCCGCGTGGCCTTATGGTTGCCCTTATAGCCACGCCGCGGGGTCGGGCCGCCCGAGGCGTTCTAAGAAGAAATTACTTTGGTTAAAAGGAGGGACGGATGAGACGCCGCGTCCGAGGGCCTTTAAGATGGCGCGACCTCCGACCGAAGGAGTCTGCAACTTAGGGTCGTGGCGAAGCATCAACCCTTCTACAAATCGAAAGAGATTAGCACGGAAATCGAAAGAAAACTTTACTATGGCCACGAACCTGGGCCGGACCAGTGGATGGCAACACGAGAGCCTTGGACACGCCCCGAGGTGTCAGAATTCAGAATACAGGAATGAACACAGCAACAAAAGAAAAGGAGGCACCTTAACTTAACGACGGGCGAAAGAGGAGCGCTAGACGTAGAACCTCCGAGTCGCCTCACGCTCCACGAGCTCGCGAGCTCCCTGCCATCGGGGACCGCCAGACGGTAAGCTCCCACGCGGCTTGTTGAGACGACTCTGAAGGGGCCCTCCCACAGCGGGGACAGCTTGTTGGTGTGGGAGCGATCTTGGATCCATCGTAGGACCAGTCCCGACGCGAAGCTCCCGGGTCGACGGCTCGGCAAAGATGTCTGCGGAGATCTTGCGAGTAGCGTCTCGAGCGCAGGCCGCCGCACCTTACTTCTTCGCCAAGGCAAGGTCGAGGACCGCTCCGCCGAGGTCGACATGGTCGGCCGAGCTCGCCCTAACGGAACGGAGCGCGACCTGGCGGCGGCGGGCGCCTCGGCCCAAGACGAGCTGGAAAGGGCTTGTCCCGTTACCGGTGGTCGAGGCGCGACGGACCAAAGGATCGGGAGCTCGTCCACCCATGCCCGGCCACGGCGACCGAGCTCGTCGAAGACTCGCCTCTTGAGCCCTTGGATGAGCTGCCCATTGGCGCGCTCGGCCGCCCTGTTGCTCTGGGGGTGGCTCACAGAGGCATAGCAGACCTTGGTCCCCATATCCGCGCTGAACTCTTGGAACGGCTATTGGTGAAGCTGCGCCCGCTGTCGGTGATGATCTGCAAGGGACTCGCACTCGTGACCACGAAGGAACGGAAGAACTTTACCGCAGCCTTGGCGGTGATAGCGAAGACCGGTTCTGCTTCGATCCATTTTGAAAAGGTGTCGATCGCCACGAATAGGAACTTCTTCCCCCCGACTGACCTCGGGAAGGGACCGAGAATGTCGGGGCCCCACGTCGAGAATGGCCAGGCGAGGGGAATGGTCTGCAGAGCGTAGGCCGGTTGCCTCACTTTCCGGGCGTGAAACTGACAGGACTGCATGTGCTTGGAAGTAGTGTCGGAGCTTCCGCGAGGCCATGAAGAGTGCGAGGAGTTTCTGGACCTTGGGATAGCGCTCCTTCGGCCCGTGGAGTACTTCGCTAACATAGTAGATCGGGTGCTGCCGCCCTACCCATTCGGCTACCAGGACCGCACTGACGGCCTGGGTCGCGGTCGCGAGGTAAAGTAGCAGCACCTCTCCCTGTTGTGGAGTTGTCAGCAGAGGAGGACGCGAAAGGTACGCCTTGAGCTCGTCGAAAGACCGCTGGGCTTCGGGGGTCCACTCGAAACCCTTATGACTGCGCAGGATCTTAAAGAAAGGCAGCCCGCGCTCGCCGAGCCGGGAAATGAAGCGGCTGAGGGCGATGATGCGGCCGGTGAGGCTCGCGACTTGCTTTATCGAGGTCGAGCAGCTATCCGCCGATCACCTCGATCTTCTTGGGTTCGCCCACGCCCGACTCCCGATCATGTAGCCGAGTACTTTTCCGCAGGCCGTGGCCAAGAAGCATTTTCGGGGTTGAGCTTGATGCCGAACTCGCTCGTGTTGGCGAAGGTTTCGCCGGTCGTTGACGTGGTTAGCTTTGGAGGGCTCTTGACGATGATGTCGTCGACGTACACCTCGAGGTTCCAGCCGATCTGTGGGTCGAAGGTTTTGGCCATTAGCCGCTGGAACGTGGGGCCCGCGTTGCGGAGGCCGAACGACATGGTCGTGTAGCAGAAGATTCCGAACGGCGTGATGAAGGCGGTCTTGTCTTCGTCTTCCGCGGCGAGCTTGATCTGGTGGTATCCGGAGTTGGCGTCGAGAAAACTCAACATCTCGACGTTGGCGGTAGAGTCCACAATCTGGTCTATGCGAGGGAGCGGGAAGTTATCTTTAGGGCATGCAGTGTTCAAGCCCGTGTGGTCGACACACATTCGCCACTTCCCGCCCTTTTTTTGTACGATCACAGGGTTGGCCAGCCATTCGGAGTAGTTGACCTCGCGAATGAAGCCGGCTTTAAGGAGCTTGTCGAGGTGCTCCCTGATTATCGCCGCCTTCTCAGAAGAGAATCGCCGAAGCTTCTGGCGCACGGGTCTGCAGCCAGGCTTTGTTTGCAGTTTGTGCTCGATCACCTCCCGTGGGACCCCGGGCATATCCGCCGGTTCCCATGCGAAAATGGTTTTGTTATCTCGGAGGAAGGTGACGAGCTCGTCTTCCTATTTGGGATCGAGCTGGGCAGAAATGCAGACGCATTTGCCCGTGCCCCCCTCTTCAAGCTACACGGCCTTGGTCGGTCCGTTTGGCTGGATAGCCGTCTTCTGACGGGCGTCCTTCGGGGTGATCTCGGGGCCTGGCTGGGGCAGTATGCCGGCCAGCGTCAGGGCCTTTTCTTCGCAACCGTGTGCTGCCTTAAGGTCGCCGCGGACCGTTATGACGCCCCCGGGCCCTGGGAGCTTAATACACCGGTGCCCGTAGTGATTCGCAGCCATTAACTTGACCAGGGCGGGGCGCCCGAGGATGGCGTTGTAGGGGAGATCGCCGTCCACGACCTCAAAGGTGATCAGCTCGGTGCGGAAGTTCACGGAGTCGCCGGAAGGTGACGGGAGGACCACTTGCCCTGTGGGGTGGTCGAGCTCCCGACGCGATGCGAAGAAGGATCGCTATGTTCTTGATTTTCGACCGGGTATTTGCATCCGGTCCAAGGCCTTCGCTAGAGTAGGTTGAGGAACCGCCCGCCGACCATGACCCGCCAACGACGGCGTTGCTTATGGTCGGGCGACGACCGAGCAGATTTTGAAGTCTCGGGACATCCCGGGCGTCGCCCGGGAAAAGTTGATGGGGACGACGCCCATCTGCGGGGTTGGTCGGCGGGCTTCGGCGGTGGCTTGATAGGCGGCGCGGCGCGGCGTCCTTCACCGCGCCGAGATCGGTATGCGGAGGAACCACCAAGATCATGTCCACACGGCGGTCGCCTGTTGGAATTCAGTCGTCAGGCCCGCTGAGCTCGCGTCGATTCCTCCGGCCGCTCATCGCTTTTTGTAGCGTGGGCATTTCCCATCCCCTTATAAAGGCGTCACTTGAGCGACCATATCCTGCAGCTCGCAGTCATGGCCGTGGATCTTGTGGAGCAGGCAAAACTTGTTGGCGCCGGCCGGCCGCTCCTCGCCCCAAGCTCGGATGTTCGCGTGGAGGGTCCCCGACCTTGCCGGTTGGCCACGCGCGGCGCTGCTGCGATCGCGCGACGGTTCACGAGGCCGGTGGCCCCGGCGGTCGGGCTGGCACGGCTCCGCCCCTTCACGCTTGTCGTCGACCGTGGCGACTAGGCGGAGCTGGCCGCCCTCGACGCTGCGGTCTTTTCCCCGCCTTTTGTCGTGCGGGCCCGGGTCTCCTTCCTTAGCGCCGGATGGCCTCGTTTCGCCGAAGGCGAGGCCGAGCTTGCCCCGGTCATAGTCATGTTTCCAGCGGACAACATCATCCGCGTCCGCGTACCGCTCAGTCATGCGGAATAGTTTGTCGACGGTGAGCCTTGTGGCAATCTCGAGGTCCTCCGTAAGGCGTCTGTCTCGGACGCCAAACTTCAAAGCCTTGATGACGGTTTCGTCGGAAACATTGGGGATCGAGTTTCGCGTGCGGGTGAACCGGCGCACGAAGTCCCGCAGATGTTCCCCCTTTCCCTGGATAATACGGTCCAGGTCCCTCTCCCATCCAGGCCGTTCGTAGAACCTCTGGAAGTTGGAGTGGAGAGCGCTCCTCAGCTGGCGCCACGACCGGAAGGTGCCGGATGCCTGGTTGAAGTGCAAGGTGCGGGCGGCGCCGTCCAAAACGGTGGGGAGGTAGTTGGCCATTACGGCCTCGTCCCCTCCGGCCGCCAGGATGGCGGTGGAGTAGATGGAGAGGAATTCCGCGGGATTCTTGGTCCCGTCGAACCGCTCCATCATCGCCGACCTAAACCGGGCCGGCCAGCGTACCCGACAGAGATCGCACGAGTACGCCGGGCAGCCGTAGGCCGGAAGGTCACTGCCGCCGCTGCTAGCGTCGGAGTCGTCACCAGCCGATAGGGAGAACTCGAGCCAGCGGCGCACCCCGCGTCGACCGTGATGGTCGACGGGAGCGCCGTTGTGGTGGCGTCGCAAGCGGTTACGGATCTTCTGTCGCCCGAGTTGGACGTCAGGAGAGGACTTCTAAATACCGCTGTCGAAGGCGTCGTTATTACGCCGCTGATGACGGGCGAGCCCACGCGTCGACCCTTCCTGTTGGGGAGGCGGTGAAGATGGCGTTGGGGTGCGAGCCCGGGGGCGGGGATCCTGCCGGTGAAGCGGCCGGCGATCATGCAATAGGGGGCCGCTGGCCGTCACGGGGCGAGACTCGGAGCCCAAAGAGCTTGCTTGCCGCCGGGGTGTGACGCCGTCGGTCGCCTTGTTGAGCTCTTGGCCAGGGACCGTCGGAAGAGGGCCGAGCCGGCCCGAGTAGGGTCAGCCATGACCCGGGCGATGGCCCGCAGGCGTTCTTGGGCAGGATCGTGCGGACGGGGAAGGCCGAACCGGCCGGACGAGCGGGTCGCACCACGCCCTTCTCGTCGAATGGCGGCGATGGCCTGGTCGATGGCGACCTGGGCGAGCCGATGCGCCTCCCGAGGAGTTTCCGGGCCACCGTAATACGCCCCAGGGGTTGCCTCATGTCCGTCGGCCGCGAAGGCGTTGCGTTCGTGGGGCGGCAAGGATGGCGAGAGCATGGATGTGGAGCCTTGGCATTCGGGGACAGCGCCCGAGCCCAAGCTCGTCGTTCGCGACATGCTGGTAGTGGAGCTGGAGGTGTTGAGCCGGTCAAGATGACGAATTTTGGACGAACGAAACTTCAGGCCCCACGGTGGGCGCCAGCTGTCGACGATCGGGACCGCCGACCGCAAAGAAAGAGGGGGAAGGATCGTACGGAGGGCGAGGCCCAGAGCTTCGCTCGTTCGGACGGCACCCTTGGCGGGCGCACTAAGCAGGGGAACCTGGGCAACCAAACAGGGGACACAAGGTTTATACTGGTTCGGGCCGATCCCCTACTCCAGTTCGTGTGGTGGTGTTGTATTGCCTTTTTGTGTAGATGGCTGTACAAAGTTTACAAACGAGAGTTCTTGGATCCTTGCTCAAGAGTGCTCATGGCTTAACTAGAAGAATCCCCCCTTTCCCGGGGTTCCCGCCTCCCTTTATACGGTAGGAAGGGGCAGCTTCGGTCCTTTGTCCTGTCGACTGGTCACCGCTCGTCCTGCCCACGCTGGGCTGGTAGTCTCGTTGGTCAGGGCGGTTAGGTATTTCACCAGGAAACGGCGCACCTGCCTTCTGCGATCCTGACGAGTGTTGACGTTGCTGCTCATGATGTTGGTGTTGCCTCGAGAGGGAGCGTGTCTTCGTACTGTACGTGACCGGTCGATGGGACTGGAAGCATGACTTCAGCAGCCATTAAACTATCTTGGGAGATGGCCACCTGCTCTTGTATAGTCACTTCGATTGACCCCATCCGTGGGGCACGTGGCTGTTGGCTGGTGGAGGCTTTTAACACGCGGCCCTTGGCGGGGGTTGCCTTGGCTCGATCGGAGTCAGGGGATCCCGACCCGCCGCGGAGGTCGGGCGCTCAGCTTGGTTGGAGTCGGGGGACCCCGTCCCGCTGCGGAGGTCGGGAGCCCGGCCCGCCAGGTCGGGGAAGAGCTCGGAGAGGTCCGCCAGGTCGGGGAAGAGTGTCCCCGGTGGCCTCTTGGGACCTTTGGTCGGATCCCGTCGTAATACGATCCACTCGGTGCCCCGGCCAGGCCCGAGACGTCTGCACAGGCTTAGGGCGATCCCGCACACGAGGGGGAACGGACACGTGTCAGGGGGACGCGCGCCAGGCTGTCCGATCCCTGACAGATACGTTTCAGAAACCGTGATGGCGGTAACCCGACCGGAAAAGGTAACGTCGTACCATGAACGGACTCACCTAAATCAAGATTGAGTCGGTTTGCACTTTCCTCAAACCCTAAACCGATCGATCTCATCGATGGCTGCCGTCACCAATTCATCACATGAACTGGCTGAACATGTAATAGATCCAATCTACTAACCTTACACATCATATGTGCAACATCCAGATCACAAAACTATACGAGATGGCTCTGATACCACTGAAGAGGAACGCGGTATGCTATGCTAGCACAAAAAAAAATCTACCGCGAAACCAGAAAGCTACTCGCAAGAAGGGGATCGTAGATAAGATTACCACTAGACACGCAGTTGCGGAATCCTTCGCGCGTCGATGTAGTGGATCGTCCTCGCCGCAATCGTTGCGTCGATGTAGTGGATCATCCTCGCCTTGCCGTGGATCGTCCTCCCACGCCGCAGTCGCAGCAGCGTCACCACAGTAGTCCACATGTCCAGAGATGGAACGCCGTGCGTCGGTGTGCAAGCACCTGGTCGCTCGGCAGGGGCAGCGAGAGGAGTAGGCTAGGGTTTCAAGTGAATCACTCCTAAACCGTGGGAAAGCACACCGCGCGCCTCCCTCCTCCTCCTTATATAGCCACAAGATGAAACCTAAACTAGGGCCCATCGCGTGCTAAGCCCACGAGGTTCATTAATTACGGATCCAATCCAAATTAATGCGTCCCAGCCCATTAAGTGTGTGACCCTGCAGGTTCACGTACGTTTGGACATGGATTCGGAAAACTCCTTTTCAATCCAAAGTTGGTAGCGGCTTCTTGCAAAGTATGGCAACTCCCAAACATACTATGATCAAATCGGATAGAACCTATCAAAAGTACTCATGCAATAATCCCTTTGCCAAGTATATGAAGATTGATCTCAAGGCGAGAAGCATGTCATCCTTTGATGATTCAATCCATCTCTCGTATCCGTGATATATTAATAAGTTGTGATTGACTCCTCAATCACAGCATGGCCATGCACTTCCTTAATCATATCACACGAGTGGCCTTGTCATATATCTCCGTTTCATTGGAGTGGCAAATTCCATCTTGACTACTCACTTCCCTCTGCACGTTTCATAGTAAACATGAAAGCTACCTTTATAACTATCCGGTTAGGAAGTAGTGTTTGATAGCCCCAAGGAAAACTATTACACATGTAGGGAATATGACAATCTCAAGTCTAAGGATCATACATCTACTAGGTATGAGATACACGATGACACATAAGAATGAAACATTCTCGCAGATGTCCCATTGCGGGTCTATCTAACCCATGTTCTTCAACATCGTCCACAATGTATAGATGATATCTCCATATCCCATGATCTATGAAGCATGATCATCGATCACTACATGTCTTGATCTATTCATCGTTGTCTATCGATGAAATTCGATCAGAGATATTTATCGAATTACATCATTAAGTAAAGAGCTTCATAAGCAAGTCACATACTTGTTGATCAATACAATGATATACATTCATTGGACCAATAATCATAATATTATTCATAAACATAGTCATGTTACAATCATCTAAATGATTGCCTCAAGGGCATAACACTAACATCATCTACGGGCCCAGAAGAGAGAGAGATAAATCCATCACGTTCTGGAATCCAATTCGGCCTCCTGAGATAGCACCGATTTCAAATATGAATAACTTTTGCATACGGACTCCGATTTGGGTGATCTTGGACTTGATTAAAAGCTTACAACGAGATCTTTCCAATGGATCTAATACAAACTCCAGATCCATCGTGAATCAGTAATAACCATCAAAACAATACACTACAATACTGTTTTGGGCTGTTTCGGGCCTTGTAAGCGTGTGGGGGCCCAAGCCCAAGTTGTGTGCACCCCCCTTGGCTGCACACAACCCTAGGACGTCCCTCTCATGTCAATCCCTCTTATAAACTCAGTAGCCGCCGCTTTAAACACTTGGGTTTTGTTTGATTAGTTTAGCCAAGTGCAAACTTTGCGTCTTCGAGTTGTGCTGGACAGCCACCTTGTCAAGACCTTCAATAGAACCCTACCTTATTTTGGCCTTCAATTCTTATTTGCAATTTCAGATTGCTTTTTCCATTGTTCTTGCTTGTTCTTCGGTTGCTTGCAGGAATTGAACCTCGTGTTCAGGTTGATCATACCTACGGCAAGATCAATAACACTCCGGAGTTGGTTTAGCGATTGCTAAGGCGCATCATCGTCGTACGTTGTAGTCAGATCGTCAAAGTCGATTCCACCAAATCGATAGTTATCGCTCTCATCGAAAGATCGGGACACAACCTCGCATCAGGTGGTATCAGAGCTTCAAGTTGCTCGGTGAGAGATTCTATTCCGAAGATTAGTTTTTGTTTTCTGTCCTAAATTGAAAATTACTCCACAAAAATTCAACCTTTAGATTCAATCTGGTATTTTAGTGAGTTTTGTTAGGTTTTGATACATTAGAGTCCTTATTTTAGTTGCTGATCGTTTTTTCCTTCGCGTAGCTTTTCTTTCAATCTGTTCAGTACTTTGTTTTGTTCATAACTTCCGCATACGAGCTCGGATTCTAGTGTTTTTGCACTTTCCTAAAACCTTGGAACTATCTCAACAAAAACCTAGTTGGGCATGGACTCTAATTCTGGAGCCAAATTTGTTTAATCTAGATGTCAAAGTTGTGGAAGTAAGTTGCACTTCCAATCCAGATTGGTTCAGTATTTTGATCATAATTCTCACGTCCGAACCCCGATTGGGAAGTTTTTATACTTTCCTGAATCCTTGAAGAGTCCTCTACAAAAACGTTTTTGGGTGTCCTTTGTGATTCGGAATCCTTCAAACCAAATTTGATTCGGATTCGGAATCAGTCCCGCGGGCTGAAATTGGGGGTATTCTGTACTGTTCGGTTTTTGAGCCATAACTTTCACACCCGAGTTCCAAATTGCATGTTCTTATACTCTTTTGAAAGCTGAGGACATAAGCTTCAATTCTTTCCATAGTGAACCTTCTAAATTTGGTCGTTTTGAAGCTTTAATCTATGCGACAAATCTGCTGCCCAAGAAACATTAAATTTGGGTATCTTGCTTCAATTCGTGTTCTATCTTTGTTCCTTTGAGTTGGTTGAGTCCAGTAGCGTCCACAATCCATAAAACCCAAAAAATATCAGTGTACATACCTTTGGGAACCAATTCATCCTTTGCGAATACTTTGATCCCAATTGAGACTAGCTATTTGATATTATTAGGGCTGTTCATATTGATACATTGCATAATCTTGAATTATCATATCATACTATCTTGTGACATCGAGTTAGGGATTCCCAAAAATTTGTTCATAGTAGTGTTGGCGGAAAGTCACTCAAAGAAAGAAAAGAGAAAGAAAGAGCCAAAAGGAAAAAAAAGAGAAAAAGAAAAAGAAAATAGTGGTCGGTCGCACTACATTGAGCAAAACCCTAACTTGTGTTCATTATTTCAAATTGTGCAATTGTATTAATTGTTGAGCAATCTTGTGCCCTTTTTACCTTCTTGAAGCAATAAGCTAGCGTCTCTCTACGACTTGTGCAATAGAGCTTTTGGTGCCTCACTTATTTTTTATAGCTCATTTCTTGATTGCGTAAGTACCATCATCTTTGCACGTGAGTTGCCTTGAAATTCGCTTATATCTTTGAGATCGGCAACTAGGACTTGTGAATTCTAGTTTGGGTCATTACTTATCAATACAATAACTAGAATCATCAGATTGTATAGGAAAAAGTATAGCCTACCCAGCTCCACATATTCTACGCTCGTACGTTTGTTCGGTCCCTTGGCAATCGCTTTATCCAAGCTTGGGAGAACTTTTGACACCGCCAACGGCCGACAACTCCTGCAGCACGGTAAGAACTTGTAAGAGCTTTGGTTAAGGCTTGAGAGTTGAGCGACTTTTCTCCACTTCCTAGTAATTGATAGGGAATTACACAAACCTTTGTGTTTCCCTTTTTGCTACTAACCATGTCAGGTAACAAGAGTTCACTGCATCATTCTCCACGCATGAAGGGCAATGTACGACTCACTAATGAGCGAATGTCGCTGCAAGAAGACCGTCTCCGGTCCATCGAGACTGCTCAGGGAGTTGCTAACACTACCCTTACTACTATTTTGTCTAGACTTGATGATATGCTTGCATTGCTGCCCTGGAACTTCCAGTCCTCCGCCTCGTCTCCTAAGCAACAACAATGATTTACTACATGCACTGTGGGTTCCCATTCTTGCCCGGCTTCAAAGCATGGACCCATTGCCTCGATCGCCCACCACACATCGCCACGGGTTCATCAGCGATGATGAACAAGGTAAAATCAAGTTTGAATTGCCTACTTTTGGTGGAAAGTTCGATCCTAATGCATATATTAATTGGGAGATAGCAGTAGACAAAGAATTTGCAAACTATGACTTATCTGAAAACCAAAAGATTAGTACCGCAGATAAAGTGTTAACGTCAGATGCAATATATTGGTGGAAGCATATATCTAGACATGATAAAGAACCTAAAACTTGGAATGCCATGAAAAGACTTATGAGAAATGATTATGTTCTGAATATGTCTTTGAATATTTGCTTACTAAACTTCAATGCTTAAAACAAGGTTCTAAAACTGTTATAGAATACTATCATGAATTGCAAAATTGTTTGTTGCGTTGTGGTTTACAAGAATGTGAAGAAACTACTGAGCTTAGATTCATACGTGGACTTAATCATGAAATTCAGGATGTTCTTGTTGATGAAACATATAGTTGTCTTTCAGAATTGATTGAATGTGCTTGTAGAGCTGAAAACATGCCTGCTGAATCTTTAAAAGAGCCTTTAGCTTCATTTGAGGTGCCCATTGTTGCACCTTCTATTGTAGCTAACATTTTGCAGAAAAGTGAACACCATCGGGAGAAGGATGAAGAAGAAAATGTGCAGAAAGAGGAGATCTTTGTTGCTCCATACGTATGTGAAGAGCTGGAAATTGATGTTGCATTTACAACTACTGAGAATGATTTAGAAGGTAATGTCAAAGGTATGAACTGTATACATGGTGAAAATCATTTGGAAGAGATAAAACTGTCCATGAATCATGCTATCGTAGAGCAACTATTAATGGAACCCATTGCTGATTTGCTTACTATTCCTATTGGTAAAGAAGAGTTTTGTGATAATGCTTCACTTATATCCACACAACAACTAGTGAATGAACATGAAACATTTATATTTGAACTAAACAATTGCGTTGAACATAAACATGTTATTCACATTGCTAATGAAGAAGATGAGCTTAAATTGATGTCTTGTTTAGATACTTTAGGTTACATTGAATTTGATGTTCTGTGTGATCTGGATAGTTTCAAGGAGAAGATTTTTGTACATTCTGATTTGCCATGGTTATCACGAAATATTTTCCATGAAGTTGGCAAACATAATGATAAAGGAGAATACAAAATGCATAGATTATACATTTGTTCAGATCTGAGACCTCCACATCCTATGCAACAATGTGATCAATTTGATAATTCTAATATCATATCAAGTACCCCTACTGTTGATTATAATCTATATGATAGTTTTCAAGAAAGGGAGTGTTTGGGTGATTGTGATTCATGAGCCATTGATTTGATCACAAAAGATATGCATGTTGCTTTGCTCTTTCTCGCTACTAACATTTTGCAGGAGAATGTGATGGAGTCGAGGACGACTCCAACTCAAGAAAGGGAGAATGATGAGACCATGTTCGTCCTGGATATGATCAACGCTATATCAATTTGGCGACACTTCACGGCATCCACTGCATCATCTACATCTACTAGGATGGCTTTCCTTCACAGAGGGGAGGAAGCATCAAAGAGTGCAAGCTTTCAACATGCCTTTATATCTTTGGAAAGAAATATTGAGCTATGTGGATGATTTTGGATGAGAATGTTTTTGTTGAGGACGAGCTAAAAGATGAGCATGAGTCGAGGACGACTCAAATTCAAGAAAGGGAGGATGATGAGGACATCACTACTACGGATATGACCATCAACTCCAACACGTCATCCACGGGCCCAGAAAAGAGAGAGATCAAATCTATCACGTTCTGGAATCCAATTCGGCCTCCTGAGATAGCACCGACTTCAAATATTAATAACTTTTGCATACGGACTCCGATTTGGGTGATCTTGGACTTGATTAAAAGCTTACAACGAGATCTTTCTAATGGATCTAATACCAACTCCAGATTCATCTTGAATCAGTAAGAACCATCAAAACAATACACTATAATACTGTTTTGGGCTGTTTCGGGCCTTGTAAGCGTGTGGGGGCCCAAGCCCAAGTTGTGTGCGCCCCCCTTGGCTGCACACAACCCTAGGACGTCCCTCTCATGTCAATCCCTCTTATAAACTCAGTAGCCGCCGCTTTAAACACTTGGGTTTTGTTTGATTAGTTTAGCCAAGTGCAAACTTTACGTCTTCGAGTTGTGCTGGACAGCCACCTTGTCAAGACCTTTAATAGAACCCCACCTTATTTTGGCCTTCAATTCTTATTTGGAATTTCAGATTGCTTTTACCATTGTTCTTGCTTGTTCTTCGGTTGCTTGCAGGAATTGAACCTCGTGTTCAGGTTGATCATGCCTACGGCAAGATCAACAACACTCCGGAGTTGGTTTAGCGATTGCTAAGGTGCATCATCATCGTACGTTGTAGTCGGATCGTCAAAGTCGATTCCACCAAATCGATAGTTATCGCTCTCATCGAAAGATCGGGACACAACCTCGCATCACTTAACGTTGCATCATACAAGATAGCATCCCCTCAATCCTCGCCGCCAAATGGATCTAATGACGCGCCCAACGTGGAAGGAAAGAGGCGCGGTCCAAGAGGGCTTAGTAAAAGGCCTCAGAGCCGATACACCATCACGGCGGTCGATCCGCACGATGGGACCACTACTGCGCCTCCAAAGGCTGCGACAGCTTTCCGGACGAAGTGCGGGATCGTTGGGCGTGAAAGGGTCCCCATCACCTACACATCATGGAAGACGCTGACAGAGGAGGAGCGTGATAACCTAGTGACTGAAATATTCGCGTCATTCGAGCTTTCACATAACACCATGGCTGCACTGCGACGATACGCGTTGCTAGTGGCGGGAAAGGCGTGGAAGAACTTCAAGAGCGTCCTCGTCAGTAATTATGTGAATAAAGAAATGACTCCGTTCCAAATGTACGGGTTCATCTCCGAAGATGTCTGGGGATAATTTGTTGAGTTGAAGACAACTGAAGAATTCGCGCGTGCAAGTGCGGTGCACAAGACCTTCCAGTCAAAAAACAACCACCCACACAGACTCGGCTCAACAGGGTACGCGGGCAAGATCGTACAATGGACGAGGGAGGACGACGAGGCAGTCCATAAGGAGGTCGCGTCGCCGTTTACCTCGATCGTGGACCCGCGTGCCCGAAACTGGGTAAGAGCGAGGTCACGTCCTACGTCTTCGGGCGGCGTGTCCTTTGCAAACCCCGCTGATGAGGAAGTGTCCCAACGCCTAATATTGTTGAGCACGAAATCTTCCCAGGGCTCTTTCACTTCGGACAGAGAGAAAGATATACTCTCTATGGTCTTGGGAAACAAGGAGCACCGGGTCACACCCGAGGACTAGGTGTTTTTGTTCCCTGGAAAATGGGATTCCCACATGACTCGGACATGTACCGGAGTAGGAAGAGAAGCAAAGCCGAGCGCGAGGAATGGCTAGTAGCCTTGATTGAGGAAAGACCGAGAGCGCAGTTCAATAGTCAGCTACGAAGCCTCGAGGAACAGATGGAGCAAAGGGTGGCTGTGGAGAGGCAGGCACAGAACGTGGAAGCCCAAGAAGCACCAGTGCAGTTCAGCCCAACCAATTGTCCGAGCAGCTGCGCGTCTGCCTCTGAGACGGACGTGGATGAAGCCAGATTTTCTCCTGATGACACCCGGGTAAGATGCCTGCAATACTCTTTACATAGACCTGTTGGACGTGTTAGCTAATTACTTGTGTACCCTTATGTAGGTGCCCACGACGTGCAATTTACAAGTGAGTCTTGCCAACGGCTCTGTTCCCATACAGGCTGCTTGGGGACAAGCGTACTCATCTAGCGTAGGGGCGTTTATTCATAGTCGTTCTTTAGAGCCAGGCTACACAAAAGTCCAAGTCGACGGTGTACATGAAATTTTCAAGACCGTCACGCTGCAGATGCCCCCAAACGATGAGGTCGTCACACTCGGGGATGCCATTAGTACATTCATCCAGTAGCCCAAGAAGGACATCTCCTTCGATGCCCACCTAGGAGCACCGATGCTACAAGAACTAACGGAGCCATATGATGCGCCAGAGCTACAAGCACTACCAGAGCCATGTGATCAACCGAAGGAGCCTGCTAAATCAGCTACCGTGTCCCATCAGGCGCAGACCATTACTGCAGTTCGGGCCCAGTAGTCTCTTGTGAAGAATATATTTGGTAGAAGGGGAGGCGGAGACAAGGGCAAATCGAAAGGTACCAGATCAGTCCATCACTTTCCGTTTGCCCCGTTGGTGCAGCAATTTGTGCTGGGGCAGCCATTCGTAATGGATGAGCGCACGAAGACGCTTACATTAGACTACAAATGATTGCAAGATTGGTGCATGCAACAAGCCAACAAGCCGGTGGCACAACGAACATTGAGTATCTCGGTAAGCTTCGTGGAGGAGCATTTGTTACACCGGTTTTTAGATGGCATCTTCGTGGTCGGCTTCTCCGACTTGTTCGATCTGTACAACCTCAGAGCGCTCGACGCCTCACTCATAAGATGCTGGACACTTCAAGTGTGTGCAATCACCATCTACATTTCTACCTCAATGATAAATATCATATATATATGTAATCCTAGATTTTGTATATGTAGATATATGATCTTGCAAGCAATATCATGGAAAGAACCGGTGGGTTTCCCCGACCCACACATGGTGTCCAAGCAAACCATGGACGAAGATAAACGAGTCGTCCACGAGTACGTGGAAAAACTAATGCTGGTTCACTCAGACAAAAAAATCATACTTTTACCCCACAACCCGGGGTAAGTGCTTCGTCCAGATGCTATACTTGTTTATTTGTCTATATATCGCATCTCGAAGTTAGGTTCAATGACCATGACGACATACCTGTGTAGGTATCACTGGGTTCTACTCGTAATTATACCAAGATAGAACCGAGTAATTTACCTTGATTCCAAAAAGACCGGCATCCACAACTTGAAGCCTGTCATAGATTTTCTCAACACGTCGTTTGGTATCTACAAATATCGCTGAGGGCCACACAAGAAGAACCCAGCCACTCTAAAGCATACTTTTAACTTTTTCGTATCCGATAGTACGCATTAATCCTTCACACTACATAATAATACCTTCGGAACTAATTAACCTATTATGTTTTGGCAGTGCCACCAGCAGCCAAAGGCCACTGACCAATGTGGATTCTACGTTTGCCACAACATGACACTCCTCGTTGGTTCACAGAAGACCAATGACATACAGGTCTGTCGATCTTGCAACAATTGTCTCCACTTATGAATTTAAATTTATATACACACAAGACTTTAGACATCTCATCGATAGGCTTGGCAATGCGCTGAATCTGCCTTGGAACAGGCTGACCTCCTAAGTATTCGAGGAAACGTCTGTACCTTCTTCATGCGTGAGGTGTTAGATTCAAAGGGCAGATGCCACTCATGGCTGAACCAATGAGTTGTGAACTTGTTACTTACCATGCATTCAAATTAATTGGTGATCTTTGTGCTGTCAATTTGTCATTTGTACTTCTGATCTAATTGGTTAGTACATATGTGACTTGATTTCTGAAATAGATGCGTTGTATGTTGTGTAACCTGTGATTGGAGTTCATTTTTTAATTGTATGTCATTAAAATATGATGTGCACTGTATTTTGTTTCAGAGGGTATGGCTAGCATTTCCTGAGGCTAGCCAATAAATTAAAATTTAGTAACAAATAGAAAATCAACATCAAAGACGGTTCGAAAGAAGAACCGACTATGAAGCTCAAAACAGAACCGTCGGTCATGTAGTATCACCACAGACTATTCTATTTTGAAACCGTCTGTGACGAGATCACCATCTCGGACGATTACAAGTTGGAACTGTCTGTAAATTAGAACTGTATGTGATGAGGTCACCATCTCAGACGGTTAGAAGTCAGAACCGTCTGTGATGAGAGAATCTTCACAGATGGTTATTACTTAAAATCGTCCGTTTGGGATGATAGTTTGGGACGATAACCTCATCATAGATGGTTCCAGTTTGAAACCGTATGTGATAATGCTACATCATAGACGGTTTTAATTTGGAATCGTCTGTGATGTGTTTTTTCACTAACAGTTGCAAAACCGTTTGTGATGATTCTTTGTCATCACTGACACTTCGATACAGACGGCTCACAAAACCGTTTGTGATGTGATTTGCAAACCTTCTGTGATGGACTTTCGCGTAACTACATAGCTAGATATTATTCGTGTAACCGCGCAACTAAATATTATGATCTACAACTGAGATACAATTATATTAGTTATATGATTCTAATATTTATACATGATTAATCTACGTGCCACCTAAAATAAGTGAGGGAGCTAACTTTGTTATTTCTATTAGTGCGATAATTTCTAGTTTTTTTTGTTCTTTTTTAGATTATTGTGGAATTCTTGTCCTAAGACGACGAAAAAGGTGATGTTATTATTATTTATCACTACTGTGGATCGGGCATGCACAAGCGGTTCGAAACCGCTTTCAGAAGCGGTTTTAGAACCGCTTGTAAGCAACCGGGAGTGATACCCCATCGGGTATCACAAGTAGTTCCCCGAACCGCTTGTGGTTCGACATTTCCACAAGCGGTTGGTGTTAACAACCGCTTGTGGAGAGGTTCTCTCCAAAAGCTGTTGGTGTTACGAACCTCTTGTGGAGAGGCTCTCTCCACAAGCGATTGGAGTTACCAACCGCTTGTGAAGAGTCTGACAGCGTAGCGTTTTGATTATATTCAATATAGAATATGTTTTCAGAGGGGTTTTTGATATAGATTTTGACAATTAAAATAAACAGAATTTCATGAGTTTTTTTGACACACTTAAATATATATATTAGTCATGAGTATTCATTCAGATAATTACAGACTAAAAAATGAACAAGTTGATGAACACATAAAATAATAAGCCACTTTTACAAGTTTCAAAGAATAAAAGGGCGAATCTAGAGCTCATTTCTTGCGTGCGTCGCTCTTTGTGCCCTTGGTCGACGTTGATGTCAGTTCACTGTCCTTATTTCAGGACAATCTCTCCAACCATTTGCGTGGAACTCGCCTTTGGTGGATACAATCTCGTCGACAATAAAGCCGATGAGCTGTTCTTGGATTGCTGCAACCCGGTGCGGCGGGATCACGCCTTGCTCATCGATGTTGGGCTGACAAAGCGAGAGGTAAATAAATCTCTGGACATGTAATTATTAAAGTGTAAGTACTAAAAAATTGACATGTGCACACTACCTCGGCGTTGGTTGTCGGCACATCACCGTGGGTAATACTTTGCATATAGTGGCACACATAATAGCCACATAAGTTGTTTCCACCCGTCTGTTGTAGAACCTGCGATGAAATTTGAAAAGAACACGATTATTGGGATGAAAAACTGTTACAGCATATTAATATTCTTTAATACGTACTCGAGTGCTTAATTGTACATCAAATTCGTTCTCGAAATCTCCTTGTTGCTTCTTTGAAACCGCATGAATGCCTGTGTGATGCGTTAGTATGAATGGTAATTATCGAGTTGGAATTAGCAAGGTATTTCAATATATATAATAAGGAAAACTATCGTATATATATGTGCTATATACTGTTTAGGGTGTCAATGATAAATTGATATTTTTCACCGAGTCCTTTTGAGTCTTGAACAATGATCATTTGCTATCAAGCTTGATGACAAGAAGGATCCAGTGAAACCTATTCATGTATTGCAACATATATGTAACTAGCTAGTAGTATTATAAATGCCTTGGAAAATATAAGAACGAGAGGTTGTATATATACGTACTCGAAGTTGAAGGGCAGAAGTATGTACGGTTTGTAGTGCTGTCCAAAGAATGCATCGAGAATGTAATCTTCAACATCCTTTCGGTTGTATCCAAAGACAAACTCGTTAACAATCTCTAGGTCGATGAAGCCCACGTTGAAGATATTCTCTTTTCTACATCGTTGTATCTCCATTCTACATAGAAAGGTATAAGTTTAAGAGTTGCAATTTTATTGTACGAGGAAGCACACGGTAAAGGTATGAGCTTGACACTTACAGGCACCAGCAGCTCATGAGAGACACGTTGATGGAGTCGGCATGGTAAATATTGTATAAGTCGTCAAATTCGAGCCATATGGTGTTGTCCCCGCGATAAAAATCATCTTCTTTGATACCGAGGGGGAACATCGTTCTTCCTTTAGCGGACTCTGTCATGTACCATTCGTGAAATTGCCGCATCTTGGTTGGCAGATCCTTTATCTCATTTGGGTCAATCGGCTCCCGGCCCAACTGAAATTGCCATCTGACCTTTGTTGCCATTGGGATATCATCTGCTAATCCAAGAGCTGCAGCTGTGGAACTGAGTCCTGCCTCCTTCATAAACCTCTCGAGGTCCTCCTGATCTTTGTCTCTCTTCTTCTTCTTTGCCGCCGCCTGACCACGTTTATTCTTCTATGTAGCCTTAATTATTGTCCGTTCATAGTTGGATGGCACAGGTAGCGGCTTTGCACGGCATGTCGCGAAGTGTTTCGCCACTTTTGGATCAGTTGGTACCTTTGGCTCTACCTTCTTTTTGGCGAAGTGTGCAGCCACTTCTGCTTTAGTGACCGCGTCACTCTCCTCCTTATTCATATCATATGCCCTCTTTGGAGGTTATTTTACCTTGGTCGATCAGCTGGACTCCGCCTTCTTGGGAGCGGTGGGGAGCCTTAGTGCATATCGAGCTTCTTCCTCGGAGGAGATGGTGGGGCGTGGTTTTCCTTGGGGGTTCTTTTTGTTTGAGATCTTTGGTGGTGGAGTAGGGCCTGCGTGGAGCGGGTGGAGACACAGGAGCTGCTGGTGGTGGAGTAGGGCTTCTGCTCTGTTTTATTGGCGAGGCATTGCGTGGCGGTGACGTTGGAGGAGGCGTGGGTTGCCGTGGTGGAGATGATGCGTCCATAGCAACTGGAAATATGATGTACCGTTCGTTTGTGCCAAAGGATGATATTGTGGAGGGCCTGTCCAAGCTTGGTCACGTCGTCGCCTCCAGCAATATTGAGGTGAAGTTCTTCAAATCCGCTTAGCACCTCCTCCACCGTGACCTTTGAGTAACCCGGGGGTATCTCGTTACAGTGGAACATCTGGCCCAGCTCCACCGGATATGCCATGCCGTAAGCCACCTTAATGGAGAGGTTACGCGCATCAACGTGTAGCTCACACTGGCAGCGAACCCTTATGTCATCCACGGGATAACGGGATAGCAAGGTGTCCGCCGGGGCCCCGGTGGGCGGCGGCTACTTCGCCGCGCGGAGGGGCGATCACGGCGTCGGTGATTGCTCGGACCTAGTCCTTGAAGCTTCTTGAGGGCAATTTGTACTTGTTGCGCAACTATGTCGCCGATGCTAGCCTGGGTTGCTCTGAGCTCTTGTTCCAATTGGTACACTTTACGTGATTCTCTTGATTTGCTTCTATGCCGGCTCTGACGTATGTGCATCCTTAGCGAAACCATACTTCCACGGCGTTAGCTTGCCCATACCTCGTGTCCGTCACAGGTGCTCGGGGTTTTCAAGGGCATGTGTTAGCTCGTCATTCTCCCCTGTCGCACCAATGTACTGCCGAGGCGCTCAGCACCTTGTACAATCCTTTGGCCACCTCTTGTACTCTGGTGCCATCACCAAACTGCCGTCATCTGAAAGGCTCCTCCCATGACCCATAAACCAATTGCGCAGGCGCTGTTCCCACAGAGTGGTAGCCGGTGTGACGTCCTTCGCCATTAATTCTTCTTCCCGCTTCTCCCATTTTGGTACAGCCTTGATGTAACCACCGGTGCCAAGATGGTGGTGGTATTTCTTCATCTGTGAATTGGCCTTGTTCTTCTGACTCGCGGCCTGGCCTTCAGCTGATAGCTTGAACTCCTCGAATGCTTCCCAGTGATCCGCCAACTTAGGAATTGGTTGAAGTCGGGTCTTTCTCCCTTCTGCAGATACTTGCGGCTGAGAGACGTCTTCCAGGCCTGAAACATTGTTGCCATCTTCTTCAAAGTGAATTTCTTGGCCTTGTCTTCGGACCCTTGAGGAAATGTGAAATTTTTCTTAATATCTTGCCAGAGCAGATCCTTGGTAGCTTGAGGAACTTCAGCCCATTTTCTGATGCTAATTGGGACGTGATCCCTCACGTGGTAACCGCAAGCGTTGTTATACGGCCCAACTGCTAAAAGAGGGGCAACCGGCATCCCTTCGTTGTTAACGTCGGTAAACACGTGCTTTGTGGACGGCTTCTTGTTAGGTCCCCGATGCTTGGATTGGTTACTCGATGCACGGGGCTTGAAATACATAAACATATGTACAAACATGTTAGAGTGTATTATATTAATGAATTGCGATTAATTAACATGTCTACGGGGATTATGTTCTTCTGCCTGTACCTCATCCTGGCCGGAACCAGTGTTATCGGACTCAGCGGCTCCCGCGTCAATGGCTTCATCATTTGCGGCCTCAGCGGCCTCACGGAACCACCATTAGCCCGGCAGCAGCGGCGTTAGCATCACCTTCGATGGTACCCGGTAGCGATGGAGTCCAACAGGAACTGTTCTCCCTCATCGAAAGTAGGGTCAACACGTCCTGGTTGCGCCATCTATCCTAATTCTGAAAAAATGTTGACATAAATATCATATTACTTTGAAACAACCATATTACAGATTACAACACAAGCATATTATTACATAAATTTCTACACCAAGCATTAAGTACTACGGCATGTTGGAACTAGCCCAAGGATCAAACACGAACTCGTGTGTTGGCACTTATTTTATGTGTGTAATTAAGAGGTAAATTATCTTCATCACTGAGGACCGAGCTAAGCTCCATCGCCACATCGAGGGGTTCCATCATCGAACTTCTCGAGTCTCATCTGAATAAATTTAAAAATGGATACACACGCGTATGTGTTCAGCAGAATAACGTTTAGATATGGTGTTTAGATCTAATGAGCACAACTATATCAAGTTGTGTAGGATTTTGCCGTTGTTTATTAGCTCGATGGACCTATGATGGGGGACAATAGTGAAGGGGTCGATATCAGACTGTAGGATGAGAGCCACCTTAGTGATTGACCATATGTTTTAATTTGCATCACTCAGTTGTTTACCTTTGTCACTTAGATGATTTTTAGGTTGTTGAATTCTAGGTGATCGAAGTTAGTCTGTTTTTTTTTTATACGATAACTTTGGAATACTCCAAGTAAAAAAAGATACAATTAACCTATACATTTGTGGATATTTATTTGTGCTCACATGTCATACGTGTCAGCAGGCCAATATGCAGTCGTCACATGTCGTAAGTTGTTATCCACCACAACAATTTTGACAAAATTAACTTGTGGGCATTTCACCGAACATATGGTGGGCAGCCGAATTAGAGAGGGAGGACGACGCGTGCACACATATACCTCGGTCCTCCTGGGTGGATGGCGGTGTGGCGGCGCTTTGGAGGCGGAGTAGGCGTCGGCGGGGTGGCGGAGAAGGCGCCGGCGGCCGGGGTGGAGTGACGGCGGCGACGAGGGCACACGTACGGCCGGGGTCGACTGGCGCGGCGAGGTGGCGAGTAGGCGTCGACAAGGTGGCGGAGGAGGCCTACGGCGTCGACGAGGACGGCGGCGCGTGGTCTGGACGAAGGCGAAGACAGCGGCGGCCGGAGATACACAGGAGCTGCAGCGGCGCGCGGGGGGCTCTCGAGCGGGACTTAGAAAATTTCGGGAGTGAGAAAAGGGCGGGGCGTTTCAAATTTATACAGGGAGCACCTCTACAAGCGGTTCTAATAATCAACCGCTTGTAGAATATCTCTACAAGCGGTTTTAGAACAACCGCTTGTAGAGGGAGGACTTCTACAAGCGGTTCGTAGAACAAACCGCTTGTAGAATGTCTCTACAAGCGGATTTATATCAACCCGCTTGTAGAGGGATGACTTCTACAAGCGGTTGGTATTAGTAACCGTTTCTGAATCTTGTGCTCTAAAAGCGGTTCTTTTCTAAAACCGCTTCTGAATGTTGCGTTCTAGAAGCGGTTGTTTTATAAAACCGTTTCTGAATGTTGCGCTCTAGAAGTGGTTCTTTTCTCAAACCGCTTCAGTTTAATTTTTAAAAAAATGCTTTTAGCACTTCAGTTTCATTTCAGAATTTTTAAAAAATGCTTTTAGCAATTCAGTTTCATTTCTTAATTTTAAAAAAATGCTTTTAGCACTTCAGTTTCATTTCATAATTTTTAAAAAATGCTTTTAGCACTTCCGTTTCATTTCATAATTTTTAAAAAATGCTTTTAGCACTTCAGTTTCATTTCATAATTTTTAAAAAATGCTTTTAGCAATTCAGTTTCATTTCTTAATTTTAAAAAAATGCTTTTAGCAATTCATTTTCATTTCTTAATTTTTAAAAAGCTTTTAGAACTTTACTTTCATTCCATAATTTTTACAAAAAGCTTTGAGCACTTTAGTTTCATTCCAGAATTTTGGCACTTTACATTCATTCCAAATAAACACTTCATACTGTAAAAGACTTACATATACATAGTTCATACAGTAGGGGTACATCTTAAGTAGTAACGTACTTAGCAATTTACAAGTGTTCCTTCATTATGATCGCGACGTATGAAAGGAGTATCCACGTCTGTGTCATTGAGGAGGCTTATGTCAACATCCACAGCGAAAGGAGGGATCTCGTCGAATTGACTATACTCTTCCTAAATGCGTGGCGTCCTCAACTCCAACAATCCTTCGTTTGCCTTGTAGAATCACGTGTCGCTTTGGCTTAGTACTACAATCTTTACGCTTGTCCTTATGCTTCTTAGGTTTGCTTGACATGTCTATTACGTAGAAGACATGTCTCACATCGTTCGCGAGGACGAACGGTTCGCGCCTATAGCCGACTTGCGTGAGGTCCACGATTTTCATACCGTATTTGTCTACCTTCACGCCGCTTGAAGTCGGTTTGACCCATTGGCACTTAAATAGAGGACCTTCAAGGTCCATAGTCAAGCTCCCATATATCTTCTATGAAACCATAATATATATCCACCTTGCCTTTGTTGTCTTGGCGTCTATACGACACCGCTATTTTGGTTGGTGCTCTTGTTATCCTGCGATCCGGTGTAAAATGTGTAACCATTTATCTCGTACCCCTTCAATGTCACGATTTCACTAGATGGTCCCGAGCCAAGCGTTACAACTGTTCATTGTCGACCCTTTCAAAAGGATGTACTTTTTGTGACCAAGCGCGAAAGAATCCATGTGCTTGATGTTATCAATCCTCGGACCTCCCGGAAATCGCGCGTAGAATACTCTTGTGCTCAAGGACATACGGGGCCACTATAGTTGATTGTTTCAAAACCGTGAAATGTGCTTGCTTAAATGTAAGAAGATCATTGCATGCAATTGCTTTCCTTCCTAGTGTCCCTTTTCCCGTAGCCTCCCCTCATGACGTGATATAGGGATGCCGATCGGGTTTAGATCATTAATGTAATCCACACAAAACTCAATCACCTCCTCTGTCCCATAACCCTCGGCAATGCATCCTTCCGGACGAGAACGTTTACGAACATACTTCTTTAGTACATTCATGTACCTCTCAAAAGGGAACATGTTGTGTAGATACACGGGTCCAAGGATACCTATCTCTTTGACAAGGTGAACAGTGAGATGAACCATAATATCAAGGAATGCAAGAGGAAAGATCATCTCAAGACTAACCAAACTTTGTACCACGTCATCCTGCAGCTTACTTAGTTTATCTGGGTCGATGACCTTCTGTGAAATCGCGTTGAAAAAAGAACACAGCTTTGTGATTGTCCCTCGTACCCACTCGGGCAGTATGCCTCTCACAGCCACTGGGAGCAACTGTGTCATTAACACAAGATAGTCATGGGATTTCATGTGTACGATTTTATTCTCTTTCGTGATTACGAGTCTCTTTACATTCGAGGAGTATCCGAAAGGGACCTTCACACTGTTCAGGAACTCTATCACGCTTTTTTTCTCTTCTTTGCTTAGAGTGTAGCTCGCAGGATGTAGGTAATGTTGTCCTTTCTCTCTCTTTTCGGGATGTAGGTCGTTCCTCAGTTCCAAGAGTTTAAGGTCCTTCCGAGCTTGCAGTGTATCTTTCGATTTTCCATACATATCTATGTAGCCTAGCAGGTTAAAGCAGACATTCTTCGTGATGTGCATAAAGTCAAGTGAGTGACGAACCTCCATGACTTCCCAATAAGGCAAGTCCTAAAATATTGACTTCTTCTTCCACATGGGTGCATGACCATCCTCATTCTGCAAATGTTTGCTTCCAGGACCCTTTCCAAATACTACATTCAAACCCTTTACCATAGCAAACACACGTGGCCCACTACGCTGCTGAGCCTTGCACGAAGGTCTGGTTGCCCGTTAAATTTCCTGCCTTCCTTCCGCAACGGGTGACTCGTACGAAGAAACCTACGGTTACCCATGTACACAACCTTCCGAGAGTTTTTCAGGTACATGCCGTCCGTTTCATCTAAGCATTGGATGCAGGCTCCATATCCTTTGATAGTTAGGCCAGACAGGTTACCGAGAGCAAGCCAGTCGTTGATTGTTACAAATAACAATGCACGTAGGGTGAAATACTCCCTTTTGTACTCATCCCATACCCTTGCACCATCGTCCCACAACGTCACAAGATCTTCAACCAATGGTTTTAGGTAGACATCGATGTCATTTCCGGGTTGCTTGGGGCCTTGGATCAACAACGGCATCATGATGTATTTTCGCTTCATGCACAGCCATGGAGGAATGTTATAGATACATAGTGTAACAGGCCAGGTGCTATGGCTGCTGCTCAATTTTTCGAAAGGATTCATCCCATCGGTACTCAACCCAAACCTTATGTTTCTCACCTCATCTGCGAAGTCCGAGTACGTCCGGTCGACTTTCCTCCACTATGAGCCATCTGCAGGGTGTCTAAGCATCCCGTCGTCCTTATGCTCTTCTTTGTGCCAACGCATCATCTGGGCATGCGCTTTATTAGCAAACATACGTTTCAATCGGGGGATCACAGGGAAATACCACAACACTTTAGCTGGAGGTCTCTTCTTCTTACGCTCCCCATCTATTTCACCTAGATCGTCACACTTCACCTTATACCGTGATTCTCTGCACACTGGACAAACATCCAAATCGGCATACTCATTACGATACAGGATACAATCATTAGGACATCCGTGTATCTTACGTACTTCCAATCCCAAAGGATGACGACTTGCTTGGCTTCATCGTAGATTCGGGCGAGTGTTATCTTCGGAAGCAACTTCTTTACGAGTGATAACACCTCATCGAATCCCTTATCGACACACCATTTCTAGCCTTCCATTGCATGAGTTCCGGTGTGGTACGCGAGCTTTTGTGGCCCCGCTTACAGTTTGGGTACAAAGGAGTTACGTGGTCCTCTAACATGCGCTGGAACTTCTCGGCTATCTTTCATCTATGTAGTCTCCCTCTTCGTCACGCTGACATCTGGTCTAGCTCATCATCACCAAAGTTACCAAGTGTTTCTTCCACGGAGCGAGATTGCGTGTCGTCAGGGATCTTGTTGAATCCATCTTCCTCTTCCTCGTTTTCTTCATCGTCTTCCGGCTAATCACCTCAACCGCCATGGTTGGTCCAATGGTATAGTTTGGCATGAAACCTCTCATGATCAAGTGGTTCATAACTTGCCATCATTGGAGTGCTCCTTCTCGTTCTTGCAATCTACACACGGACAACATATAAAGTCTGCTCGAGGCAAGAATGCAATGGCGCATCGAGAAAAGCACGCACGCCATCAATGAACTCTCTCGGCGACGGTCCGCATTGTACATCCATTGCCGATTCATCTATACCAAGTTATAATTTCATTAAAAATTATAACAAATTCCGTTAGAAAAATTATAACCTAACTTAAATTTCGTAACATTTAAACCCAACAAAAAAAAAGCTCCACCTACACCGTCATCCAATTAAAGACCTACCTTTCTAATTATTTTATATCCCTTCCTACCTTTGTAATTATTTTTTATCCTTCTACACGTTTTTCTATTTTATTTCATACACCAATAATTACTTCCTTGCAATGTTGTACCTAGATCTCTCCCAATATTGTGATATTTAAGATTCTAAAGCTAACAACCACCTAGATCTAAAGCTTCCAATCACCTTTACCTTGTAGTGTCATATTTTGAACTAGATCTCTACCCTACATCTTCATACAACAACAAAAACAAGGCACGGAAAACAAATTTTCGATAATGCTTAAAAAGTTCAAGATTTCTCCACATCCATTGAAAAAAATAGCAATATCTAGGTGAGAAGGATGTTCACATGATGTTACTAACTTTGAAACACTTAATTTAGAGCTAATCACCTCTAATTAAAAATTTGGACAGCACCTCCCAAGAACGGTAGCAGTGGCCTTCTCATTCGATCGTATTCGTACTCTCTTTGGCGCATGGAGGAAGAAAGGTTTAAATGCGCTGGGAGGGCTTCGAGCGGTTTGAGACACGAACCGCGAAGATGCGTTGTAGAAGCGGTTCTTATCTCAAACCGCTTCTGAAAATCAGAAGCGGTTTGAGAAAAGAACCGCTTCTAGAACGCAACCTTCAGAAGCGGTTCGTGTCTCAAACCGCTTCTGGAAGCCCTCTCCGGACCATTGCCAACGAACCGCTTCTGGTGCGAAGATAACAACGGGTTCGCACCAAACCGCTTCTAATAGATCGGTTGTGATGCCCAGTTCTGTAGTTGTGTTGTAGTTGTGTATATAGATAAGAAAATTACTAATACTATATTTATCCCAACAGACATTTAATTACTTATACGCTTTAACAGAAACAAAGTTTACACGCCAAAGCTTGCATTACAAGCTCCACAGTACAAACGCCACACACACACACCGGAGAAAGTCTCACGTACGGATGTGATCCAGAGATATCTTATTTCTTCGGCTCTGTTAAGGAACCTCGCTATCGAATAGTCCGGGGTTCCCGAATAGATCTGAATTGGAGAACAGAAAGAGAGAGAGACACGTGTTTAGGGAGAGCGAAAGCGGAAATTCTTTATTGCTAATGAATTCTTGTACATTAGGGGGGGACCCCTCCTCCTTTTATAGCGCTCATCCAGGGTTTTGGCTAAGGGACCACATGGGCCTTCCAATGGGCTATTAGGGTTTCTTAACACTCCCCCTTAGGCCCTTTGCCGCGAGATGCATATGCCTCAAAAACTCCAGAAAAACCCAGTGGGAAAAATACTTGGAGAAAGAGTACATAGCATACGCTTACTATGTTGCACGAATTGCCTCGTTAAAACCTTACGCAAGAAAACTTCATGAAAAACATGCTAAGGAAAAGAGTACAATTCTCCCAACTTCAATTGCTAATCTTCGAGATTTATGTTGGGTATTCATAATTCATGTTCGGGATTCATGAGGAGTATGTGACATATCTCCCCAAATCTGCACTTCTCTAAGTCTCATCATCCCAATTCCTTTCACGCACCTTTCAAAGGTAGATCTTTGGGAGTGATTTAGTGAACAAATCTGCAAGATTTTCACATGACTTAGTATGCAATATCTTGATCTCGTTCATCTTATGCAATTCGTGAGCATAGAAGAACTTGGGGTTGATATGCTTCGTGAGATTGCTCTTCACATAACCCATCTGTGCTTGGGCAACACAAGCTGCATTATCTTCATAAATTATCGTGGGAGTTTGCTCAATGTTCAAACCACATGACTTCTGGATGTGGTGAACCATTCTTCTGAGCCATGCACATTCACGAGATGCTTCATACAAAGCGATGATTTCCGAGTGGTTTGTCGACGCGTCGAGACAAGAGTGCGCTTAGGCGACTTCCAAGAAATTGCTGTTCCTCCACATAGGAAAACATAGCCAGTTTGGGACTTGCCAGTATGCGGGTCTGATAAGTACCCAGCATCGGCATAGCCAACCAAATTCAATTCATTGTTTCTTCTGAAAAACAAACCAAGATCTTTGCTTCCTTGGAGGTAACGGAAGATGTCCTTAATCCCTTTCCAATGCCTTTTGGTGGGTTACATCTTTGCATCGAGCTAGCAAATTCACAGTGACGCAATGTCCGGTCTAGTGCTATTCGCAAGGTACATGGCGCTCAATTGCACTCAGATATGGGAATTCTGCTCCCAGGACTTCCTCCCCCTCTTCTCTAGGTCTGTATGGGTCTAGGTCTGCTTGGAGTGACCTTCCGACCATTGGAGTCTTTGCAGGATATGATTTTTCAAATCCAAATCTTTCCAACACTTTCTGCGTGTAGGTTGATTGATGTACCAAGATTCCTCCTTGGACATGTTCAAGCTGCAAGCCTAAACAAAACTTGGTTTTACCCAAATCTTTCATTTCAAACTCAGACTTCAAGTATGAGCATGCCTCTTCAATTTCTTCATCCGTCCCAATGATGTTCAAGTCATCTACATAGACGGAGATTATCTGAGAATCCATTCGGGATCATTGTATAAACACACATGGACAATCTTCATTTGTTTGTGTAGCCTTTCTTGCAGAGAAAGTCACTCAGCGATTATACCACATTCTTCGATTGCTTGACCCATACGGTGATTTCTCCAATTTCACACTGTCATGAGTTTCTATTTGCTCCATCTTGGTTGGGATAGGAATTCATTAGGTACTTTCATGTATATCTCGAATCCAAGTTTCCATACAAATATCTTTGTGACAACATCCATTAGCTTCATTCTCAACTTCAAGTTGATTGCCATTGAGATCAAATATCTAAAGGTAATTCCTCCCATGACCGGAGAATAGGCTTCTTCATAATCAATTCGGGGCGTTGAGTGAAACCTTGAGCTACCAACCTTGCTTTGTACCTTACAACCGTTGTTTTCATTTCTCTTCCGAACAAAGACCCATTTGTGACCTCAGGGGCTTATATGGGGAGGTGTGCGGCATACAAGCAAACACCTCTCTCTTGTTCGGAGAGACTAACTCTGCGATGATTGCCTTCTTCCATTCTTCCCAATCTAGCCTTTTCTTGCACTCTGCGAGATGCGGGCTCGGGATCATGATCAATGATCGAGGCAATCTTCTTTGAAGTATGCATCAACGTTGGTGTTGCTCTATTCAGTGGATTCTCTGTTATTACAAAGTTTATGGCCATTTGTTCATGGGGTGCTTCATGCACTTCTACTTGCTCTTATTTGCTATTCGCTATCGCAGAGCAAGTTCCTTTAGCTTTTCATCGCCTATGTGTGCACACACATTATTTTCGTGACTTCTGCGGTGGAAGATTCAAGTCCGAATTGCCTTTCTGTTGGCTTCTTTCCAGTGCAGTCTCAACTGCTCCCTTCTTTCCTTGGGGCATTTTCATGATTGGTTGTGGTAAGTCCTCTCGCTTGATTTTCTCAGGCGTCTCCGGGTACTTTGGGTTTGAGGAGCAGTTACTGCTCTTTTCTTTGAGGCCTCTGAGCAGGTTGAGGATACCTTCTATTTTCTTTGGTATTTCCACCCTCTCGGTGCATTCCTTGCGGGTACATGCGACTTAACCACGCCCTTGGATCACAAAATGATCAGCGAGTTCATTTGCTAAATTCGCAAATCAATTATCTTCGGACTTCTTGATTTGCTTCATTAGTTCGGGGTCATGTGCGGGGATCCTAGTGGAATGCCATATGATTTCCGGCATTTTTCATCAAAGGTTGATTTCCTCCCCTAATGACGGAAGCGATCCTCGTCAAAGATGCAATCGTGAACGGGCTGTATGCAAGTCTCGATCATGGGTTCCAAGTACACGATTATGGATGCACTCTCATAACCAACGTATATCCCGGACTTGCGGAGAGGGCCCATTCTTTGTCCGTGAGGGGTGGTATAGGTACATATACCATACACCCAAACTTTCTAAGATGGGAGATCTTTGGGATGATCCGTGCACAAGCTGCATAGGGAATGGATGTTGTAGGCGACGGTGCGAAATTGATAAGAGCTGCTGCGTGCGAGATCTGCGTGTCCCCAACAAGTGTTGGGCAAGTTACAACTCTGCAAAAGCGATCGGCAATAAACTTAATCCTCTTTATTAGTGCTTACGCTAGTCCATTCTGCGTATGGACGTGTGCGGTGGAGTGCTCAAGCGCTATCCCCGTTGTTGTGCAATAATCATCAAATGCCTTTGAAGTAAATTCTCGGCATTGTCCATTCTAATGGACTTCACGCGATGATCGGGAAAGCATTCTTAATTCTTATGATCTGCGAGATCGGCTTTGCAAAAGCATGGTTTCTTGTTGACAACAAGCATACATGCGACCATTTCGAGGAAGCATCGATGAGCACCATAAAGAATCGAAGCGGCCACGACAGGGCTGAATCGGACCATAAATATCCCTGGATGCATTCCAGAATGCGAGGATTTCACTTTGCACTTTCATGACAGAGGGTCTAGTTATTAATTTCCGTTGGCACATGCAGGCACACAAAATCTTCATGATTCGGAAATTTTTAACATTTATGCCATGACCACTGTGAGTTGTTCACTATATTTCTCATCATTCTAAGACCGGGATGACCTAATCTACCATGCCATAAAGAAAATAATTGAGCTTCTAAAAGCAGTCTTCAAGGAAGTATACACTTGGTGCATGAATATTCGTGTAGTAAAACCAGATTCATATGAGGACATTTTTCTAATACCATTTTCCACATACCGCGTGCTTCACAATGCACAAGTATTCTTTGCCATTTTCTTCATTGGTTTCTACGTGAAAACCATTGGCGCGGATGTCTTTAAAGCTTAAGAGAGTGCGTGTTGATTCGAGTGGTACAAAGGGCTTCTTTAATTACCAAAGTTGTACCCATAGGCAATATAATAGTGGCTCTTCTGAGCCGATTACATATGAGTCGCTTCTGCGATCGTACTAATCTTTCAGCGTTCTTCGTGATCATTGGAAATACTTAGACTCTCTTAAGATGGTATTTGTTGTGCCACTATCAACAATGCATATCTCTTCCATTTGGGCTCTACGATTTCTAGATGCAAGAAATATAATCCCAATCAAGCAGAGGCAAAATAATTCAAATATTGCTTGTAAATGAAAGAATCTTTGGAATAAAGAATAAATTGCATATATATTCATGAGAGAAGTATGCTCTTCTAGAGCTTACTATTCATTATTCAAAAGAAAAAGCTAGCAACCATAATCTAAAAGAAAATGCGATTCATGCATTTAAACGGCAGTGCAAGGCTTTGATCGTTCTGCTTGACGGTAGGTTTCGCGTCCTGCGAGGACCCTAGACCAATCGCAGCACGGAGCTTCTTGCCCCAAGAACTATCTTCACGTCCGATGCCCAAGTGAGGTAGTTACGACCGTGCTTGGTCGATTCTTCAAACTCACGATTCACGATTCATGATTTCAAAATTTCGACATTAGATTACTGCGTGTAATCTAATAGAAAATGGTTGCAAAAGCATAAAGTGCAGAAAAATTAAATTGCTATGCATTGCAATATATTAAATAAAGCAACGGATTCAAAATTCATAAAGAAAATTCATAAAACAGAGAAATAAAGCAAGAAAAATTAAAAACAGAGCCAAATAAATCTTCTTGATTTTCTGGCAATTTTTTCAAAAATTTTCTGCAATTTTTTTTCTTTTCTTTCTTTTCTTTTTCTTTTCCCTTTTCTTTTTTTTTCTTTCTTTTTTCCGGCCGACGGCCAGCTGGGCCTTTCCGGCCCAAAACGCACGCGACGGCTTTAGGTTTTACCCTAGCCGCCACATCCTTAAGCGTCGCCTTCTTTTTGCGCAGGTCGTGCGGCGGCCGGGCAGGTGGTCGGACTGGCGGACGAGGCCGATAGCGCATGGGCCGAGGAGGCGCGTGGCGGTGGCGGGAAAACCGAGGCATCGCGGGTGTGGCGACGGCTGCGGGCCGTGGCTTTGTCTTGTGCGGCGGCAGACGCGGCCGGAAATAACGACGCACGACGGCCGCAAGCCGGAGGCCGGCCGGAAAGCCGAGGCACGGCGGCGAGCGCTGATCTGCGGCTGAGCTAGTCGAGTCTGACGGGCGACGCGCTGGCGGCACGAGGGCGAAGGCGGCGGCGTCTGGAGGTCGTCGGCGGGGCCCGAGCCGGCGACGCGGCGGCGGGTCTCGCTGCGAACGCACCGAAGTCGTGCCGGCGGGGGGAAGCGATCGGGCCGACCGGGCGTGGCGTGGCGTGTGCCTCGAGCGCGGCGCTACGGCGGCGATGCAGCCGTGGAGGCGCGGCAGCGGTGCCGAGCGGCGGGCGAGACGCAGTGACACCGTGCGCCGCGATGGCGGCGAGGTGCGTCGGTCGAGGCAATGGGCCGGCGGCTTCTTGCGCCGGCGGTGGCCTCTCGCAACCAGATCGCCCGGCCAAAGCGTGGGGCGGCGTCTTCTTTGCGCCGTGGTGGCGTTCTGCGGCCAGTCGCCACCGAGGCAGCGGGGCGGCGGCCGGGAAGCCCTTGCAGGTGGCGGCGGGTTCGGTGCGAGCCGTCTGCGTGGCGGCGAGGAGCCAGCCAGCGTGGGGCGGTCTGCGGCGCCGTCGCGCCGTCCGGCCGAGGTGATGGCGACGCGGCGGCTTCAGCAAAGGGTGCGGCGAGCGCGCATAAGCGGGCGGCGGTGGCGGGTTTCAAGCCGGCGTGCCGCTGAACCGAGGCAGCGATGTGCGGCGGCTGCGCGCGGAAGCCGAAACACATGTTTTTTACGTGGATGATGCATGTCGCGATCTTGCTGTAGCCGTGCCACGTGGTGCAAACATAAAACGGATGCGAACAGTAGATGCATGCGTAGGATCAACAACGATTAGAATCAATCGCCGATTCTCACCTCTTCTCACCTTTGCAAAGCTGATCTCCGGTAGAGCTTCGTGCTGATAACTTGTTAAGGAACCTCGCTATCGAATAGTCAGGGGTTCCTGAATAGATCTGAATTGGAGAACAGAAAGAGAGAGAGACACGTGTTTAAGGAGAGCGAAAGCGGAAATTCTTTATTGCTAATGAATTCTTGTACATTAAGGGGGACCCCTCCTCCTTTTATAGCGCTCATCCAGGGTTTTGGTTAAGAGACCACATGGGTCTTCCAATAGACTATTAGGGTTTCTTAAAGGCTCATCTTATTATTCTAAGAACGTCGTGGCAGCTCGTCTTAGAAACGTACAGCGCTACGCAACGGCCGGCGGCGCCTCAGTGCTGGCCGGGGAGCTTCTCCTTGATCTTGTCCATGATGCCCTTCTTTTCGTCGGTTGCCTCGGTCCCGTGCGCGCCGGCGCCGGTCATCCCGTCGTGACGTCCTTGCTTCCCGTAGGTGCCGCCCGTCGCTGTGGTCTGCTGCTGCTCGTCCTTATGGCCGCCGGGGAGCTTCTCCTTGATCTTATCCTTGATGCCCTTCTTCCTCCTGCCGCCCATGCCATCATCCTCGGACTACATCACAAACAAACAAAAAAGAAATTGAGCACTCATGCACTTTCATATACCGTACGAATGGATACGAACGAAATAAGAACGCACGGAGCTGGAGCTGGAGCTACCGGAGCGCTGTAGGACGCCGCCGGTCTTGTGCTCCTCCCTCGTGGGCTGGAACTGCCCGCCTGTGCCGACACCGCCGTGCGCTCCCATGCCGCCGGTCGTGCCACCGTGTCCGGCGACTGGGTTGCCGTACTCGTCGACGCGGCTGGTCACGTGACCATGCTGCCCCTGGTGCTCCATCTTGCACAGTTGCGCTGACCTTATCTCAAAACGTCTATGGCTACTAGTGAAGTCTGTGTGTAATAGACTGTTCTCTTTATCGTGTGGTGGTGGAAGCAGGTGAAGGCCGAGGCCACCATTTATAAGCTGTTCGAGGAGAATTAAATTGGGAATGTGGGATTCGAGCGCCACGGTAGGGGGCAACGTGTGCATGCATGAGTGGGTCGGTGGCGACACGTCTCGGGATTTCTCGAATGATGGGTGATGACAAGTCGGGGTAGTGATGATAACTACTATGCTTGATGCATGCGCGTCGGTTATGGATGGAATCGTGGAAGGATGTACACGTGGAAATTTGATTGTTATAGAGTCTGTTTGAGGTTTAAAGCCTTAAAGCTTTCGAAATGCCATAAGTCTCCTAAACAACTTTCCTTCTAAGTGATTTTTAATATAACCTCAAAGTCACATGTAACTAGTAAAAACTGAGTGCTAAAAACTAGATGGACCTATTTTTATAGTTTATTATAAGAGAAATTAGTTGTTTATTAAATGATCTCTTATAAAAAGCTAGTGATTTTTTCAACCTAGAAAATCAAAAAGGTAGATTTTTAGAAAAGTTACACCCCGAACGGGTATATAATTTCGTCGCTTCATACGCACATACGTATCGAAAATAGTTTCTTTTTCCCTTTATTGGCTAATGGGCACCTGGAATCCAAAACAAAATCATACAAACACACTGTGAAATGTGTTACCGCAGGAATCAAAAATATTGTTATATACCTCTAATGCTTGCCTTGAATATTATATTAAGTCTATGTATTGCTTAAGCAATATATTATTGATAGTGCTTATTGTAATCTAGTTTTGCTCGTTAATCGTGTATAATATATTCTTCTTCTTTATATACATATACATATATATAAATGTATAAATGTATAAATGTATATGTGTGTATATATATATACATATACATGTACATACATACATAGAAAAATGGTTCTATATATACTCCTTAGAGTACGTACTCCCACGACTCATATACCACTTAAACAAAAAAATTATACCTTTTTAACCAATTGAGAATACTCTAATAATGATTATAAGATATTTCAGAGTGAGTTCCACGAAAAATTTCACAAAAGTGCACTTTTTATAGAATAATTTGTGTATGTACATCTTTTAGATATGAAAAGGAGTATATAGCAAAAATAAAGGCTTTCGATGAAATTTTTTCAACCATGTCGCACAGGGGTATCCTAGAATTAGCATTTATGTATACCGAAAGTGATACAGGAGTTATAACACGTTCGTTTAAGTAGTGTACTAGAATACTCCTACTTCCAATACACTACTTAAACGAACATATTATACTATCACTTTCGGTATACGTAAATACTAATTCTGGGATACTCCAATGTGACATGGTTGAAAAATTTTCATCGGAGACCTTTATTTTTGCTACATATCTTTTTACATACGTAACATGAGTATATACACAAATTATGTTATGAAAATTAGACTTTGATGAAATTTTTCATGGAACTCATTTTGGAGTATCTTATAATCATGATTAGAGTATGCTCAATAGGATAAACATGTATAAATTTTTTGTTTAAGCGGTATATGCAAGGTGGGAGTACGTATTCATAGGAGTATGGAACCATTTTCCATATATATTTGTATTTATATACAAACATATATATGTGTATATATATATATGTATATATGTGTATATATGTATGTATATATGTATATATATTGTCGGAACCCAAATATGTAAATCCAGACTCTCTGTGTATATTGCACTAGTTCAGGATTATGCTAGTGCACACAGTGGTAACATAGATGATATGTGTATATATATGTATATATGTGTATATATGTATGTATATATGTATATATATTGTCGGGACCCAAATATGCATCCAGACTCTCTGTGTATATTGCACTAGTCCAGGATTATGCTAGTGCACACAGTGGTAACATAGTTGAATATCAGAATCATACACAATGCAAACATAATAAAGACTTCATATATTAAATATAAGACAGTTGTTTGACCTTGTGGTCGACTTTATATGATTATGCCATGCAGGACTCAACTATAATAGATAAAACTATAGCGGAACAAAAATATAGTAAATAACTCCTCAATATGCCATAAGCAACTAACAAGGTTCACACCCTAGAAATTTGTCTCCTCCTGATACTCCTCCAGTGCAAGTGTAGTCTCTTCTTTAACTTATGATTTTTGTTGTGGCAAGAGTGAGTACATAAAGCACTCAACAAGTTGTGCACAGAATGCAAGTCTAATATAACTATATGCAAGGCTTATTCCAGATGAATGGCTAATATGGTTATTTTGCAATAAAGTAGTATATACAAATGAATATAATAAATAGATTCCCGATTTTCCAATGGCATACAACCTCCCTTCCCCATGTTTCATTTTGTAAAATCTCTAACCCTTGACTGAAATTCCCGAGTATTGTCCATAACTGGGGACATGGCTATTCGAATAGATTTACACTCTGCAGAGGTTGTACAATTTACCCACAAGATATGGTCAATTATATACTGTTGGCCATTACACATACCCATCAACGTGCGACTAAGAAGATCATAATAAAACCTTTCGAAAACTCTATCCAAACATAGACCCTCCCGATAAGCCTGGACTCGCTATCCCTTCCCTCACACAGAGCTGAAGAATAGGAGAACTTGTCAATGGACTAGGAACAATCCTTATTCAAGATGTGAGCCAGCAGCACACACACCATCCCCTAACCGCACACACAGTTTGGTCTTCCACCTAAGGCATTCCATGTCAAGGCTCGGTAACTTACTGAGTTAGGTCTATCTCATTCCAGATATGTGGTTGAATGATTAGGCCAGTTCAATGGCTTGCAAGATTAAGTCCTTAATTGACCGTGACAAGAATTCCAAACCCTCATAGAACCACCTCACATTCACTCATATATCAACATACAAACCCAATGCCACACAAGACCACCATGGCTCACTGCCCCTTGCCATTTGCTCTAGTCTAAATCATTTACCACCCTAGTTGATTATCGAGTAACATATGCCATCAACAACTCATCTACATTGTGTGACAACACATGACTCACCCATTCATAAATATGTTCCATATTCCATTAGTCAAATTGAATTTGCACTTTCAAAATGATATCAATAACCCGTTGCAAGGCTATGCACACTATTTATGATCTAACCAACCCATGTTGACATCTATTAGCAACCAACTGATAATGAATCATCCTTTAGGTTGAGTCGCTAAATTCCAAATTAATTGAAAATAGTTCTAAGTATAAAATAACATGAAATAATTTAAAACAACATAGAATTTGCAAAACTGTGTTCAACATGATCAAAGCACAACTTGTCTTGGAAAAGGTCTTGTTCTTGATCCGGAGCTTGGTCTTGAGTCAATGCTTAACCCTCGAATGATCTGGCACTACTACAGAATTGTCCATCAGAATCGGTTCTTTTTTGCCGTTACAGTCGGTTCAAGTGGCGATACGAAGTCTTTAGATAGTGATGAGGTGGAGTTATCACAGTCGGTTTTGGCCCGATTGTGATAAAGCATCATTAGAATCGGTTCTTTCAACGAAGCGATTGTGATGACCCCTCATTAGAATCGGTTCTTCTATTGAACCGATTCTGATAACATGTCATCCGAATCGGTTCTTTCAAAGAAGCGATTGTGATGACCCCTCATTAGAATCGGTTCAGTGTAAAAGGTGTAACCATTAATATCGTATCCCTGCCATGTCTGTACATTAAATCTTGGTCCGTCAGCCAACCATTTTACGTTCTCACTAAAGGAGACCTCCGCTTTTTCTTTGAACCATGTGAGGAATTGTCGTTGTGTTCTTGTGCGATGGAGAGGTCATCCATTTGTGGATTCTCTTCCCGTAATATCAACTTATCTTTGCTCGATGTATGGGCCGAACCTGCATTGTTACGCAAGGATGTCAAATGCGCTTTGCAATACATATCAAACCTCGGACTCATTAGTTTGGACCCAATGGTTCCTTTACGACAAGTGCGCCTCGTGATGAGATACAGAACACCGATTGCTTGTCTTTTACCTAGGTAGTCCACACGAACTCAATAACCTCTTGATCCATAACCTTCAACAATACTACCTCGGGCTTGACCGATTCCTCACGTAGGACTTTAATATACCCATGTACCTCTCGAGCGGATACATGTAACGTAGGAAAGCGGGCCCACATATCTTAATCTCTCGACAAGGTGAACAACAAGGTGGACCATTACGTGAAGAACGATGGTGGAAATGCATCTCAAGTCGACACAGTCTGCACCACCTCACTCTGTAGGTTGTCTAGCATATCGGGGTCAATAACTTTGCAGGAGATCGCATTGAAGAAAAGACACAACTTTGTGATTGCCAACCTGACATCCTCTGGCAGAATATTTCGGATTGCAACTGGGAGCATTTGGGTCATCAATACATGATAGTCGTGGGACTTCATGCCCAACAACTTCAAATCATCCATGGACACAAGCTTCTTAATGTTTGCGGAGTAGCCAGATGGAACTTTAATACCTTGGAGACTTTTGCAGATATCTTCTTTCTCCTTCTTGGACAGGGTGTAGCATGCAGCGGGGATGTACGGACATTTTCCATCCTCCTCTATCACTGCAAGCCTTGGCCTAATTCCCATGTAGGCCATGTCACGACGAGCATTCACACCATCCTTGGTCTTCCCAGGTATGTTCAGCAGGATACCAACCAAATTATCGCAGACATTCTTTTCAACATGCATGACATCAATACAATGTCGGACATCTAACTCCTTCCAGTACAGTAAGTCCCAAAATATTGACCTCTTCTTCCAAATTGTCCTTGGACGAACAGATTTACGGCTCTTTCCGTACTGAACATCGATATCCTCTACACGTGAATATACTTGCCTTCCACTCATGGGTGCGGTGCGAGCGGACTTCCTCTTCCCATCAAATTTGTCATCCATCTTACGGTATCGATGACTTGAGGTAGAAACCTACGGTGACCCATATACACGCTTTTTCCGAATTTGGCAGCCATAGACTCTCGGTCTCCTCTTCACAAATAGGACACGCTTTGGCTCCTTTCGTACTGTAACCCGCCAAATTACCAAGAGCCGGGAAATCATTTATGGTGCAAAATATCATAGCCCATAGGGTGAAATGCTCTCTTTTGTACGCATCCCACGCCACGACACCCTCATTCCACAATTTTACCAAGTCCTCGATCAGTGGTGCAAGGTACACATCAATATCATTTCCCGGCTGTTTGGGTCCCGAGATTACTAATGACATCATGATATACTTCCGCTTCATACACAACCAAGGAGGAGGTTGTAGATACACAACAGAAGCGGCAGTCTGTGTGATTGCTCATGTTACCAAATGGATTCATTCCGTCGGTACTCAACCCAAATCTTATATTCCTCATTTGCACCAAACTCCTCATGTTTCCAATCGATGTTTCTCCATTGAGCCGAATCAGAGGTGTCTCAGTTGCCATCTTCCTTTCGAGTTTCATAATGCCAACGCAACAATTTTGCCTCTCTGGGATTTGCAAACAACCGCTCGAGACGGGAATGATGGGCAAGTACCACAAAACCTTGGCGGTGCACCTTTAGTGACCTCTTCACCGTCGTTGCCCGACTCTTACGCTTCTTGTCATTACGCTTCTCCTTTTGTTTGTGCCGGGCACACCATAAGCCGGACACACGTGCGACTCGATGTGCGTTACGGTACAAGATGCAATCATTCGGACATGCATGTATCCTTTCTATTTCCATTCCCATGGGACATAGTAGCTTCTTTGCTTCATAAATGCTTGTTGGCAATGGTTTCCCTCGGAGCGGATCCGATAGAAGAACTAGAAGTGCATTGAAACTTGTATCATCCAGCGGTGTTTTGCCTTGATTCGAACAATGCAAGGACCGAACCCAACTTGGTGTATTCCGCTTTGCAACTTTGTGAACAGCGGTTTGGCATAAATCTTCCATCAAGATTTTAAACTTTTCAAACTCTCTTCCGTGTAATTACCCTCCACATCCCGCAACATTTGCTCCAAATTATCCTCCTCAAACATATCAAGCGCAACTCGTCATCCGGTTCCACTTGTGTCTTCGTTGCATCCGGAAGGGTACTACTGCCTCCGTGATGGATCCAACATGTGTAATTCCTCACGAAGCCACGTCGAATCAGGTGGTCCTCAATTTGAGCTGAGTTGCTAAATCTCCTCAGATTGGTGCAATCAATGCAAGGACAATATATGAAGTTTAAACCCCTCCTCACCATATCCTCTTCTGCAATTTTTTGAACTCCTTAACACCCCTATGAAATTCTCAGCACTCACACGGCTTTTCTGATACATCCATTCCTCACGGTCCATCTGCAATTAAATTTCGCTCAATAAATTAAGGAGAAACTAGAGCGACAACTAGCTAGCTATTTTAAATATTGAGACATCATTTCAATTAATATTACCTTTGCAAAATAGAGGACAGGTTCCAAGATATATAAATGTACTCCCGATCGATACCTAGCTTCTTCCCTGGTTTAGAGCTTCCAATTCCCTAGATAGGAGTCATAAATTTTTAAAATCAACAATGATATCAAATAATCTAATTATATAGCTAGTGCAGTAGCTTGCAAATCTTTTTACTACAACGAAACAAAACAAGGGTACCAACGATGACACCTAATCTCTAAATAGGTTAGGTCCTAATCCCATTCGAGGATATGTGGTTGAACAAGTTCTAAGCCGTTGTACAACTCCAAAGAAAATTTGTGACATCTCCCCTTGTTCTCCATATACACGTCTAGACAACAGGTCAAGAGGAGTGTGCATATGGAGAACACCAGAGCAGCTACGAAATCTACTCTAGATTGTACAACGGCTCGAGAACTTGCCGAACCACATATCTTCGAACTGTCCAAAAAACATGGACAATTCGAGAATGCTCGCTATAAATATGACATTTCATTCGGCATATTTGTAAATAAGCATCCTCGAACAGGAGACGAAGGTTCCGCAACCTAAACTCTAACATTTATCACAAGATAGCAACAATAATTCCATATTAACATGAGAGCACTATAATAATTAAATAGATGTGTGCTTATCAAATAAAGAGTGTGAAATCTGAAGGCACGTACACAATTCCAGTGCAACCTAAACTTTATTCACGACATATCGAAATTACCTAGTGCAAAATTGAAGGGGTTTAAAGAATTGCCCACATTTTGAAGAAAACCGCAAATGAGGGCAAAAAGAGGGGAATCTCCTCAAGATAGGGTTTCAAATTTGCCCTCTTAATACCCACCCACGAGGACTTCAAATTTTCTCACCCAAGTATTGCTTTGAACCACACAATATGAGATGTTTTCTCGGGTGGCGGCGAAGAAATCTCCTCTAGAGCAACAACAGAGAAGAGTTCAGCTCGAGTGCTATATATGACCTAGCGAGGCACATCAGAATCGGTTCTTTTCAAAAAGCGATAGTGATGTGAACGCTCATCACTATTGGTTCTTTTTATAGAAGCGATAGTGATGAGCACGTGGACATCAGAATCGGTTCTTTTAGAGAAGCGATAGTGATGTGCACAGTCATCACTATCGCTTCTATAAAAAGAACCAATAGTGATGATCACGTGCACATCACTATCGCTTCTTTTCTTAGAACCGATAGTGATGTGCATAGTCATCACTATCGGTTCTTTTGATAGAAGTGATAGTGATGATCACGTCTTATCGATATCACTTCTTTTCTTAGAACCGATAGTGATGTATATGCACATCACTATCGCTTTTATCAAAGGAACCGATAGTGATGTGGATGTGATCATCACTATCACTTCGTTTGTTGGAACCGATAGTGATGACCATTCACATCTCTATCGTTTTTTAGTTTAGAACCGATAGTGATATGCCCAATGTTACATCACAATCAGTTATAATCTTAGAACCGATAGTGATTATTACTAACACCTCTCCGAAGTTATTTATCACAATCGTTTTTTCGTAAAAACTTAAGAACCGATACGGATAAAGCGATAGTGATGTGCCGTTCTGTAGTAGTGTGGGCACTTCCACGTCTATGCGAATCGAGAGAAAAACACTAAATAAATACAAAATAGAGAGCAACCAAACTCCACAAATAAAAACATCATTAAATAGATCTTGATTTTACAATTTTTTAAGAACTTGAATCGCCTCAATCAGAGCTCTATGAAGAAAGACGAACTCTCGAAAGATTTAAATAAAAGATAATCCAAAAAATATGAAGAAGGATGAACTCTCGAAAGATTTAAATAAAAGATAAATCCAGAAAAAGAATAAAACTAAATTTTTTGATTTATTTTTCTACTGAAGAATTGATTTATGATGTCATGCTGACATCAGCAACCAATTTCCCCAATAAAATTAAATCATAAAATTCCCTGTTAGACAAACTTGTGGGCCATGGTCCATTGACAAAGTCCACAAACCGACGTGAGTCCACGGTGAACCAGGGCAACAACTCCTTTGACAAACATGCGGGTCCTACCACGTGATGTGGCACTATCGACGCAAGCACACACGTAAGCATTGACCACTGAAGCGGTGCTGATGCGTCCACCATGTGGCGAAGACGTAGCGGCCACGTCGACATCGTCGTAAGGGTTCTGGCCGGTGACCCACACGGCGGCGCACACACTGGAGACGAAGACAAAGACGTGAAAGACAGCGAAATAGGAGCGGATCAACCTCGGTTTAGCGCGGATCTGGAAGATCTCGCCGTGTGGAATCCAAATCTGGCTTCAGCTTCAACGGATACATAACGACGGTAGCGCTCCATGCAGAAGAAGACGATGGCTGAGCTCGAGAACTCCGACGAGCAAGCACGGGCGGCCAACGACGACTTGAGCTTCGATTCTTAGGGAAAAAGGTACGATGGGAGATGAGGAGCAAGGACCCGAGCATCCCCGGGCTTATAAAGCCCTTAGCTCTCGTGCAGAGATCGGACTCCATGGTGGAGTCAAAGGTGGTGCTGGGGTTGAGACAGAATTGGCGAAGCGGCTAGGGCGACAGTTGGACTAGCGAAGTAGGTTGGGTCAGCTGCTGGCCTACAGACCGAACTGGGTTGGCAAAGCGGGCTGGCGGAGATGGGCTCCAGCGCTAGGCTAGAACAACAAGGAACAGGAATGGGCCGACCGGTTTCAGCCGAAAGACCAAAAGTATGGCTTCCAAATGTTTTTCCAATAAAAATAATTCCTAAAATTGAAATAAATCCAAATTAATTACAAAAAATACTTAGAAAAGTTCTCAAAAATTGCCTAATATCGTTGAGCACGGAATCTTCCCAAGGCTCTTTCACTTTGGACAGAGAGAAAGATATACTCTCCACGATCTTGGGAAACAAGGAGCACCCGGGTTGCACCCGAGGACTAGGTGTTTTCGTTCCCTGGAAAATAGGATTCCCACATGACTCGGACACGTACCGGATTAGGAAGAGAAGCAAAGCTGAGCGCGAGGAACGGCTAGTAGCCTTGATTGAGGAAAGGGTTGAGGAAAGGCTCAGTGCGCAGTTCTATAGTCAGCTACAAAGCCTTGGGGAACAGATGGAGCAAAGGGTGGCTGCGGAGAGGCAGGCACGGAACATGCAAGCCCAAGAAGCACCGGTGCAGTTCAGCCCAACCAACCTTTCGAGCAACTGCACGTCTGCCCCTGAGACAGACGTCGATGAAGCCAGATTTCCTCCTGATGACACCCAAGTAAGATGCCTACAATACTCCTTAGATAGACCTGTTGGACGTTTTAGCTAATTACTTTTGTACCCTTATGTAGGTGCCCATGCCGTGCAATCTACAAGTGAGGCTTGTCAACGGCTCTATTCCCATACAGGCTGTTTGGAGACAACCGTACTCATCCAGCGTAAGGACGTTTATTCACGGTCGTTTTTTGGAGCCAAGCTACGCGAAAGTCCAAGTCGACGGTGTACATGAAATTTTCAAGACCATCACGCTGTAGATGCCCCCAAACGATGTGGTCGTCACACTAGGAGATGCCATCGGCACATTCATCCAGTGGTCCAAGAAGGACATCTCCTTTGACGCCCACCTAGGAGCACCGATGCTACAAGCTCTACCGGAGTCACATGATGCGCCAGAGCTACCAGCACTACCGGAGCCATGTGATCAACCGAAGGAGCCCGCCAAATCGACTCACCGTGTCCGTCAGTGCGGGCCGTTCTTGCGATTCGGGCCCGATCGTCTCTGTGAAGAATATATTTGGTAGAAGGGGTGGTGGAGATAAGGGCAAATCAAGAGGTACCAGATCAGCCAGTGACTTTCTGTTTGCCCCGTTGGGGCGGCAATTTGAGCTGGGGCAGCCTTTCATAATGGATGAGCACACGAAGATGCTTACATTAGACTATAAACGATTGCAAGATTAGTGCATGCAACAAGCTAATAAGCCGGTGGCACAATGAACATCGAGTATCTCGGTAAGCTTCAAGGAGGAGCATTTGTTACACCGGTTTTTAGATGGCATCTTTGTGGTCAGCTTCTCCAATTTGTTCGATCTGTACAACCTCAGAGCGCTCGACGCCTCACTCATAAGATGATGGACACTGTAAGTGTGTGCAATCACCGTCTACATTTCTACCTCAATGATAAATATCATATATATATGTGATCCTTGTTTTTGTATATGTAGATATATGATCTTGCAAGCAATAGCAAGGAAAGAACCGGTGGGTTTTGCCGACCCACACATGGTGTCCAAGCAAACCATGAACGAAGATAAACGAGTCGTCCACGAGTACGTGAAAAAACTAATGCTGGCTCATTCGGACAAAAAATTCATACTTTTACCCCACAACCCAGGGTAACTTTTCGGTATTTGATAGTACGCATTAATCCTTCACACTCCATAATAATACCTTCGGAACTGATTAACTTATTATGTTTTGGCAGTGCCACCGGCAGCCAAAGGCCACTGACCAATGCAGATTCTATGTTTGCCACAACATGGTACTCATTGGTTCACAGAAGACCAATGATATACAGGTATGTCGATCTTGCAACAATTGTCTGCACTTATGAATTTAAATTTATGTACACGTAAGACTTTAGTCATCTCATCAACAAGCTTGGCAATGTGCTGAATCTGCGTTGGAACAGGCTGACCTCCTAGTATTCGAGCAAACCTCTGTACCTTCTTCATGTGTGAGGTGTTAGATCCAAAGGGCCATATGCCACTCAGGGCTGAACTAATAAGTTGTGAATTTGTTACTTACCATGCATTCAGATTAATTTGTGAGCCTTGCGCTGTCAATTTGTCATTTGGATTTCTGAATCCAATTGGTTAGTGCATATGTGAGTTGATTTCTGAAATAGATGCGTTGTATGTTGTGTAACCTATGATTGGTGTTCATTTTTTAATTGTATGTCATCAAAATATGCTGTGCACTATATTTTGTTTCAGAGGGCAAGGCTAGTATTTCCTGAGGCTAGCCAATAAATTAAAATTTAGTAAAAAAATATAAAATCAACATCACAGACAGTTCGAAGGAAGAACCGTCTATAAAGCTCAACACAGACGGTTCCAAATTTCAAACTTGTAACCGTCTGAGATTGGGACCTCGTTACAGACGATTCCTAATTAGAACCGTCTAGGATGATAACCTCATCATAGATGGTCCAGTTTGGAACCGTCTGTGATAATGCTACATCACATACAATTCTAAATTTTTTTCAACGGTTGCAAAACCGTCAGTGATGACTCTTTATCATCACTGACACTTTGTAACATCCCAAAATTTGCTCAAATAGTATTGTATTACTTAATTGTGCATTTGTGGAATTTCTGGAATTTATATGGATTTATTTGAATTAATTGTAAATTAAGAATATTGACCTTTTGTTCAAATCTATTTAAATTTGTGCAAAGTTAAAATAAAGTTTTGTCAAAAATATTTTATCTGAGTTCAAAATGGCTCAAAGTATTTTTGAGATTTTTCTAGGATTTTTCCTGATAGTTTTATTTTCTAAAATGAATTAAGTTATTTTTTGTAATTATTTTAATTCAAAACTCTTTAAAAACCCCTGTGAACAGTGCTGGGCTTGGCCCGTGCACTGTGCGTGTGTGGCCCAGGGTGGCGCGGCCCATTGGCCCAAGATTCCAGAAGAATCGCGTCGGCCCGTTGGATCGCGATCGTAGGGCTTGCGTCGGGCCACGTCGCCAAGTGCGTCTAAGCCGTAAGATCGGGATCGTGTGGTCAGCGTGGGCCGTGCCACCTCATAACCCTAGCCAATCGTAGCCATTGATTCAACGACGGTCCGGATTAGATCTCGTCGGGGGAATCTGGTGAGTCCGTTGCGCCACGTGGACGGTCGCCGTGCGTCGTCTTCGAGCGGGACTCGGACGCCGTCGCCGTATCCAAGAAGGACTGCGCCGCCACGTCGGTTAGGATCCCAGGCGCCGTACGCTGCCGTCGAGGGCTATAAATAGAAGTAGCGCCCGAGGTTCGTATGTCGTCGCGCGCGACTTTTGGTCGGGCGGTTCGCGAGCGAGCCCTAGATCGCATCTTGAGCTCGTCGGATAAGCGAGTTCTTCGCGCGATTTTCCACTTTGAAAGATCGAAAAAGCGACTAGAGGGGTGAATAGGAGCCAAATAAAATTTTGAATAAACTCTCCCCTAAAATTCAAACCACCAAAAGACCGAAAGAAAGCGCGGTCGGGTATTTCAGTCGGATGAGCAGTACCCCGACCCTCAGAGGTCGGATGAGCGAGACTCGGAATGAATAGTGTTGGTGAGCGATACCCACAAAGCCGGCCTTGGTGGACGAGCAATACTCCCAGGCACAAGTGGTCGGATGAACAATACTCCCGACCTGAAGTGGCCGGATGAACAGTACTCGGGTGAATAGTGTTTAGGTGAACAGTACCCCCCACCAGATGAACATTACCCCGACCTGCGGAGGTCGGATGAACAGTACTCCCGACCTGAAGTGTTCGGATGAATAGTACTCAGGTGAATAGTGTTTGGGTGAACCGTAAAATCACCACGATCTCAAAAACAGAAATCGATGTAACTTTTGATCGGCTGATCCTAAAATAGTGAAAATTGGTGTGCACCTCCCAAAGGATGTCAGGAACCTATTTCAATCAACAATCGAAGGAATTAATACCAAGATTCCGTCCTTTTCAGATTAACAAATGCAACACCAAAAACAGAGTCACGAACACAGACTTCACCCCTAACTTGCTGGTGGGAGTTGATGGTCAAAAATCCTTGGATGACTCTCCATAAATCATAGCAAGTAAGAACACGAAGAAACAACCCTTCAAACAAATAGAAACACTGTTTGAAAACTAGGCACAGAAATTGGTTTCTTGCAAAACTGAATAGAAGAGGTTGTAGATTGCCTAGATGATTGGGATATGATCTATAGAAGATTCATCCAGCAATCTTTCATCCTTGGCAACAAGAACCAGAAGCCAATCAAGACTAAAGAAGCGCAAGTCACTGCGTTTACGCACTTTAAGAACACAGATTTACTAACTTGCAACAAGAATGCAAGGATTGCCTAGATGATTGAAAGCACCAAGTCCAGAGAAGAGTTCATCAATCATGAATTTCAACAAAGACTCAATAGCATGTAGAAGAAGATGAGGCAAATCCAAATTACGTAAAGTAAATTGCAAGTAAGTAAATGCGAATTTAGATAATGAATTCAAGTGCGTAATGTAAATACGTAAGAGAAATGAAACAAGAATATAAATGAAGAACATTTCATTTACGGAAGGAGGTTTACAAAGCCTCACAACAAAGTGGGCAAAGCTCAAATGAGCAAAAAACCTCGGAACCTTCAAAGAGGGAGGCTGCCCTACCCTCTATTTATAGTGACACAGGATCAATACCCACCTTTGGATGTCTGCTTCAATCCTAAGCCAACATCCAAGAGCCAGGATTTGATCCTTACAATCATCACTCTCAACAACTCTCAACTACTCACGTACACTTTCCTCAATTGCTCACCCCCAAGGAGACACCCTCTCCTGTCTATTCATAGCGAGCTTGGAACACCTACCACCCTTGGATGAGCCTCTAAACCCTAGAGCACTCCATCAAGGGTGAGATTTTACCACTCACAAAGCTATGCATGGGCTCACTGAAACCTAACAACCCAATGGGTTTTGCACGCTTTTCAACTCACACTAACTTGACCGCTACTCTATCTTCTTCGATCGCGATCCAACGGTCCTCCTTGATCGAGCGGCTCCAAGTTAGCATCTCATCCATTCCTTTGTCTTCTCGGCTTGCGGCTACTCCACGGCCTCGGTCATCTTTAGCGACACCTTGATCATCCGGACCTCGGCTCCCGGCCTAATCTCGATCCCCTTCGCCTCACCATGACCTAGCTCCAAAGTCCGAAACCATCATAGACAAGGAAACCACATCACATAGCAATGTCCAACAACACATATCCATCTCAGCAGACAGATATACACTACGACGGCATAACCCGACCACACGTGGTGCGACCGCGGTCTCCATCCCGACCAACCATGGTGCGACCCGCGGTCTCCAACCCGACCAACCATGGTCCGACCGCGGTCTCCATCCCGACCACTCGAGGTCGACCACTAGTCTCCATTCGACCACTCGAGTCGGCGGCGGTCTCCGACCGGCGAGACTGACCACTCGGGTCGAACGACCGGTCTCCGACCAGCCAAAGCCCGCACCACTCGGGGTCGGACAACCGGTCTCCGACCAACCAAAGACGACCACTCGGGGGTCGAGACGGTGATCTCAGACCACCAAAGCCCGGACCACTCGGGTCGGATGACCCGACCACTTGGGTCGGACGGTGGTCTCCAACCGAGAACTCAAATTGCTCTAGCTCGAAAAACAATCCAAATCAAACTCAAACTTGAGCACACCTTGCTCAAATAAAGTCAAATACTCATCACAAACATGGATGGACCTCCACATGGTCCTTCACACTTGAAGGTCGCCGTCCGTGAAGTCCCCGCCGTCGCCAAGGCTACCAACGTGATCCCTGTGCTGCGCTGCGTTGGACACGTGAAGAGTCGTCGACGTTTTATCGCCGGAACGCCGTCGCCAAGGTCGTCGTCTCCAAGTCCGGTGGAACTACGCCGCCGCTCTGCCATCGTCGGGTTGAAGCTTCGTGAGCCGTCGGATTTCCAGCAAAGGGTAGAGATCGTGCCACGTAAGTTAGAGATGCATAACCGTTAGATGCGATCTGTGCGGTGGATTTTGCACCGTAGGGATGGGCCAATCGGACGCAGCCGCGTGTCGGGCGCAGGTGCCGAGGCGTCGTGGACCGGGTCTGCCGTGGTCCAGCGCTACGCCGTGGACTCAGTCCGTGGACCGAGGACACGATGTCGACCGGCGCTTGAGTCGGTGGCGTCGACGATGACGCCACGCTTGCGCATCATCGTTTTTCGGTTTAAAAATAATTCTGTTAATTCCGAATTTCTAATTTTCTGTATTTTCAGTATTTATTCAAACTTCAAAAAACTATATCTTTTGAGTTTTAACTCGGATTTGAGTGATTCAAATTTCTAAAATTTTGTAAAATTAAGATCTATTTAATGGTGAATTTTAATTGATTTTTGGAGTTCATTTGCTCTCTTTTTGTATTTATTTGCTTTTCTCCTTCGGTACGCGTAGACGTCGAATTGTGCGACGCTTCGGAGGAATATCCAGCAACTCAGGAGCAAGCTCCAGATCAAGATCAAGACCTATTCCAAGGCAAGTTGTTCTTTGATCATGTTGAACCCATGTTTATAAAATTGCTATATTTGTTTTACCCTATTGCATATTATTTCAAGTGTATAGTTGTTTCAAATTAAATTGGGCTTAGCTAATATACCAGATTGATTTATACCCTACCTTGTCATTGTATGCCATGATCTATTGACACCCTAGATTGGTTCAATATAGTTGGTTAGTAATTATAATCAACATGGGATGGTTAGTACGTATTAGTTGCTTAGCCATGCCACGTCATCACATGTGTTGGAATCATTGATAATTAATCTTGATTAATGGAATATGGAACAATGTTATGAACTTGTGTGTCATGTGGAATCACACGATGAGATTGAGTTGTTGTGGCGAGTCATGTCACGCAACAATGTTGAACTGTTGATGGCACGTGGTGCTTGGTAATCAACTGGGTGATAATCATTTAGATTGGGGCAAGTGACAAGGGGCGAGTATGCCAAGGTGGGCCCGATGGGCAGAGGGTATGAGGATGTCTTGCCTTGATCACTCTAAGGACTTAACCTTGCAAGCCTTTGACTTGAGTCAATCATGCAACCACATATCTGGTATGGGCCAGCCTAGCTGAGTAATTTGCAATGTCTTAATTTTGGTACTATCGTGGTCGGTGTGAGTTCCCGAGTTATGGAGTAATTCACATGGCGCAAGAGGGGGGCCCTGGATGTGGTAACCAGTCCCACCAGTGTTGAAACCTTAGCGGGTGGTACCGGGTTAAGCCAGCGCATTGTAAAAGCTTTGTTATAATCGCTCGCCTTTGTGGTGTTTGGTTGTATCACGTGGGTAAAGTGCATAACCTCTGCAGAGTGTGAAACTATTCGGATAGCCGTGCTCACGGAATTGAGCAATGCTCGGGAATTACAGTTAAGGGTTAGCTTAATTAAATGGACAACTTGGTTGGGATGGCAGAATGCCATGTGGAAGATGGAATTTGACTTAGGATTGGAAACTTGGTTTACTTCAGAAATGCTGAATCTAGTTACTATTGTTATTTGTTTTACAGTCTTTACAATATATTTATTATATTTGTTCATAAACGCTGCTTATTGCAAAATAGTCATGATAGCCTATCCATTGGAATAAGCCTTGCATATAGTTATATAGAATTGCATTCTGTGCACAACTTGTTGATTGCTTTAAGTACTCACCCTTGCTAACAACAATAATCAACAGTCGAAGAATCTACACCTGTGTTGGAGGAGGAGTTCCAAGAGGACGCGAGTCATTAGGGTCTGAGCCTTGTCGGTTGCCTGTGGTGAACTGATGACCTATCTCGTTTTCTTCATCATTGCGTAATTATTAGCTTATATTTCCAGTCTTGCCCTGCGTGGCTTAATAATGTAAGTTGGTCATAAGATCATACATTTAGCTATATCAATAAATGAACTATTATTTCTATTATCGTTGAGTATGATGTGATATGTACCAATGTTGAGCTGCGTGCACTAGCGTTGATCCTGGGACTAGTGCAGTAAACACAGTGGGTTCGAATCAATGGATTCGGGTCCTTACACACTTCGATACAGACGGCTCACAAAACCGTCTGTGATGTGATTTACGAACCGTCCGTGATAGCCTTTTGTGTAGTAGTGTATATAACTACTCGCGTAACTACATAGCTAGATATTATGAGTGTAACTGCGCAACTAAATATTATGATATACAACTGATCTACTTCTTATAACTGAGATACAATTATATTAGTTATATGACTCTAATATTTATATATGATTAATCTACACACCCACTAAAATAAGCCTACTAAAATAAGTAGGGGAGCTAGCTTTGTTATTTCTATTAATGTGATAATTTCTAGTTTTTTGTTCTTTTTAAGATTATTGTGGAATTCTTGTCCTAAGACGACGAAGAAGGTTATGTTATTATTATTTATATAGATAAGAAAATTACTAATACTATATTTATCCCAACAGACACTAGTATAGTGCCCGTGCTAACGCTACGATAGCAGTACACCCTTTTATCAATTAAATGATAAGATAAGTATAAATATAACACTTAATAATAATTAATCACAGTGCCCGTATGCGAGTACAAAAATGAAGATATAACACTCAATAATATTTTTTGCTAAACGTTTCCCGTATGCTCTTAAGACTTGTTCACGTATGTACGTACACCGACGTCGCCGTTGCCGCACGTAAAAGCCTTGAGGCCTCGCTGAACGGCTGGAGGTATGGCACCTTCGTCCCAGCGTTTGGGCGTTCTTTAGTTAGGAATTCCCGGGACCTACACAAGGAACACGGGAAAGGAAGGTATGGATTTAATTTGTATTTTTTTAGAGGATTCTGTTGCAAGAATAGAACTCCCGTTTGACGCATGGGAGAGGAACCAATACGGGAGAAGATTAACAAGAGAAGAGAAGATGGTGTGTATGATAAGGGATTAAGGGGTTGTATATGAACCACATATCTGGAAGGAGAGCCAATCAAACAAGGAAATAAACAGGGAGGATCCGCATGCAAGGAAACCAGACTTGAATTTTTTACTATCCTGGCCTCGTGATCGTTTTTTTCCCGAACATGACCCTTTTGGAGACTTTTTTACGGATCTAGCCCCATCGAGCCTAATTTGTACGCGGAGAGCGCTGAATTTTTAATTTTTATCCACGGAACCCGGTGATGCGGAGTGCTACTTAATTTTTTCAATTTTTCTCATGAAACCGATGGTGTGGCGCTATTTAATTTTTATCTTTTTTCCTGCGGATCCGGTGATCGTGGCGCATGATTTATTTATCCATATTTTCCCGAATTATTTAGTGGACGGCACCGCTTGAATTTTTTTATTTTTCTTCCACGCTTGAATTTTTCAAATTACGAGTATTTCTTTTTTGCCAAAATTATCAAGCTTGACGCACCGCTTGATTGTTTTATTTTTCGAATTTTTTCTGTATTGGCATCATCGTTATAATTTTTACGAATCAACTCGCGACGATGAATTTGCGATTGTAGCCTCGGTAGGAAAAATTCAATGATGATGGCGATATTATTTACAGCGCCGAGCTCAACTTTTTACTATATTAGTATCATCGTTATAATTTTTTCTGAATTAGGCTCTCACGGTGATGAATTTACGATTGTAGCCTCGAGACAGAAAAAATCAGCGGAGAGGTGCTCGAATTTTTTTTCCGCGGTTGAGAAGCACTGTAATTTTTTTCCATGCCCGAAATTATCCAGCGGCCAGGTAGAGCTTGGTTTTTATTTTTTTTCGTGCCTGAAATTTCCCTTTATCCGCTGGATAATTTCAGACGTGGGAAAAAAAATTCCAGCACCTCTTCGTTGAATTTTTTCGGCTCCACGCTACAATCGCAAATTCATCGCAAATTGAGAACAATCTCTAATAAAAAATGATTCAAACAAAGTTGAAATCTAAATATTATATATATTTAAGTTCCGGGAAGTATAAGGATTCTAATAAAATTAGTTTCATTCAATTCTCAGTTCTTTTGAAATATTTTTATATGTAGCATATCTTTGAGCCTTTTCTTTAAATTTGAATTTGAAATTCACCCGGTACTATTTTTCAAAATATTTTTGCATATTATGGAAGAACTTGATTTTAGATCATTTTAGAATTTTGTTTCATTTTATTTAGACATATAATGTAAAAGTTACAAATACTTGTATGCTCTCGGGTAATAGAAATTCTAAAGAAAATAGAAAATACACTTTCGCAGAACAGAAAGCGTCTTTCCTCAGTGGTGTGTGCGCTTTTACATCGCGGCAGATCAGCGACCACGGGCCCGCTTTGTCGGAAGAGCAAAATAGGGGACCAGCTAGGGCTGGCCGTCGGCGGAGCTACGGTCACGGATGGGCCCGGCCGAGGGCACCATTGCACCGGCGACGCCGCGCATTGGTGGACTTGGTCGCCCGGCGATGGCGAAAGATGCCTCGCCATCGAGTGAACCTGCGAGTGATGCCGCCACACAACCAGAATAGGCTCTCCTCCGATCGCCGTAGAGGCGCGCGGGCTCTCCTCCGCTCGCCCCGGTCGCCGCATCGATCTCCTCCTCCGCGCCCGACCTCGTTGCCGGCCGTCGTGTGCAATCTCCCGATCCACGCCGCTGTCTCCGTCGAGTGCGGCCTAGCGTCATTGATCGCCGGCGGGCTCTCCTCGATCACCGCCAGGGGCCACGCGGGCTCTCCTTCGATCGCTCTGCGAGGCGCGCGGGCTCTCCGCGCTTGTCCCGCAACGCGTCGATCTCTCTTCCATGCGCATACGACGCGTGTGGATCTCCTCCTCCGCGCCCGGCGCCGCGTGCAATCTCCGGCACATGTTGCCCGTCTCCCATTTCCTTTTCCCAGCACGTATGTATCGGTCATTTCCTTTTCCAGAAAGTTTGTTTCTTTTTTCTTGATTGTTTCCTTTTCCTTGATTTCCTTTTCCCAGCACGTGTGTATCGGTCATTTCCTTTTCCAAAACAGTTGTTTCCTTCTCCTTGATTGTTTCCTCTTCAATAAAGATGCTGTATGGAGGTGCGGGGAGGAGGTTTGTTGTGGGCCACAGGGATGATTAGACACACTATACAATGACCATCGGATGTGGGTGAGTAAAGTTGAGGAAAGATCTGAGAGGTTAATTTTGATGGAGGCAAGTTTCTGGGGATATTTCGCTGGGTGCACGAAGGTTGGGCCATCTCTAGTGGGATGTACTATTTGAAGTGGACGTAAAAAAGAATATTTAGGTGCATTATAAAAGGGTATAGGTTTATTCATATACTAATAACTACCTTATAGTGGAAGAGAATGCCGGGCTCCCAGGCCTCCCACGTCACGATTTTGCCCAGGGCCCAGCGTTTCGTGATTGCGAGAACACTCACTTTGGCGAGCCGCGTGTCGGCCGAGTGCCCCATCCTATCACGATCGTCCGGTCGCGATCGGCCCATCGCGCCGTCATGGATTTTGCCAAGCCCCAGTATTCCGTGATTGTGGGAGCACTCCGCTGGTAAGCTGCGTGTCGGAAGCATGGCCCATCCGATCACAATCGTCCGGTCGAGATCGGCCCGTACGAGGCCACGAAATCGGTGTGACTAGACACTGTCCAAACGGGCGCCAAAGACGCAGCACGGCGTTTAAAATGGGCACGGCCGTTTAAACCGCGGCGTTTAGGCGGCTCGTAAGCGGCGCCGCGTCGTGCCGACGCGTCTTGAACCTCCGCCGAACGCGCCCGTTTGGTTGTCGGGCCGTCTTGCGCTTGGCCGATCCTTCAGCAGACCAAGCGGGTCGGTCGGCGAGTCCGTTTAGCGCCGTAAAATTTGAAAAAATTAGAAAAAATAGAAAAATTAGAAAAATAGATAAAATATGGTAAAAAGTATGAAAAATTCGGAAAAATGGGAAAAATTAGAATAATTAGAAAAACTCGAATGATGAATAAAAACTTTTAAATATATATATAAATTAAGAAAAAGCTAAAATACAAGATAAATTCTAAAATAAGACAAATAATTTGAATTAAATAATGAGCTTTATTGATGTTTGGTGCCTCGTTAAAAACTTTGCCAAGTAAAAACTCAACACGAAAACCTTGGCAAAGAAAAAGAGTCTGACCTATAGCTCGGTGATACAATAAAAAGTGAAGATTACAATTATTCTTCCTCATTATCTAGATAAAGATTTTGAACGTCTCTGCCCATTTCGATATTTTACGTAGTATGTTGAGCTCGTTGATTAGCTTGTTCCCAATCTTTCACAAAGGAGAAGTATTTCCACCATCTCACTAGTCGACTTGTTCTTCTCTCTTGATTATTCTTAGGATAGGCGAAAGCGGACTCAAGAAACCGTGGAGACAGAGGCTATTAACACATCCGTGCTAGTATGGAAAGCAGGATATGTTATCTTGTGCTCGTGCCACCACCGCAAAATGTTGAACTCCTCTTCCTTCTCTTGGTAGTTGTGATTGCATTGTTGAGATAAGCGACTAGCTCCCACTACTTGATGTGTCCGCACTTGTCGTTGATGTAGTTGAACTCCTTGAGGAAGAGCCACTGTACCTATATCTTTCCCACGCGGTTTTCTTCTTACATTGTGGAGGTCTTTGGTGGAGGTCATTGCATGCGAACTCCAAACAAATTTCCGATCGTACTTATCATAAACTTGATTAAGTTAGCACAGACGGTTGAAAATAACTAGAATAATCGATTACCTACCGCATCACTTAAAAGTGAGAGAACATTACGAATCCCGAATTTTAGCTCTAGGATCTAAAATAAATGCAAATGCATATAACATAGGAATTTCTTGCCAATATTTTAAAAATTTAGTTTTCATAGCATAAACGACTTCCCGCAATATATTATCATTTTCGTAGCTCTTTAAGTGGGTAGCAATTTCTAAAATATGATGCACAATTAAAGGAGAGGTTGAATAATAAACTCCGGATAAAACAACGATGGAATCAAAAAAGTTCTAAAATGAAAGCAAGTATTTAGCAACATACCAATGTCGCTCTGTGAGTACCCAGGTTGACCATCCAGGTATACGGCGGTGCGTGTTAATAAAAAGCAGAAAATGTGCTCTCATATGGTATGACATTCTTAAGCATCAAGTAAGTAGAGTTCCATCTAACGGGCATATCCAAACCAAACTTACGGACGTACATTCATTGCAATACAATAAGTTTTATATCTTCGCTACTCGTTGATTAGAATGAATTAAGAAAGATATTGCGATTTAAAAGGTTCAATATCTTGATTTAACCTCTTTAAACCAGATTTAACTATAAGATTAATAATATGGCAAGCACTGTGGCGATGTAATAAGAAAGATTGACATATGAATTGAAAAGCGGAGTAAGTATGTTCATGGCGAAGTATTTGCGGAAGCATTATCTAATGTTATTGCAAAATCTTATCATTAAGTCCAAAATCTTCCACAACTTTTACAATACAATCGGCAATATTTTCACCAATATGTGCTACATCAATTAATTTGAATCCTATGATTCTCTTTTCTAGTTGCCAATCATCGTTTACATAATGAGCAACTACACTAAGGTAATCCTCTTTAGCTCTACCACTCCATATATCGGATGTCAAAGACACGAGAAAAATGCAGTACTAAATTTTTCTTTTAGCTTATTACGACAATTATTATAATATTTAATCAAATCTCTAGTTGTTGTATGCATCTAGAAACCGCAGAAAATCTAGGATTATGGCGGTCCTAATAAAGTTTTCAAACGGTGACTCACCAAAGTTTAAAGGAAGATCTTGAGAAGCGATTAAGCGACAAAGAGATTCACGAGCTACCTCGAGATTGTAGTCCCGCCACGTCTGCATCTGTCGGGGTTGTCTTGCAGATGCGCCGCCTCGAAGCCATTCCCGCTTTTTCTACAATTTGTCAAGATGCCTCTTCAAGTGCCCGTTCCACCAAGATTTCGCGATTAATTTATGCTTGCAATATTTACAAACGACATACGATTTGGGCGTCGTTTGATATCTCAAAAATGCGGTGAAATCTTCCCGGACTCGATGTACTACGTCTTGCTCTTTTCGCCGGTGCTTGCCGCGCAGAGCACTTGTAGAGCTGAAGATGGCACGACTCTGCGACTTCTTGGCATATGATGCAAGAAGCTCCTGTGAAATCTAGAAATCGAAAGTCGGAACGACGAAAAATCCCCTGCTCCATAAAGCAAACTACAAGAAATAATGACGCTATTAATACTAAAATATGATTGAAAATACTAACAAAATAAAATAATAAATCACAATTATCACCTTGATTTCTTGTGAGCGAAAGTCGAATTTGGATTTTTGACAAAACTATTTTTAATTTTGCCAAATTACCACTAAGAGCAAAAGAATTTCCACAAGAGAATGATTAGAAGAGAATGCAAGGTTCTTTGGTGTAGAAATGAGGAGGGCAACCACCTATTTATAGGAAAAAATTCGGATTTCTCGAATTTTTGAATTTTTATGAATTTTTAAATCTGCAACAGCTATAAACGGCTATTTTTTTAAACGGGCCTAAACGGGCGGACCCGTCGTGCGTCTTGGCCGGGCCGTGCCGTCTTCGCGCCCGCTTCGCCAGAACGCCAGCCGTCGTCTTGCCGCCGCCGTCTGCCTCCGCCCAAACACGGCACGGTGGATTGGGCCGTGCCGGCACGGCCCGATTAGCGTTGGGCCGTGCCGTGCCCGGGCCGTGCCCACAGTAGCGGGCCTCGTGCCGGCCCATTTGGCACGGCCCGTTTGGCCAGGTCTAGGTGTGACCGTGCGCTTCGTGACGCCCGACCCAGATTGCCTCCGCGCCCCTCCCAGCCGAAACCCTAGCCTACCTCCGCCCCTGCGCCGCCTTCGTCCTCGACCCCGTCCCCGCCGCACCCGCGCCGCCCCTCGCCCTCGCTGGCGTCCCTACCTGGTTCTTCTTCGAGGTAACCGCTCCTTCCGGTGTGCTCCCCCTTTCCTCCCGGGCCCCGAAGCCTTGCCTCATGGCCTCGCCTGCTCCGCCGGTGGTTCTTCTTCGAGGCCGCCGCTCCTTCCGTTGAGGTCCCCCTTTCCTCTCACGCCCCGTCTCCTTGGCTCGTGGCCTCGCCTACTCCGCCGGTGCTTATTTTTCCACGAAGCCGCTCCTTCTCCTTCTGGTGCAGTGCCCCATTCATCCAGTGCTGATTTATTCTGCTTTGCCGGAACGATTTGTGATGTTTTCTCGATTCGTTCCGATTGTTCTTATATCGTGGTTCTCTATTGCGGTCTTGATTGGACCTGCTTCCGCATTGGTTGTTTGTCCTTCGTCTAGGTCACCGCTTCTTCCAGTGCTTCTTGTGTGGTGGTTGTTCGACGCATGTGGGGTAGGTTCTTGTTATTGTTCCTATTCGGAGCTATCGTGCTCTCCGGTACCGATTTTCTTTGTATTGCCAGTTCGTCTCGATTGTCCCTGTGTTGTGCTTGTGCAGTCCATGTCGTCATGGTTCAATTCGTCTTGCTTGTTCCTGGTTCGTCGCTGCTTCTCTGGGAGCATGCTCTCTTTCTCGGCTCTTGTCATGTATGGATGTCCATTCGGAGGGCTCAGTCTTCTTGTTAGTTTTTTTGCATCCTTAATACTTTCGTACTTTGTTTGAAAGAAACAAATTGGGAGATGCGTTCCTTCGTGCCAATTTGCCAGCCTTTTCTCCGGCGTGAAAAGGGGTAGGCGGGGATATATACATGTTTGTTGTTGTCGAGGAGCATGGGAGCAAATTTTCAATGCATTGCTCAACAGCCAAAGGTTCTCTTTGTTTATTCATACGCAGGTTGATTCTTTCTTAATATTCTTGTCTAGTAGTCAATTTATTGAAAGGCAAAGGATCAGATAATGCTTTGTTGTTTTCAGGCTTTGATTTATTTTGGCTGTGTATCAATTAATGCCCAAATTCAGTTCGTAGGCTCTGGTTTGAACAAATATAACCAAAATTGTGTCCATTGACATGTTCTATCTAGACCTGTGTTAGAACTTGAGCCTGTTTATGTGTGTGTGGTGAAAACTCTGCCTCTTTGGTGCAAGTGACTCAAAAAATTAGTCTCTTATACGATACCGAGATGCTCAAATTCAACGCATCTTCAAGAAACTGCTCCTTTTGGTGGATTATGGTGGAGACAAAGCAAGAAAAGAATAAAATAAATGTTTTCCCTATAAATCAAATTACTCGATAATAATCTCAGCCAAAAAGCACGAACATTTCATCTATGTTTTGTCGTTTGATATACCGATTGCATGTAGGTTGGCTTTTGGCAATGCCTATCCTCAATATGAGTGCTGCAATACTGTTCAATTGAACAGACCTCAGATCGAGCAGCTCATATTTTGGTGTCAGCATTGGTAAGGTGGTTCTTTCCATTATATGATCACAAGTTCAAAACATTAACTAAGATTATAATCTTGCATGTTTTATTTTGTCTCTTGTGTCTAGGATTTTAGTTGCTCTTACGACAGTTTTGGAGAGATTTGGAGATATTACAATATCATGGTAAGAAAGGTTGCTTTTTTTCCATCGGTTCTTTCAACAGTCCCTAACGCTAGTTGCATCGTGCGTGTGCTCATGTTGAAGGCTACCATTTTACTCAGAAGAAAAGCTAATGTTCTTTATATACTTGTGGTGCCCTAAGATAAAGGTACTCAATTTGTCTCTTGCACCTTCTATTTTATAGCTTTTTCTGTACATCGGATTGATGTGTGCTTTCATTGCAGGGAACTGCCTACATTTATGGGACTATCTTTAGGCCATGTATATTTGTGTTAATATCTTTAGGCCACATGGAGTCAGCTTTTATATGTCTCGTGTGCTTCTAATGTCTGGTACTCATGAATGAGTCATTGGAGCTGTTACCTGTAGTTGAAAACCTTGGTCACCATTTTGCAAGGTAAGAAAACATTTTAATAATTGGTCATATTTCCTTTCTGACATAAAAATGGGGAGATATAATCACCTTTTGTTGGGCAATGCAGAGCTTTGTTGATTTGGCATCTCAAGCACTATCAGCTGGTGCTAGGCTGAAGAAAGGTTGTCATATTAATAGAAGCTTACTTACCCTAGGAACTGTCATTCGAAAACTAAGGTTGCAACCTTAACTCAATATACCTATATATAGCGTACGTATTTTAATTTTGATTGAAACAGTGTTTAGCCTCCCAAAAACTCAAATTCATTTCTTTTTAAGCTCATCTTCTTTTTGGGGACTATGAGCTCAAATTGCTGGTTTAGCTTTTCTTTCAAAGTTAATATTGCTTTTCAGCTCCGTATGGTTGCCAGATTCAGAAATTACCCCATCTCTAATTCTTTTGTGGCTTTCTCCAAAGCAACCGGATCACCAGTGCCACCACACTATTAGGTAGAAGGAGGCGCCTTGCTTTCTGCCTTACCAGAATGTCATCATTTCAAACTATTCTCATGTGCACAACTAGGTATTTAGTTCTTAACTGTTCTATTGGCCTTCTCATGTAAAGAAGTCAAAATAATCCCTCATGTTAGTTAGAGGTTTCTCTGCACCATTTTCTGCCAAGAAACTTAAATGTTCGAGCGACTTTTAAATATTTCATCTAAACAACTAATTTCAGAATCTCAGTGTAGCCCTTTCTTCAATCAAGTGTAGGAGGGCTTAGATATTGATGGGCAACTAAGTTATATCATCTAGCTGATGGCATTGTAGGAGGGCTCTTCGATTATATAACTATTGTTCCTAATATGTATTAAGGTTTTTTAGCTTTAATTAAGTTCCATAAGCAAGGATTCATGGCAAATAAAAATGTAGCTGTATAGGCAGCCAACATGTTTGTCACCGTAAAACAGAAGCACAGTGTAACTGTGCATCTTTCATCAACAATTGTAGAGGCGATTATCTTTGTCTGAGACTAAGAAATCAATCCTGTTTAGTTCAGGATAGACAGTCACTTTGCTGTTGTATTTGTCATGGCGATTTTTCATTGGTATGTTTCAGACTGCATTTTGTCTACAGATACAGCTGCAGGTCTACAAATTTTATTCTTACTTTACCTTCGTTCAGACCAAATAGTCTCAGCAGCAAGCAGAGGCTAAAGGAGATTGGGAAACAATTGATTTTTTAAAATATTTATGGGTAGGGAAAGATCAGGTTTTCTTTATAGAGAATGTGCTATTTCCTCACTATTTGTGTTTTTGTACTAAATAATATGCCAATGACTTGAGTATTGGTTGGTTCTAATGGTATTCAGCTGTGTTGTAGTCTTAACTAATTATCTTGACAGTTATTCCAACAACGGAATCTGCATATATATTCTATGCAGATATGTTACTTTTGCTGCCTGCAGTCTTCGCTAATACTAAGTCTATGTAACTGCACCTTATGTTTATCACCGGGACTTGAAGCCAAAGAATATATTAGCAAGTTCTAACTGCATGCTAAAAATTTGTGATTTTGGACTAGCACGAGTTGCATTCAATGATACCCCAACAACAATCTTTTGGACGGTATGTTCAGGGGAATGCCTACCTTTAGCTTCTTAGTTCCTTTCATTTTTCTTGCGTGTGAGTTGATCATAATGAGGCCTCTTTGTTCATATACTCTGCAGGATTATGTTGCAACAAGATGGTATAGAGCTCCAGAGCTCTGTGGATCCTTCTTTTAAGAGGTAAGCTTTGTAGTGCATTATAGCATTCTCTTTTTTGAATTTTACTTCATTCATTAAACCGAGACAAGTAAAGGTCAATGTTGATATACTGTTATATCATGTATCTTTGATTATGATTAATCGACCTATTAATATGAATCATTGCTGTTCGGTGATAGGTGCATTTGTTCATTAGTTTTTGTTCAAGCTTATTTGTTATGTGGCACAGTAAATCCCCCTAGAGACCTTATATAGCAGTTTTCTTAACACCTTTTATTTAATCAGCCTTGTGGGAGCAGATGTATACAAGTTTTCCATGTGAAAAACTATAGTTTAATCCGTAAACTTTTGCATCACCGTTTCCCTTCTCAGCAAAATATTGCCATATTTGTTTACTCTTGTCCTTATCACGCTGTTGATCATCTGATTTATGTTCAGACTTAAAGTTGCTCTGATTTCCTGTTGATCTATAGAATTCTGACTTTGTATCCATTTTAGTTGCAGCTGTTAATAATCATTTGAGTTGCATGTGTTAAGAATATCGAAAGAATTTCAGGCATCATAATGGTTATTCTTAAAAGTATTCTATCGTTGTACTGGTGATGATAAACAGTAAATGACTTTGTTACTCTGGTGCATGTTTTCAATAACATCTAAGCTTAAATAAACAACAGACAGATTCAAACCTCAAGAGACGACAAATACTCGGATTCATGATGTCGAATGATGTTTGTTATTGAGAGTGCACAGTCTTCAGGCCATCAGGGGACTGAAACAGAAGTAATAGAACGACAAAGTCATGGTTAGGGGTTCAAGCGTACTCAAGGCAGCGCTGTGAAATACAAATTTACAAAGTAACACTGTATCCGGAATCAAGTTGTTCCCTACATGATACTTCCATTTTTTTCAACAGCGACTTCCTAAATAAAACGCTTAAATTAGCATTGTGTTTCTTTGCAGACTCTGCTTAATTTCCTGTTGACATTACGTCGTACCATCCATAAGTCATTTGCTATCAATTCCGACGCAGCAGCGCGTGAATCATACTAGTACGCTTTAACAGAAACAAAGTTTACAAGCCAAAGCTTACATTACAAGCTCCACCTCTGTAGAAAGTCTCACGTATGGATGTCATCCAGAGATATCTTATTTCTTCGGCACATCTTATTATTCTAAGAACGTCGTGAGCTCGTCTTTGAAACGTACAGCTCTACGCAACGGCCGGCGGCGCGCCTCAGTGCTGGCCAGGGAGCTTCTCCTTGATCTTGTCCATAGTCCCTTCTTTTCGCCGGTTGCCTCGGTCCCGTGCGCGCCGGCTGCGGTCATCCCGTCGTGACGTCCTTGCTGCCCGTAGGTGCCGCCGGTCGCTGTGGTCTGCTGCTGCTCGTCCTTATGGCCGCCGGGGAGCTTCTCCTTGATCTTATCCTTGATGCCCTTCTTCCTCCTCCCGCCCATGCCGTCATCCTCGGACTATATCACAAACAAACAAAAAAGAAATTGAGCACTCATCCACTGTTATATACCGTACGAATGGATATATACGAACGAAAAAAGAACGCACCGAGCTGGAGCTGAAGCTAGCGGAGCGATGTAGGTCGCCGCCGGTCTTGTGCTCCTCCCTCGTTGGCTGGAACTGGCCGCCGGTCGTGCCACCGTGTCCGGCGACTGGGTTGCCGTACTCGTCGACGCGGCTGGTCACGTGACCATATTGCCCCTGGTGCTCCATCTTGCACAATTTCGCTGACCTTATCTCAAAACGTCTATGTCTATGGCTACTAGTGAAGTCTGTTTGTGTAATAGACTGTGTGCTCTTTAGCGTGTGGTGGTGGAAGCAGGTGAAGGCCGAGGCCGCTATTTATAAGCTGTTCGAGGAGAATTAAATTGGGAATGTGGGATTCGAGCGCCACGGTAGGGGGCCACGTGTGCATGCATGAGTGGGTCGGTGGCGACACGTCTCGGGGTTTTCTCCAAAGATGGGTGATGACAAGTCGGTGAGTACGGTAGACGATAACTGTGCTTGATGCATGCGCGTCGGTTATGGATGGAATAGTGGAAGTACACGTGGATGGAAATTTGATTGTTATAGAGTCTGTTTGAGGTTTAAAGCCTTAAAGCTTTCGAAATGCTGTGTCTCCTAGACAACTTATCTTTTAAGTGATTTTTATATAAACTTAAAGTTATACATAACTAGCAAAAAACTAAATGCTAAAAGCTAGACGGAATCTGCTTTTACAGTTTATTTGAGAAAAATTAGCTATTTACACTACTACAAAACACCCCTTTCTTGCCGGTTTATCACTACCGGTTCAGCTAGAACCAGCAGTGATAGTGTTATCACTGCCGGTTCATAAGCTAGACCGGCACAAATGCTCGACCGAAGAAGAACTGACAATGATAGTAACTTATCATTGTCGCTTCTAAAATAAACAAACAGTGATACTATCACTGCCGATTCCTCTTAAAAACCGACAGTGATAAGTTATTATCAGGCAGTGATAATGGAGAAAGTATCACTGCCGGATTGGAATCCAAACCGGCAGTGATAATAGTATCACTGCCAGTTCGGAATCCAAACCAGTAGTGATAATATTTTTGAAAAATCATAATTTTTTCAAATGGAGTCGGTTAGAGACAAAATTTATATGAAAATTATAGCTCTCGATGAAATCTACAACTTTGTAGTTGACAACTTTTTTATTTGAAGTCATTTAGAAGTCCAAATAATCGTTGAAACTTTCGGATACAAAGGGATAAAAGGAAAATATATCTTATAATATTTGAGAAGTGTATGGGTGGTGAGATGGTAAGGAGGAGATCACACAAGCAGAAGGTCACAGGTTCGAATCAGAGCAACCGTGCGAGCATATTTCACACAAAAATCGCGTGACTTGTAAATACAGGGTGGTCTAGGTGCAAATAATTTTTTTTGGATTTGTAGTGGGCCGACTATCACTGCCGGTTCACATTCGAACCGGCGGACTATCACTGCTGACCAATCACTGTCGGTTCTAATATCCGGTAGTGATACCAGTTTGAAACTGGCAGTAATCACGATTTCTGTAATAGTGTTATCAAACGATCTCTTGTAAAAAATTACATTGATTTTTCAGCCTTAAAAAACAAAAAAAAAAACAGATTTTTAGAAAACTCGAACGGGCATAGAATTTCGTTGTTTCATACGCACATACCTAGGAAAATAGTTTCTTTTTCCCTTTTATTAGCAAGTGGGCACCTGGAATCCAAAACAAAATCATACGAACACACTGTGAAATGTGTTACCGCAGGAATCCAAAATATTGTTATATGCCTCTAATGCTTGCCATGAATATTATATTAAGTCTATATATTGCTTAAGCAATATATTATTGATAGTGCTTATTGTAATATAGTTTTGCTCGTTAATCGTGTATAATATATTCTTCTTCTTTATATAATATACATATACGTATATGTATATATCTATATCACTACTACACAAATACACATCATAATCGGTTCTTTTTTGTCATCACAATCAGTTTTGTTGGCGACATAAAATCATTAGACAGGGATGAGGCGGTGCTAACACAGTCGGTTCTTGCCCGATTGTGATGAGAGATCATCTCTATCGGTTTTGTAAAAGAAGCGATAGAGATGACGTCTCATCTCTATCGGTTCTTTGTAAGAAACGATAGAGAAGAGAGGATCATCTCTATCGGTTCTATAGAAGAAGGGATAGAGATGAGGGGGTCACATCTATCGGTTCTATGGAAGAACTAATAGAGATGACCCCTTATCTCTATCGCTTCTTACAAAGAACTGATAGAGATGATGTGGTCATCTCTATCGCTTCTTTCATAGAACCGATAGAGATGACCTTCGCATCTCTATCGCTTATTCCAAAGAACCGATAGAGATGATGCTGTCATCTTTATCGCTTCTTACAAAGATCCGATAGAGATGACCCCACCTCCATCGTTTTCTTATGAGAACCGATCGAGATGAGGGGGTGTACTGTTTTTCAATTCACCCTCCAATCAACACATATTTCCACAGTATGCATGTACATATCACATTCACACAACATAAATCATTGCACACATTATACACATATCACATTCACAGAACACAAACACTTTATTACAACACAAATCACATTCGTTCAAAAAATAAAACTCAAGCATGTTTAACACAGTCAGTACACATGCAATCGCATTCACATATGTAATATTGTTCACATATGGACTAGTATGAGCTTTTAGGATCTCTAAACCTACCGTCCTTCGACACAACTTTCATCCAGTACCACTGGCATAAGTGGTCTCGTAACTTGTTGAGTGTAGAGCTGTCTAAGCTCTTCCAAGGGATATTGATACGCTGCAAAATAGAAATTAGTGCGCTAATTTATGTTTTGAAACTTCTATGTGAAAGGCTAATTGTATTATTATGCATGTACATATACCTTAGGGAAAAGGTCTGAGTCGACGACCACGATAAACTTGTGCTGTATGATGTACAAACCCCAGTAGTCGTTGCTACCCTATTGATGACACTATAAAGAGAGAAAAAGAAATTAAGAGAAGAAGAATAGATGTCAGAAAATATTAATCTTATATATGGTAGGCATTTGTACCTTGAAGCGCACATACTCCAGCTTCGAGTCTTTTTTGTCATCGTGTATCCCTTCTTCAGCGACGTAGTTCGAGAAACCCCTATATACATTGGAGAGATGTCGTTGAGTCAAACAAAAACTAACGTAGTTAAATACAGAAAGTGTTAGGTAAGAGTAGTGCACTTACTACTCCAAAGGAGGCTTGATCATGTAGGCCATCGGTATCTCCTCAATCAAGTTAAAAGTTTACACTATGTTGTCATTCGGAATGATCACGAGTAGAACCCAATGGTTGCTTATTAAATGGTATGCAATGAATTAAATAAGTTCACATACGGTTTAAGTACGTACAAATAATTGAAAGGGTAAAGTAGTACTTACTCCTCATGGTACTGGAGTAGAACGAAGTTCTTCTTCGACTTAGCTCTCAATGCCCCCTTGATGTAACTGGCAACCCATTCCGGTTGAAGCCTAGCCATGATCCCGGACAAAAGCTCAGGGTTGATGAACCCAACTAGTTGTCGATTCATCATGACTTGTTGCCTCATTGCCCTGTAACTCGTGTTGAATGTTAAAATACATAACGCAAAATCCTATAGAAGTCATAAGCTCGTGCTATACGGTGCGATACTCGAAGTGTCCAGGATCGTACAGTAGAAATATCGATGGCTATCAGTTTGTACAGACAAAACATATCCTCGAAACTAACTGGGAATATCCCATCCTCCTCGCAGTGGAAATGTCCCTTTCTGTATTTAACATTGAAGTTGACATGTCGCTCGCCCTCTTTCACTTTGTCAACGTACCATCCATGGAGCTGTCGAGTCCACTTGCCTAGAGGATTCAATTTGCTGGAAGGTAGAAGGGGCTTTTAATATACGTAGGCCTTAAAATCATAAGGGGTCTCTGTGGGCTATGCTGACTTTCCTTTCGGGGCAGTAGTCTTCGAGGTTGGGGTAGTGGGTTTTTCATGTACCTCAGGGTGCAATGTGGCCTCTGTGAGCTTTGCCTTTTTAGCAGAAGGAGTTTTTGAGGTCTCTAGTGGTTCTGTGGCTGTCATGCTAGTCCTTTTATGAGCTAGCTCTACACTCTGCACATGTGACGTCACGGTGGTGGGAGCAGGCACAGGTACGGTAGGAACCTACGAAGCACGCGCATATGTAACTTGTTACAGTACTACTGGAATATTAGAGAAGACACGGGGTTTTTTTACCTTGACCAGTACGACGCCTGTCGTGGGCCACTTGATGAATGACATATGTGTTTTTCCGAGAGTGGTGATGTCTTCGTTGGGGGGAACTCGAGCACAAGTGATAAGAAGGCTTCATAGACGTAGCCCTTCCCCACTATGCACCGTGTCGGTCTTCTTGCATGGAAATGCAGCCCCGCGTGTAGCCTCAACAGGAAATTCATCTTCCGTGATGGTGAGCTAGCACTTGGTAGGCGTCTGGAAAAAGTACGCAACTTGAGAGAAAACATATGAAGAGTTATCCTCGCACCTTTAAGTTAGAAAAAATTAATTATTACCTTCCGCTAGGGACTAGACTTATCATTTTTGAAACCGTAGCTACTGGGTTAGGGCACATGTTTCTCTACAGTAGGCGGGGGCATCTGGCTCTGACTCTAGGAGATCATCACCATCATCTCGGCCCTCAGGCACTCCTCACGTGCCATCATCTCCTCCCTCATTTCCTCCTCACGTGTCGTCATCTCCCCCTCATCTCCTCCTTGATCTCCTCCCTCAGCTGCTCCCTGAGCGTGTCCTTGAGGAGCGTGCCTCCCATGATCTTGATCTGGCACTTGTAGCATCATCTTGGAAGTATGACTTCTTCGTATGCCCCGCCCCTACGGCAAGCACCCGGCCCTTATGGTCGGACTTTCTGATCGTAGAGGACATGATGTCCTTCGACTCTTGGCTCAGAAAGGTCCCCTACTCTTTCCACTAGCTTACCTCCTCCTGCAAGAAGCGAGTACGAATTAGATCTGAAATACAATAGGAATGGTCAACTGCAATGTACTAAGTTAGATGTCTTACGATGGTAGACATGACACGCGCGGTAGCTGGGTTTGGTACTATGAACTGCCCATCTACGGATTTCTTTGTCCTCGCTAATACCCAATCACGTGCCCGCTCCTCACATATGTACGAGTAAGGCATCGTAGTCCCGGAGGTCTCACGCTCCTCGGCTAGTCGCGCCCACTCTACCTTCTTCCCTTCATAGCCGCCTGAACCGAGGTGGTGCGCGTACGTGTTCTGCCTCTGGGTAGCAATGCTCTTTTGTCTCAGCTCCTCCACCTTGGGCGTACTCTTGATCCTCCTAAACTCCTCCCAAACACCAGGAGTCATGAATGGATACCTCTCGAATGGTGTACGGCCTTTCAGCATGTAATCACTGTGAATAAAGACCCTGAAGTGCCTCAGAGCCACACCCATCCTCTTGAAGGCATACCACCTTGCATTGTTTTCATCTTCCTCTTCTATAATCCATTTGCTCTTAACCTCGTCCCACAGTCGATTCTTCTGCTCAGCGCTGACTTCCTTTCTCCAATCTTTAACCGTTATGGGAACTCTCTCCCTCACTAATTGGCCGAGGAATGACCGGTATCGCCTCTTGTACTTGGGACGACCCGTGCAAATCCCCGTGGAGTTTAAGTGGAGAACCTGTGGCATTCTCCCTATGGCCCTTTTGTTCGGTCCTTAGGCCCTCCTCACCTTACTCGGCCTCTCAACATTTGGAACTTGGCTCGGCTTAACATGTGGAACTTGGCTCGGCTCCTTAGGAGCACCTTCTACTATGTCTGGCGATGAGCCGATGCTCTCTAATTGTGATATTTTGAGTTTTCTTATCTGACATGGTCATATATTTGACGTGAGAGAAAGCAATTCATTGCTATTATGTGAACTTACCAATAAATCATGTAAAGCAATAGCTTAATGGATAATTCGTAGCATGTAATTGTTCTAGCATATTGCAGTAGAGTAACAGATGAACGAATGATTTTCAACAAAAGTCTATCTGTTGACCAACTAAATACATACCAACGATAACTCCTAATCTCTAAATAGGTTTGGTCCTAATCCCATTCGAGGATATGTGGTTCGGGCAAGTTCTAAGCCATTGTACAACTCTAGGGAAAATTTCGTCAGCATCTCCCCGCTGCTCTCCAGATACACGTCTCGACAACAAGTCAAGAGGGGTGTGTATCCAGAGAACACCAGGGAAACGCTACCGAAATCTACTCTGGAGTTGTACAATAGCTTAGGAACTTGCCCGAACCAAATATCCTCGAACTATCCAAAAAATTTGGACAATATGAGATTGCTTGCTTATGAGTATGCTGAAATGGTATATTCATAAACAAGCACCCTCGAACGGGAGACATAGATTATGCATGGTGAACTCTAACGTTGATCATATTACAGCAAAAAAAAGACATGAAAATAAAAAGACATGTATGTTTAAAGTACCATGTATAAATTTTACCTAGTTTTGCAGTAGTTTAGTTGAGGCTCTTCTATCTGCCAATAACATATGCATTAACATGAAGATATTGGGCTAAGCAGTTTCAATACAAAACAGATCAGGAAAAACAAATCAAGAATAGATTTCAGGACAGAATGGCATGCATGGCTCAAGAATTTGCTATTAATTGACAAATGTATGATGACAATGGAAGATCAATAGCCAATCAGCCACAAGACAAGTAATAGATGATCTACAAGGCCATGTAGTCAAGTAAAAAAACTCACCAAACCAACAAACCACAAAGATACTAGACCTAAAAGAGAATTCAGCTTGAAGGATCGAGAAGGCGATTAGAGAAGGGTGAATGATTCAACTTTAAATTTTATTCCTCAAACTCGATCACAAATGCAATTTTTCACCCAAAGAAACCAAGCCAAAATACTTATGTATCTAATGGATGTGGAAGGATCAGTTTTCACAAATTTCAGCCTGAGGCCAGCACTACCGCCCATGTAGGGGCAGTGCTACCATAGTACTGTAGCTACAGTAGAGCTGGCATATGAACAATGATTTCAGCATGAGTTCAAAAAGAAAAATTAAAGAATCTTTTGATCCAGTGATCCAAATTCAATGAAACTTTGTGGACACCTTCCTATAGATGTCAGGAACCTAATCCAACCGTTGATTATAAGAATTGATATCAAAGTTTTGACCTTTTCAAATTTACGGAAGGGTGCACAAGAACGGGTTCAAGAACAAAATCATGGCTCTAAGCTAGCTTGTGGGTTCTTGATGATCAAGATGATCCTAGATGGCTTTCCACATGTCATAGCAAGCTAGAACACAAGATAAAAACACCCAAAAACCCAATCTTCCAAGATTGATCCTCTCAAGAGCAAAAATCGATTTCTTGCAAGGAATAACACAAGACTTGCCTACATAATTATGATATGGTCTGAAGAAGACTCATCCATCAATCATTCATCCTCAGCAAAATATCCAAAACCATTTAGACAAAGGGGAGGCAAATCCAACTTGCATGAATGTAAATTGTTGAATTTAAAGACATAATGTAACTGCGGAAAGTAAATTCAGAATTGAGAGGAATATATTTCCATTTCTGGAAGCGAGGTTTACAAAGCCACACAACCAAGTTGGCAAAGCTCAAAGGAGCATCAAAGCCTCTAAAACCTTCAAGAGGAGGAATGTTATCCCTACCACTCTATTTATACTACTCTTGAGTCATCCTCCACCTTTGGATAAGTTCCTTCTACCCTAAGGATCACCATCAAGGGCTAGAATTGACCCACTCATACATGGGCTAACCCGAAACCCTCTAACATAACCGGTTTTTGCACGCTTCTCAAAGCATACTAACTAGACCCGCTACTCTATCACCTAGATGCGATCCAACAGCCCTCCTTGATCCGAGCAACTCCTAGCTAGCATCTCAATCATTTCTTGTCTTCTCGGTTCGCAGTGACTCTATCTCCGATCATCTTCTGACGATCCACGACCATCTGGACCTCCGGCCCACCTCGCCTAGTCCCGATCATCCTTCACCTCAGCATGACCTAGCACCGTCGTTCTGAAACCATCAAAAATAAGGAAACACATCACATAGCATTGCCCAAAATGGTATGCAATAAATCACATGCAATTCGAAAATTCAAACTCAAAATTCGCTCAACAGGTCGGTAGTACCGCCCCTGGGGCCCGTAGTGCCGCTCGCACTCAGCCCAAGCAAAAACCTCTCTTTGGAAAATAACTACCTCACCCTTCGGTCGGTACTATCGCCCCTTGGCCGGCAGTACCCTCCCAAGGCCGATAGTGCTGCTCTGGGCATACTCAATTCAAATTGCTTCAATTTGAAAATCCAATTCAAATCAAACTCAAACTCAATCGCCTCATGCTTAAACACAGTCAATAACTTATCACCAAAAAGGTTAGACCTCCTCATGGTCTTTCAATCTCCCCCTTGATGAGTATATTGACAAACACCCAAAAGGCATAAATTTGAGTTTGGAAGAGAGAGAGGAAGAAAGTAATTTGAATGCAAAGCCAAACTTGGTCTAGAGAGAAAGAAATAAGATCATGACCAAGTTGACTAGAAAGATTTTTAGAGGAAAACAAAAGAAAGAGCAAGTTTTCCCAAAAGGCTCTAAAATCCAATAAAAACTCACAAAAAGACTCAAGTATACTTATGAGTGGTTATGATCCTAGATTTGCTTATGATGCCTTTTCTACATTTTCTCCCCCTTTTGACAATATAGGCATCAAGATTTCATGTTTTCTCCATATTCTTCTCATTTGGCTTAGCATGAATATATGAAATACATCTAGAGAGCTTTGTAGATTATCCAAGTGATCATAATAACAAAATATGACACCAAGCTAGGCAATTTCAGATTGAACTAAGCTAAGACATGTCCAAGTGCAAATAACAAATTTTGCTAGCAAGCTTAGTTTTGAATATGTTATTTTTAGCAAGATTTGACAAATGCAACACTTAGCATTAGTTTCAAAACTAGAAGCATAGCCACTCAAAGGAGCAAGTGGAAAACCTAGAGTTCAACGTACTCAACACTTTGGAGAAACTAGAAGTGCATACAAGGTCATTTGAGCTCATTTTTCAATTAATACAAATTTTTGCTTTAAGACTTTAAAAGACATAGCGGGGTGCAAATGTTTGACATTATTTGCATTCTTTACCCAAATATGTTTTTTATTTTATTATTTGCATTTTGCAAGTGTAATTGACTCAAGCCATTGTCGACCATTTCAGGAAGAACTCTTAAGAGGATGGTCTTGGTCATACATGGTACACTCCAAGTTCCTCCCAAGTGCAATGGGAGGCAGTCTCGTGAATGTAAGGTGTTGAAATCAATTTGCACAAAAAAGTCAATTTTTCTTACTTTCATTTTTAGCACATGTGAGCGAATGAAGGACTCTAGTATGGATCAAACTAGTTTCACCAAGTTGCTATAGGTAATTTAGAGGAATCCAAAATTTCACAAATCATGGCAAATACACCTAGAGAAGAAACTTAGTAAGTAAAAGCAACATGTTTCATCAAGTTTTTATTTTAAGACTTTAATTTCTCAAATTTTAACAAGCTTAGCAAGGAGAGTAAAAATGAACTTGGACATATCTAAGTTAGTGATTTTGTTTATAAGATGTAGCATAATGTAAAGCATGAAGAATAAATCACTTGCATAATAGACAAAGCTTATAAAAGTAGAAAATGCAGTCTATCTGCAATGCATGAACAGATTTCCAAACTCCCCATTAACAAGTGAATCAATTATAAGCACAAATTTGGTTAAACTGAGTTATTAGCAGAATTAGGCGCAAGGAAACCCAAATGAACTCAATAGAAACCAGAAATACAGAATGAGGAGAAGAAGTTAAGAAACTGCAAACTGGGTGGCTATAGAGCAAAGAAAAGATAGTAGAGAACACTATGGCTCAGACTCACTCTCATCTTCCCCAATAACTTACATAGGGAAGTTGACTCTAGATCTCAAGCTAAGGAGTGCACATAGACCCTGTCAACCTAGGGAGCCCAACACCTGCTAGAATTATAAGACTGTGAGGGAACTCGACCTAGAGAGAAGAGAGAACAGCTAATTGTGCATGATAGCAACCTATAGTATAAGATGAGAGGTCCATGCAAAAGCATGCTAGATGTCTAAGTGAAGTGAACTCAAAACTCTAGAAGAAAGCCCAAAAACACCCAGAAGATGCAAAAGAAAGGAAATGCTCGAAGAGAACAAATATAATACATAATATACAAACCAGCTCCCCATCATGATAAGCCGTAAAGGCACATGACTCCAAGCTCTCCTCTCAAGGCTACAAACCTAGAGCTATCTAAAGGCTTGGTAAAGATATCGGCAATCTGGTGGTCACTCTTTATAAACTGAAGCTCTATATCTACTTTCTTCACATGGTCTCTAAGGAAGTGGTATCTAATATCAATGTGCTTGGTCCTAGAGTGCTGCACTGGGTTTTTAGCAATGTAAATAGTAGAAGTGTTATCACAGAAAAGTGGGACACTCTATCTCTAACCCAAAGTCCCACAAGGTCGGTCTCATCCAGAGCACCTGACTACAACAACTAGCTGCAACTACATACTCGGGCTCAGCGGTGGACTATACAACTCCGGACTGCTTCCTAAATGATCAAAAAACAAGAGAAGTGCCAATGAATTGGCAAGTGCCAAAAGTGCTCTTCCTATCTATCCTACAGCCAACAAAGTCTGCATCGGAAAAGGCTTTAAGGGACAGACAAGAAGAAGAGTACCAAATACCACAATCAATAGTAGCTCGAAGGTACCTGAAGATGCGCTTCACCGCTTGGCGGTGAATGGCGTGAGGAGAAGCCTGAAATTGAGCGCAAAGACACATAGTAAAGTGTATGTCCGGCCTCGAAGCAGTGAGATATAGGAGGGAACCGATCATGCTCCAGAACTCCTTCTGATCAGTAGGCTCACCATTCTCATCAGGCTCGAGGACAGCAATGATGGCCATAATAGTCATCACTGCCTTCCCGTCAGACATGTCGAAGAGTCTCAGGAGGTCTCGAGTGTACTTGCCTTGATACAAGAAGGTGCCCTCCCGAGTCTGCTTGATTAGGAAGCCAAGGAAGTAGCTCAACTCGTCCATCATACTCATCTCAAACTCTGTACTCATCATCTTAGAAAACTGAGACATAAGAGAATGCGAAGGGCCACCAAAGATGATATCGTCCACATAAATCTGGACAAGAAGAAAATAAGAATCCTGGTGTCTGATGAACAGAGTCTTGTCCACTATACCCTTCTTAAAACCATGACTAAGAAGATAGAATTTAAACCTCTCATACCAAGCTCTAGGACCTACTTAAGTCCATATAAAGCTTTGGAAAGCTTGAAGACATGGTTCTCGAATCCTCAAGGCTGCCTGACATATACCTCTTCTTCAATATATACATTGAGGAATGCACTCTTGACATCCATTTGATAAAGCTTGAAGCCTTTGGATACCGAAAATGCAAGGAGGATCCTAATAGCCTCTAGTCTAGCTACAGGGGCAAATGTCTCCTCAAAGTCAAGACCCTCAACCTAAGAAAAGCCCTGTGCAACTAGCCTAGCCTTGTTCCTGATGACAACCCCATCCTCACTCTGCTTGTTTTTGAACACCCACTTGGTCCTAATGACATTATGACCAGATGGGGGCTCGACAAGCTGCCATACCTTGTTCCTCTCGAAGTCCTCAAGTTCCTCATGCATAGCATTAATCCATAACTCATCGGATAATGTATGAGAAATATCCTTCGGCTCAAAGGAGGCAACAAAGGTTGAGTGGAGGCAGAAAGAAGATCAGCCTGATTTTGAGCGTGTCGCATGCTCAAATAGATCATCAATGATCTGATCAGGTGGATGAGAAAACTGAATATGGTGGGGAGGTCCAGAAGCGGAAGTGGCCACTCACTGAAGGAGAGTCTGAAGGCAAGGGCTAGTCTCCCTGAGGTGCAGAAATGGAAACAGGAGTCACCTCAGGTGTAAAGGGGACTAGATCAGATGGAACACCATCCTCTCCATCATCCTCATCCACTACAAAGATGGTCTCAGAGAGAGAAGAAGAGCCTGATATATCAGGTCTAGCTCCAGGGCTAGCCTCATGAAAAGTCACCTCATAGGTCTCTATGATCCTATTCACATCACAACTTCAGAACATATAGCTACGAGAAGAAGTCGATTAACCTAGAATAATACCATCAGAAGAGCGAGACTCAAATAGATGAGGACATCTCCACCAACGCCATGTCGGAACCAGCACCTGGTGTAACTGTTACGCCAAGTCAAACACCGACTACGCGTGCACATGTATTTGAAGGACCTATTACACGCAGCCGGGCAAAGAAGCTACATCTAGATGTGAATACACTACTTTCTAAGAAGTATTTCAATATTGATGAGAATTACATACTGCCTAAGTTGTGTATGTTGCTCTTGCTCAGGTTTACACGTGAGGCTACTCTGGAACAAAAGGATTACGAGAAGGAGATGGATTATGCGGGAGACCAATGCTGCCAGCTGACACATGGCTCCAATTCCATGAGTCACGTGATCCAGCCTACTGCGATTCAGTATTCATAATGCACATGGTTGGAATACATATCAAGTCTACTTTCACCTCCAACAAACGGTTCATCATTTGGACTTCTGAGGAAAGAGTAATACCATTTTACTGAAGACTGCACAGGAAGCCTAATAGACGCGCGAGAGCCAAGAAGACTAATTCAATGTCTAGCCAGCTACTTTCACACCTCCCAAACATGATGATTTGTGTTCACACCTTGCTGGGAGGGTTGTTCCTAGTATAAATACCCCCTAAACTCTACCAATTGAGAACTTTTGAATCATTTGACAAACTGATATATGATATTGCAACCGAGCTACTGAATGCCATACACCTTTGTTCTTGTGAGTTCTCTTGGACTTGCGAGAGACCCTTCTGGGGTCCCTAGTTCGTGCTTTTGGCTTTCGGGCCTCTTGTGTGAATTAGTCCCGGATTGTGGTTCTGTGATCGTTCGAAGATCGGGTCAGAGTCCAAGAGGCTACGGATCGTTCTCCCCGTCAGTTGGTCGCATCCAACCTTGGTGGGTTAAAGCTAGTTACCCTTGCTGTTCGCAGCTAGATATCCTTGGTTCGTCAACCTACTGCCGTGAATATCGGGCCGCCCCTCGCGTGTTCGCATCATCTGGTATCAGAGCTTTCGTTGTCACAGTAGGTTTCACCACCATCCACTTTTCAGCCTTTAGTTCATCATTTGTTCTTGTGTTCTTTATTGTGTCTTTCCTGTCACCCAGCCTTTAGTTCTATAAATCTTTTGTTGTGTGAGTTCATCGAGTTGTTGGTCACCTTCATTTCTTGCACCATGTTCATCCTACTTGTGTTATCTGTAACCCCCTATTTGTAATTTCTTTAATTGCTGGTTAGTGTAAAAAACAACAAAAATAAAAAAGGTGAGAAATATTCAAAAAAAAGAGAGAAGGAAAAGAAGTTGAAAAGGGGTTGTGTTGCGGGGCACGTAATCGCAAGTTTTAGATTTATAATCCTAAGCTCTTGGTGCATCCAAACAGCAACGTTTACGCATCCTTTGCGTGGGCTACGACACTTGATTATCAGTACTACCCCCTCCTTGTTCAGCCCTCCATGATCCACCATAACCCGTAGCCGGACCTTTTGACTTGTAATCCTTTCGATCACAGAATCATAGCCGTGGTAATGCCACCTATTGCACACTTGCGACCCTTGAGAACGAGTAAGACATTGGTAAGTAAGAGGTGAAATTGAGAGTTTCCACAAATTTTACCTATTCCACTACTTCTTGGTTTGCTCTAACATGGCAGGATCTGAATCAAGTGTTTTGGGGGTAATCATGGAGAAGAACCCCCAGTTGCACATGCCAAGCTGCGACAAATACAAAACTCGTTGCTGCCGACCATGGAGAGGATGTTCAATGAACGTCCTCCTACGACGGGTGGTAGAGTTCCACAACAACAAAGCTCTGCCAACTCTCATGAAAAGGTTGGTGAGGAGAATTCGGTGGGAGGCATTGAAGATGAGTTCGATGATCACTGCAGAGAGGGTTGTGGTGGCGGTGGCCTTGCTGTGATGCATGGTCGTAACATGGCTGTCCATGATGGTCGACGTGGAGGAGGTGCCCGCGGGCGAGGCTTTGGCCCCCGTGTGCACTTTGATGATGAAGTCCAACATGGTCATGACATTGATGAGGAAGATGGTAACGATAACCTTTTTGCAGAGTATAGGCGATATGGACAACACCATGTTCACCGTTGAGGTGCTGCCCATGGAGATAGAGGACAAGCCTGAGGTCGCCGTGCTAAGGCTAACCCGGACAGCATTGCTCGAATCAAGTTAAGTGTTCCTAAGTTTACGGGCAGTGAAGACCCTGATGCGTATCTTGAGTGGGAGGAGCAATGTGACCTGATTTTTAGAGTGCATAATCTTTTCGACCAGAGGCGCGTAAACCTTTCCTCCGTCGAGTTTTCTGGATAAGCTCTCACTTGGTGGAATCAAATACAAGAGAATCAGCTTGTATTGGGGCATGATCATGTCAATACTTGGGCTGCAATGAAGCAAGTAATGAGAAGGCGATTTGTGCCATCAAGTTATCAACGCGACCTTAGCAATAGGTTGCAGGACTTGAAGCAAGGATCTAGATTAGTTGATGAGTACTATAAGGAGATGGAATTACTCTTGGTTCGTGCTAGGATCAGAGAAGATGCTGAATCAAAAATGGCAAGATTTTTGCACGGTCTCAATGATGAGATTTTCGGTTTTGTTGAGATGTTACCATATAATAATTTGCAATATCTTGTTGACCAAACCATGCGTACCGAGAGGAAGATTCAGCAAGAGGGTCATGGGCGGTCATACGGGAGTAGATCCATTTCAGTTCCATGGCGTCGTCAACAGACAGTTACCTCTGTCACTAGTGGTCGATTGCCAGGATCCACTTCAAAATATTCACCATCTATTCACGCTGCAAAGCCAACAGTTTCTTCAGCTTCTTCACCTGTAGCTCACCAAGCTACTTGGCATCCTGCTACAAGCATAGTAGCACTCTCTATTGCATCAGCTGCTGCATCCTCATCTCATAGCCAAACAATTGTGTGTCATAAGTGCAAGGGTCGTGGGCATATTGCTGCTGAGTGTCCTAGTAGAAGGACCATGATTGTGAATGCACAAGGTGAATGGGAATCTAAAAGTGATCTGGATGAGGATAGTGCACAAGAAAAGGCATTGAGTAATAATGAAAATGAAATTCAAGCTGATGAGGGTGACAACAATTGCTTTATTTATCATCGGGTACTTAGTGTGAATGTGGTAAAAGAGGAAAATAGACAGAGGCATAATCTTTTCCACACTCGAGGCATGATCAAAGACAAGCTATGTCGAATTATTGTTGATAATGGCAGCTGCAACAATATTACTAGTCAAGAGTTGGTGGAGAGGATGGGGTTCAAACAGCGGCGTCACCCCGCTCCATATAAGATGCAATGGCTTAATGATTGTGGTGCACTACGAGTAAGCAACATTGTGACCGTTCCATTCTCTATTGGAAGGGACCATGATCAGGTGGAGTGTGATGTTGTGCCAATGCAAGCATGCCAGTTGTTGTTGGGACGACCATGGCTATATGATTGTGATGTTCAGATTTGGGGACGAGCCAACAAGCTTGTTCTCATGTATAAAGAGGAGCGTATCACCTTGCTCCCTTTAACACCAGAGGAAATCATGAAGGATGATTTAAAAAGAAAACAGCGAGAAAGCAAGAAACACTTAGGTGAGACCCACAAACATAGTGAGCAAGCGAATCCAAAGCCAAACAACACTCCACAGCCACAAAGAACCAAGCAAAAGGGAAAAGAGGGATTAGTGATGATGGCTAGGAAGGGAAATTTGAAAGAATTGAGAGATCCCGATGGTAAGTTTTTTGTACTCCTGTACAAGGACAATTTTCTTTCAACTAAAGATTCATCCTCTACCTTGCCAAGTGTTGTTTTTGATGTTTTCCAGGAATATGAAGATGTGTTTCCTGAAGAGGTGCCACCAGGATTGCCACCAAAGAGAGGCATTGAGCATCAAATCAATCTTGTGCCTGGTGCTTCACTTCGACCACCATACCGCACCAACCCGGAGGAAACAAAGGAAATTTAGTGCCAAGTTCAAGAGCTGCTAAACAAAGGTTATGTCAAGGAAAGTCTCTCACCATGTGTTGTACCTATTCTTTTGGTACCAAAGGAAGATGGTTCCTGGAGAATGTGCGTAGATTGTCGAGCTATTAACAACATAACCATAAGGTATAGGCACCCCATACCTAGACTTGATGATATGCTTGATGAACTTAGTGGTGCTATCATTTTCTATAAAATTGATTTGCGAAGTGGCTATCACCAAATCCAAATGAAAGTGGGAGATGAGTGGAAAACTGCTTTCAAAACCAAATTTGGGTTGTATGAATGGTTGGTGATGCCTTTTGGATTGACAAATGCACCAAGTACTTTTATGAGATTGATGAATCATTGCTTAGAGCTTTCATTAGCAAGTTTGTTGTGGTTTACTTTGACGATATCTTGATTTATAGAAAATCTCTTGAGGAACATGTTGAACATCTAAAATGTGTGCTTACTGTGTTGAGGAAGGAACCTAACCTTGCTAAGTGCATCTTTTGCACCGACAAGGTAGTCTTTCTTGGCTTTGTTGTTTTAGGTCAAGGTGTGGAGGCGGATGAGGAAAAGATCAAAGCTGTTCGTGAGTGGTTGCCTCCACAAAATGTGAGCCAAGTGAGGAGCTTCCTCAGACTTGCCGGTTTCTATCGTCGGTTTGTGAAGGACATCAGTACCATTGCTGCACCGATCAATGAGCTGACCAAGAAAGAAGTGCCATTTCACTGGGGTGAGGCACAAGAAAAGGCATTTGAGGAGCCAAAATCGAAGTTGACAACAACACCCCTCCTTGCACTACCAGATTTCGGTAAGACCATTGAAATTGAATGTGATGCAAGTGGTGTAGGAATTGGTGGAGTGCTCATGCAAGAAGGTAAGCCTATGGCTTATTTTAGCGAAAAGCTAATTGGTCCAACTCTCAACTACTCTGTGTTTTATAAAGAATTATATGCTCTTGTAAGGAGTTTGGAAACGTGGCAAAATTACCTCTTGCCTACAGAATTTGTGATACATTTTGATTATGAATCATTGAAACATCTTAAGGGCCAACTAAAACTAAACCGAAGACATGCTAAATGGAGTGAATTCATTGAATCTTTTCCTTACATTCTCAAGTACAAGAAAGGGAAGGATAACGTTGTAGCTGATGCTTTATCTCAACACCATGCTTTACTTTCTCAGCTTGATGCCAAAATTCTTGGACTAGAAAGTGTTAATGACTTGTATGCTAATGATTCATATTTTGCTGAACCATATTCCAAGTGTTGTGATGGTAAGGGTTGGGAAAAGTTTCATTTCTATGATGGTTTGGCTAACAAACTTTGCATTTCAGATTGCTCTATTCGTTTCATGCTTGTGCAGGAAGCTCATTTTGGTGCCAAGAAGACAGAGCAAGTGTCATTTCTTTTGGCCTAAGCTAAGGAGAGATGTAGAAAGATATGACCTACGCTGCGACACATGCCACAAAGCTAAGTCCCATTTGAACCCTCATGGTTTATATACTCCCCTACCTATTCCTAGTGTACCATGGGAAGATATTTCAATGGATTTTGTTCTTGGTCTACCTCAGACTAAGAGGGGGGAGGGATTCAATTTTTGTTGTGGTTGATAGGTTTAGTAAAATGGCGCATTTTATTCCCTGTCATAAGAGCGACGATGCTTCACATATTGCTGAATTATTTTTTAGGGAAATTATGCGACTACATGGTGTGCCACGGACCATTGTTTCAGATCGAGACACCAAATTTTTTAGCTACTTTTGGAGACCTTGTGGGGAAAGATTGGGACAAGGTTGTTGTTCTCTACAACATGTCATCCCAAAACAGATGACCAAACTGAAGTTGTGAACTGCACATTATCAATGTTGTTGCGAGCTATCCTGAAGAAGAATTTGAAAATGTGGGAAGAGAGTTTACCTCATGTGGAATTTGCATACATCAGGGCAGTACATTCGACCACTAAATTTAGTCCATTTGAAATAGTATATGGTTTCAAAACTACTGCCCCATCGATCTTTTGCCTTTGCCTATGCAGGAGCGTGTTAACTTTGATGCAAGCAAGCATGCTGAACTAGTCAAGATGATTCACGAGCAGGCTCGAGAAAATATTGAGAAGATGACCAAGTCATAAGAGAAGCGTGCCAACAAGTGACAAAAGAAGATGTTGTTCAAACCAGGAGACTAGGTCTGGGTGCATTTATGTAAGGATCGTTTTCCCGAAAAACGCAAGTGTAAGCTGCAGCCACGGGCCGATGGTCCTTTCAAAGTGCTCTAGAAGATAAATGACAAGGCATATGAGATTAATTTTCCAAGGGAGTATGGCGTTAGTAAGACATTCAATGTTTTCGATCTTTCTCCTTTCTTTGGATCGGCAGAGTTGAAGACAACTCATTTTCAAGAGGGGGAGGATGATGAGGGCATCCCCACCAACACCACGTCAGAACCAGCACCTGGTGTAACTGTTACGCCAAGTCAAACACTGACTACGCGTGCACCCATATTTGAAGGACCGATTACGCGCAGCCGGGCAAAGAAACTACAACAAGATGTGAATACACTACTTTCTAAGAAGTATTTCAATATTGATAAGAATTATATACTGCCTAAGTCATGTATATTGCTCTTGCTCAGGTTTACACGTGACGCTGCTTTGGAACAAAAGGATTACGAGAACGAGATGGATTACGCGGAAGACGAGTGCTTCCAGCTGACACATGCCTCCAATTACACGAGTCACGCGATCCAGCCTACTGCGAATCAGTATTCATAATACATATGGTTGGAAAGCTCATCAAGTTTACTTTCACCTCCAATAAACGGTTCATTATTTGGAATTTCGAGGAAAGAGTAATGACCATTTTACTGAAGACTGCACATGAAGCCTAATAGACGCGCGAGAGCCAAGAAGACCCATTCAATGTCTAGCCAGCTGCTTTCTCAACTCCCAAACATGATGATTTGTGTTCATACCTTGCTGGGAGGGTTGTTCCTAGTATAAATACCCCCTAAACTCTACCAATTGAGAACTTTTCAATCATTTGATAAACTGATATATGATATTGCAGCCGAGCTACTGAATGCCTTACACCTTTGTTCTTGTGAGTTCTCTTGGACTTGCGAGAGACCCCTCTGGATCCCCTAGTTTGTGCTTTTGGCTTCCAGGCCTCTTGTGTGGATTGGTCCTGGATTGTACTTCTGTGATCGTTTGGAGATCGGGTCAGAGTCCAAGAGGCTACGGATCGTTCTCCACGTCACTTGGTCGCATCCAACCTTGGCGGGTTAAAGCTAGTTACCCTTGCTGTTCACAGCTAGATATCCTTGGTTCGTCAACCTACTGCCGTGAAGATTGGGCCTCCCCTCGTGTGTTCGCATCATCTGGTATCAAGCTGTCATTGTCACGGTAGGTTTCACCACCATCCACTTTTCAGCCTTTAGTTCGTCATTTGTTCTTGTGTTCTTTATCGTGTGTTTCCTGTCCCATAGTCCACATCTAAGAAAACACCCAGCCTTTAGTTGTGTTAATCTTGTGTCATGTGAGTTCATTGAGTTGCTGGCCACCTTCGTTTCTTGCACCGTGTTCATCCTACTTGTGTTATCTGCACCACCCCTTATTTGTAATTTCTTTGATTGCTGCTTAGTGTAAAAAACAACAAAAATAAAAAAAGGTGAGAAAGATTAAAAAAAACAGAGAGAGAAGGAAAATAAGTTGAAAAGGGGTTGTGTTGCGGAGCACGTAATCGCAAGTTTCAGATTTAAAATCCTGAGCTCTTGGTGCATCCAAACAACAACGTTTACGCATCCTTTGCATGGGCAACGACACTTGATTTTTAGTACTACCCCTCCTCTTGTTCAACAGTCCATGCTCCACCATAACCCGTAGCCGAACCTTTTGACTTGTAATCCTTTCGATCACAGAATCACAGCCGTGGTACTGCCACCTATTGCACACTCGCGACCCTTGCGAACGAGTAAGACATTGGTAAGTAAGAGGTGAGATTGAGAGTTTCCACAAATTTTACCAATTCCACTACTTCTTGGATTGCTCTAACATGGCAAGATCTGATTCGAGTGTGGTACAAATGTGCTATCAAGAATACGTGATTAGAAACATAGGAAGCAGTAGCTATAGCCTCAGCCCAAAACTTTCTAAGAGTACTGTACTCGTCTAGCATCGTCCTGGCCATCTCAATCAGGGTCCTATTCTTCCTTTCCACTACGTCATTTTGCTGACAGACGCAGGGAGAGGAGAACTGATGCTCTAAACCAGACTCCACGCTATTTTCCTTGAACTTCGTGCCATTATCACTGCGTATAGCACGTAAGGCACCTAGGAGCTCTATAGACAACCTACTGACCAAACCCTTGGCACCTAGGGACCGCGTTCGAGCCTAGGCTTGCTGATCGCGACATGTTGTCGGTGAAGCTGGAGGTGCTGGCGGCGCTGATGCGACGAACTTTGGACAAACGAAACCTTGGACCCCACGGTGGGCGCCAGCTGTCGATGATCGGAACCGTCAACCGCAAATAAGGGGGAAAGGATCGTGCAAAGGGGCGAGGCCCAAAGTCATGTCCGTCCGGGATGGAAGGAGCGCCGGCAGGTACACAGCTCGAGGGAGAAAGACAAGCGAACAGGGGACACGGCGTTTATATTGGTTCGAGCCCCCTAGGTCGGGTAATAGCTCTACTCCAGTCTTGCCCGTAGGCGAAAGGTGACTAAAAGACCCTCGGGGAGGATGAACAGGGAGCTCGACCTCGGGGCCACTCGGGAGTGGTGACCGAGGAGAGCTCGGCGAGGTGGTACAGCGTATGAGTGTGTTTCGAGGCTCTTGTTGCGTCGTCGTTGTGTCTTGGTGTTGCCTCCTTGTGTTTTTTGTGTTGTTGTACGTTCTTCCCTTTTCAGGTCGGGTAGCCCGGTGCTTTATAGACCCCTGGGCGTTGATCTTGATTGCTGACGTCGGGGCGATGTCTGTGAGCCTGACGGGAGCAGTTGACCCTAGTTCCCACGCAGGGGATTTAGACAGGAGTTGCTGGGCCCTAGTTCCTATGCAGGGGATTTCGACAGGAGTTGCTGGGCCCTAGTTCCTATGTAGGGGATTTAGACAGGAGTGGTTGGTGGCCCCAATTCCCACGCAGGGGAGAGAGGTCACACCAGAAAAGGGAATACAATGCTGGAGGTCGGTTTGAAGGTACCGAGGTCGAGGAGGTTTGCGGGGGCCAGCACGGACCCGAGGACAGCCTTGCCCGAGTTCGGGAACAGCCCCTCGAGCTCGAGGATACCTCCGCCCGAGCTCGAGAACGGTCCTCCGAGCTCGGGGAAAGCATTCTAAAGCCCCGGGGGGCCTAGACACGTGTCAGGATGACCGATCCCCGACAATGGCCCTTAGCATTAAGATCTCCATCATCATGCTTGTTTGTTCACCTAGCCACCTTGCTTGATTGTTCACCTAATCATAATGCTTGATACCATCGTCTTCATCATTATGGATGCAACGCCTTACAACTTTTGATAATGAATTTTACATGAGGGTTTGAAGCATCACAAGTCGACACGCAGGTCGTTATACAATTTAAATAGCCTTATAGCTTGACACGGCACACAGGTCATGTGAAAATTACATGCATTACATACACATAGGCCATAATATTTCACATAATTTCTTGCAAAAACGAGTTAAACAAAAACAATTCTATGACTCCGGGGTGCAAGGGGCAGCGCCCTTGGAAAATTTTTTTAGAGGCATGTCTTCTATCAAAGGAAAACACCCTCAAAATTTCCACAGATCAACCAGATTGACCCAATCCGATCTAATCTGATTGGCTTGGTCCCATATGGTTACGTTTCAAAAACCCTGATAGCGGTAACCCGATCGGTAAGGGCAACATCGTACCATGAACGGACTCACCCAAATCAAGGTTGAATCGGTTTGCACTTTCCATGGATCAACCAGATTGACCCAATCGACTCAATCTGATTGGCTTGGTCCCATATGGTTACGTTTCAGAAACCCTGATGGCGGTAACCCGACCAGTAAGGGTAACGTCGTACCATGAACGGACTCACCCAAATCAAGATTGAGTCAGTTTGCACTTTCCTTAAACCCTAAACCGATCGATCTCATCGATAGCTGCCGTCACCAATTCATCACATGAACTGGCTGAACATGTAATAGATCCAATCTACTAACCTCACACATCATATGTGCAACATCCAGATCACAAATCTATAAGAAATGGCTCTAATACCACTGAAGAGGAACGCGGTATGCTACGCTAGCACAAAAAAACTACATCATAACCAGAAAGCTACTCGCAAGAAGGGGATCATAGATTAAATTACCACTAGATGCGCAGTTGTGGAATCCTTCGTGTGTCGATGTAGTGGATCGTCCTCGCCGCAATCGTTGCGTCGATGGAGTGGATCGTCCTCGCCTCGCCGTGGATCATCCTCGCCTCGCCGTGGATCATCCTCCCACGCCGCAGTCGCAGCAGCATCACCGCAGTAGTTCACATGTCCGGGGACGAAACGCCGTGCATCGGTGTGCAAACACCTGGTCGCTCGGCAGGGACAGCGAGAGGAGGCTAGGGTTTCGGGTGAAACACTTCTAGACCATAGGAAAAGCACACGCTGCGCCCACCCTCCTCCACTCCTTATATAGCCACGAGATGAAACCCTAAACCAGGGCCAATCAGTGTGCTAAGCCCACGAGGTCCATTAATTATGGATCCAATCCAAATTAATGCGTCCCAGCCCATTAAGTGTGTGACCCTACAGGTTCACGTACGTTTGGACATGGATTCTGAAAACTCCTTTTCAATGCAATAGTTGGTAGTGGCTCCTTGCAAAGCATGCCAACTCCCAAACATACTATGATCAAATCGAACAGAACCTATCAAAAGTACTCATGTAATAATCCCTTTGCCAAGTATATGAAGATTGAACTCAAGGCGAGAAGCATGTCATCCTTTGATGATTCAATCCATTTCTCGTATCCGTGATATATTAATAAGTTGTGAGTAACTCCTTAATCGCGGCATGGCCATGCACTTCCTTAATCATATCACACGAGTGGCCTTGTCATATATCTCCGTTTCATTGGAGTAGCAAATTCCATCTTGACTGCTCACTTCCCTCTGCACGTTTTATAATAGACATGAAAGCACCCTTTCTAACTATCCGGTTAGGAAGTAGTATTTGATAGTCCCAAGGAAAACTATTACACATGTAGGGAATATGACAATCTCAGGTCTAAAGATCATACATCTACTATGTATGAGATACACTGATGACACATAAGAATGTAACATTCTTGCAGTGTCCCATGCGGGTCTATCTAACCCATGTTCTTTAACATGCGTCCACAATGTATAGATGATATCTCCATATCCCATGATCTATAAAGAATGATCATCAATCACTATATGTGCTAATCTATTCATCGTTGTCCTATACGATGATATCTGATTAGAGATATTTATCAAATTATATCAATAAGTAAAGAGCTTTATAAGCAAGTCACATACTTGTTGATCAATACAATGATATACATTCATTGGACCAATAATCATATTATTATTTATAAACATAGTCATGTTACAATCATCTAAATGATTGCCTCAAGGGCATAACACTAACACATCTAAATGTGAAGCCAGCTTTCAATGGCTAAAGAAAAGGCTAACTACGGCCCTAGTGCTTGTATTGCCTGATATTCACAAAAGTTTCGATGTGTATTGCAATGCATCACACCATGGTCTTTGGTGTGTCTTATGCAAGATGATAATGTCGTCGCTTATCCTTCACGCTTGTTATGACCTCATGAAGTGAACTATCCCACTCATGACTTGGAATTAGCAGATGTGGTTCATGCCCTCAAGATCTAGCATCATTATCTCAGTGGTAATCGGTGTGACATATACACTGATCATAAGAGTCTGAAGTACTTCTTCACTTAGCTAGATCTGAACCTAAGGCAAAGAAGATGCCTTGAGCTAATTAAGGACTACAACGTTGGCATCCATTACGAATGGAAATGGGATGATATCTGTGTGGACTTCATTAACAGTTTACACAGGACTTGGAAGGGACATGACTCCCTATGGGTTATCATTGACAGGTTGACCAAAGAAGCTCATTTCATCCCAGTCAATACCACCTGCACTGGAGAAAGACTCATTGAACTCTACATGGAGAACATAGTTCACTTGCATGGTGTACCCAAAACCATAGTCTCCAATTGAGGTTCTTAATTTACCTCTCGATTTTGGGAAAGCTGCATAGTCTCTTAGGAACTGAGCTAAACTTCAACACGACATACCACCCTCAAACCTGAGGCCAAACAGAGAGGACTAATCAAATCCTGGAAGACATGTTAAGAGCATGTGTGCTATCTTATAGCACAAATTGGGAGAAATGCTTGGCATTCACTGAGTTTTCTTACAACAATAGCTTTCAATCAAGTCTCTAAATGTCTCCATTCGAGGCACTTTATGAGAGGAAGTACGACACCTCTCTCTTGATCTAAAGTTGGTGAAAGACAATTATTTGGTCCAGACCTTATCTAAGAAGCCTAAGAGCATGTTGACATAATAAGGAGCCGATTGGAGGAGGCTCAATAACGTCAAAAGAGCTATGCCGACTAGCATCATCATGAGCTAAGATTCGAGACCGAAGACCATGTCGATCTCAAGGTCTCACTACTACGCGGTATCTGTTGTTTCCAAATTCGAGGAAAGTTGGCACCTCGGTACATTGGACAATATTGTATCCTTGAAAAGAAAGGTGAGATGGCATACAAATTAGAGTTGCCAACTCAGCTTTCAAACATGCACGACATCTTCCATTTCTCCCAACTCAAGAAGTGTCTTTGAGTTCCATCCGAGCACACCCAATTGGATGTTATCAATTTGCAGCCCGATCTCTCTTATCGGGAGCATTTGATACGTATTCTAGATGAAGCCGAGCAACACACTCGAAACTGTTCCATCAAAATGTTGAAAGTTCAGTTGAGCAACCATACTGAAGATGTAGCCACATGGGAACAAGAAGATTGCCTTAAGACCGAATTTCCATAGTTCTTCCTTGAGCTTACCAAATCTCGAAGATGAGATTTCGTTTGAGGGGGTATGTAAGGACCCGAATCCACTGATTCGAACCCACTGTGTTTACCGCACTAGTCCCAGGATCAACGCTAGTGCACACAGCTTAACATTGGTACATATCACATCATACACAACGATAATAGAATAATAGTTCATTTATTGATATAGCTAAATGTATGATCTTATGACCAACTTACATTATTAAGCCACGCAGGGCAAGACTGAAAATATAAACTAATAATTAAGCAAATGAAAGTAGAAACGTAGATGGCTCATCACCACCACAGTAACCGACAAGGCTCGGACCCTAATGACTCGTGTCTTCTTGGACTTCATCTTCCAACACAGGTGTAGATTCTTCAACTGTTGATTATTGTTGTTTGGCAAGGGTGAGTACTTAAAGCACTCAACAAGTTGTGCACAAAATGCAATTCTATGTATCTATATGTAAGGTTTATTCCAATGGACAGGCTATCATGGCTATTTTGCAATAAGCAAGATTTATGAACAAATACAATAAATAGATTGTAAAGATCAGAAACAAATAAAGATAATAAATAAATTCAGTATTTCTCAGGTAAACCAAGTTTCCAATCCTAAGTCAAATTCCATCTTCCACATGGCATTCCACCATCCCAACCAAGTTGTCCAATTTATTAAGCTAACCCTTAACTGTAATTCCCGAGCATTGCTCAATACCGCGAGAACGGCTATCCGAATAGTTTCACACTCTGCAGAGGTTATGCACTTTACCCACGTGATACAACCAAACACCACCAAGGCGAGTGATTATAACAAAGCCTTTACAATGCTCTGAATTAACCTGATACTACCCGCTAAGGATTCAACATCGGTGGGACTGGTTACCACATCCGTGCCCCCTCTTGCGCCATGTGAATTACACCATAACTTGGGAACTCACACCGACCACGATAGTACCAAAATTAAGACATTGCAAATTACTCAGCTAGGCTGGCCCATACCAGACATGTGGTTGCATGGTTGACTCAAGTCAAAGGCTTGCAAGGTTAAGTCCTTAGTGTGATCGAGGCAAGACTCCCACATACCCTCTGCCCATCAGGCCCACCTTGGCATCCTCGCCCCTTGGCACTTGCCCCAATCTAAGTTATTATCACCCAGTTGATTACCAAGCACCACGTGCCATCAACAATTCAACATCGTTGCGTGACATGATTCGCCACAACAACTCAATCTCATCGTGTGATCCCACATAGCACACAAGTTCATAACATTGTTCCATATTCCATTAATCAAGATTAATTATTAAAGATTCTGGCACATGTGATGACGTGGCAAGGCTAAGCAACTATTACGGACTAAACCTCCAATGTTGATTATAATTATTAACCAACTATATTAAACCAATCTAGGGTGACAATGGATCATGGCATACAATGACAAGGTAGGGTATAGATCAATCTGTATATTAGCTAAGCCCAATCTAATTTGAAACAGATGTATATTTGAAATATATGCACTAGTGTAAATCAAACATAGCAATTTTATAAACATGGGTTCGACATGATCAAAGCACAACTTGCCTTGGAATAGGTCCTGATCTTGATCTGAAGCTTGCTCTTGGGTTGCTAGGTCTTCCTCCGAAGCGTCGCACAATTCAACGTCTACGCGTACCGAAGAAGAAAAGCAAATAAATACCAAAACAGAGAGCAAATTAACTCCAAAAATAAAATAAAATTCACCATTAAATAGATCTAAATTTTACTAATTTTTAGAAACTGGAATCACTCAAATCCGAGTTACGATGCAAAAGATATAGCCTTTTGAAATTTGAAATAAATACTGAAATCAGAAAATCAGAAATTCGAAATTAACAGATTTATTTTTATTCTGAAAAACTGATCACTGCGTCATCATGACGTCACGCTGGCGTCAGCGCTGGACCGAACCAATCGGGTGGCGACACGCGTCTCGGGCGTATGGACCCGGTCCACGAACTCGCGTTGGCTCACGGTAGACTCGGCTCACGGCGCCTCGGCACCAGCGCCGACACGCGGTGACGCCCGATTGGTTGCGGCGACGGCGCAATCTGGTGCACCCAGATTCCATCGGACGGCTGCCGATCGATGCACACGCGGCAAGATCACGAGCACGGGTTTTAGATCCAACGGACGGCGGTTAAAGAAGGTTTTACAGCTCACCGAGGACACGCGGCTGTATCTGAGACGTCGACGAAGATCCAAAGGACCAAAGCTTCTCCGCTGCTAATGGCGTCGCCTGAGACAAAATCCGCCGGCGAAGAAGATGACGATACTCCGCGAGACGCTCCGGCGAGTTCTGGACGACGAGGTCTTGCAATTCTGATGCGGCGCGGAACGGGGAACTCAACGCACCCAAGGACTCCTTAAATAGGCGGTCGAAGGAGCGTACGGGCGATGGACACGGACTCCGAGTCCACCGGAGACACGGCGGCGTGGCGGAAGAGTCCGAAACGGAGACGATAACCGGACACCCTACGATTTAAGATCAACGGCCAAGCCTCGCTGCAACGTGGCACAATCCACGCCGATCCAAAGATCTAACGGCCCGAGAGTCTAGGGTTTCCTATACGCACCCAGTCGTCGGATGACGATCTAACTACCGACGCTACGCTCGAAGCTGGGCTTCGCGGGCGCGCGAAGCGGGCGGCCGCCACGAGATGGGCTACGCCCGCCATCGCTCGAGTTTTTCCGAAGGTTTTCAATTAAATTAATTCCAGAAATTCATTTAATTTGTTTTAGGCAATAAAATAATCCAGAAAAAATCCAAGAAAAATCTCATAAATACTTTGAGACATTCTGGACTTAAATAAAATATTTTTGGCAAAACTTTATTTTAACTTTGCACCGATTTAAATACTTTTGAATAAAAAGCAATAAACTTGAAATAAGAATTAATTCAAATAAATCCAGAAAAAACCACATAAATTCCAGAAAATCACAAATGCACAAATAAGAAATAAAAACTTAATTAAGCCAAATTTTGGGATGTTACAGGGTAAGTCTGTAACATCCCAAAATTTTGCCAAATTGAAAATTTGAAGTTGTCAAGTTGAATTTTTGAGTTAATGTGAATTTTTGGGAATTTCCTAGATTTTTCTAAAATTTTGGTATCTAAAGAAAATGGTTTTCAAATAACCTATTTGCTATTCTAAATTTCAAGCTTCAAATTTAAACATTTCAAGCCTGGAAATATTTTATCTAAGATCCAAATAATTCATAGAGCCTCTCCAAGTTTTATGAGTTTTTAAATTCATTTGATGCTTCTAAAAAATCAAATACTAGATTTCTTCATTAAACGAGAAGCACTAAAAGATTTTTCCAGAAAATCTCAGAGCTGCTTATGCTATGATATTTTTACAAAAACATTACTATCATCCCAGGATCATCCGAAAACATTAGTATCATCCTAGGCTCAATCACTACCCTTAGCACCCAACGCAGCCCTGCACTATCTCTACCCCAGAGGCGATGCCATTGGTCTCCAAGGACAACCATTTCCATCGTGGACTCGAAGCTCAAGTGGAGCTCAAATCCTTCCTCCACCGTTCGCCATTAACACCATTGTGGAGCTCAGCCGTCGACCAAGTCTGATCACCCCCGGCCACCACTGACCACTCCCCTAGGACCGCCATAACACCCTCTAGCTAGCCCTACCACCCACTCCACGCCACTCATCGTCGTTCGTTGTCAGTAAGCTTGCCCGAGCATTTGCCCTATTCTGTGTCATTGACCAGTGAGCCCCACATGTCAGTCAGTCATGTCTCACTCCCTCTCGCATGCAGACACTGACAACCCAACCCCACTTGTTGGGTTTTCTTTTTTAAACTGAAAATAAAAACTAAGTCTATGACATGTGGGCCCAAATGAAAATAAAAACTTTTCTTAAACCCAAATCGGTATTTAAGCCATGTGTCACTGATATGTGGACCCCACATTTCAGTTGTTTTTCAAAAATAATAAAATTTAACAAATGGAACCCCCCTATCAGCCTCTGTAAATGGAAAATAAAATCCAATAAATGGGAAATGCACTTTCAATTCAATTGAAAATATGCTTTCTCTATTGGAGGATGTATTCTCAGGAAAATACGTTTTGACATCAGCCCTTTTTCTATTTTTGGTTATTTTCAACCGATTAAAATTCAAATGCTCATAACTTTTGCATATAAACTCCAAATTGAGTGAAACCTGTTCCTAATTTTTTTTCTAAAATCACTAACTTTCAGTTTCTATGAAAATATTTGGATTTGGTCTTTGTATGGATTTATTAGGCTCTTATTATTGCTATACAATATACCAAGTGTACATACTGGCACCAAGGAAATTCTTGCCGACCCCGAACAACCTTAATAATTCAACAAGCAAGGCTATCACCCCCTTGATCATATTGATCCTAGTATTTTACTTAATTTATGTTTCTTTATAAATTTATGTATGCATACGTGTATTTTCACTTAAGCTGTTACATTGGGATTAATGGTAGATATTCCTATTTGATACATCGAACTTCCTTGATAAATACGTAAATGCCAACCTTGATATCCATAAGGTAGGGTTAGACATGAAATAATGTTAACTTGGGTATACACGAGTATATAAATAATTGCTTAGCCATTCTTTAGACTCGAGAGAACAAATGGTCAGTTACACTATTTGTTCAGGGATGAGAATTAGAAATAATGAGAAAATGATATATGGTATTTTGTTATAAACTCAAAAGTGAAAACTATGGTTTGACACGGGCGAGTTATTTATATATATTGTGGAGTGCATGGACTTGCACATAGATATGAGAGCGTTCTCGCCTGGGTCGGATTAAGGAACAAACATAGTGTTGCATAATCCAAGACATTTGTGTAACCCCAAGTGCCATTATGGGGTAGCCTTAGCCTATTAAGTAACTTGGGACTAGATTTGCACATTTGAAGGCTGTTGTAGTATGGGCAATCCAGGTGCCCTCACTGAGGCATTGGGAATAATGATTGCCCATACAACGGTGCATGCCTTGCTATAGGGGAAGAATGCAACGGAGTGTGTAACAGTCGTTAGTACAATGTGTACGGATCTAGATTTTCGCTGCCATAGTAAGGGTCAAACATCACCAGGCTAGTGCAAAGTTAGGTCCAGGTGATGTAACGACCTTTCTCATGATCTCTTAGTCACACACCAAGAATTTGTCATGTTTTGTGGGTAAAGTTGTATGCCTATACAGAGTGTAAATCTTTTCGAAAAACTGCACTAGCGATCAAGGATGGCTCTGGTGCTTTGACACTAGTTAGATTCTATATTTTTATAAAAATGGTTGAATTGGAAAATTTTCGGGGAAAGTTTTGTTTCGGATTGTATGCCAAGAGATGGCATGGAATGGTTTGTTAAACACAATCATGGAGGATTGTGAGTTGCATTTACATATGTATGTATATATATGTATTTATATGTATATTTATATATGTGCATATATATGCATATATTTACATACTCATCAACTGCTCTTTACAAATTCTATCTGCAATCTACTATTTGTTATTGTTAAATAAATCTCGCTTTATGCAAAAAGAACCTAGAATAACCATCACCTTTGATATAGCCAAACATATACTTATATTTGTGATACATTACAAGTCTTTCTGAGTAGAAATGTACTCACTGTTGCTTGTTGATATTCAGATGTTGAGGAACCCGCAATCCCTGACAATTGCTACTTTACTATAGGTTACGAGGACTACACTGACGAGCTTTTCTAGGAATTATCCTTGCCAGTTGCTTGTGGAGTATTTTGGGTTAAAGGCATATGCAGAATTTTAATTTGTACCTTCCGCTGCACTCTATTTAGCCCTTCAAGCCTTATTGTACAAACTATGATCCATTAATATATTTATGATTTTACGTATGGATGTGATGACAATGTTGTAAATGTGCATACTAGCCATTGATCATGGGACTTGTACAGTATGCACATGAAACCCTCTATTATTCCATGCCAGAAGGGAGGATCTCGACACTTAGCTTTGGGGTCTAAAAAAAAGGGTGAAAGAATGAATAACTATGAAGTAATCTATTGAGGGCTTTTGAAATGCATTATGTTGTTGAACATTGGAATTCACTTGTCTTTGCTAAGAAATTTACCTTATGTTATGATTGTGGAATTTATACTTAAAGGCCAAATGATTTGATTGCCTTCTTGGGTGATACAAAATAAGTTATCTTTAGTATTATCATTTAAAGGAAACAATCAGACCTAATGTAATATTTTGGAAGCTCGTGATGCAGAAATATTTGTATCTTCATTTTAATGAATTGGATTTAATTAAAATATGTGCAATATTTGTAAATGTTTACTACTGGGAAATGAGTTCCCTCTATTCTAAGAAAAAAAGTTTGGTTATTGTGGGGGAAGTGGTTTGAGTCCATGATCGGGCTTCTCTTTATTAAAGGATTTTCTTTGGTAAAAGTGAGATATATTTATAAATGATTTATACAGTGTTTCTCTTTTAATTTGAGTTTCTCCGTGACGTGAATTTTAGCACCTTAGTTTCAAGATGGTGAAAGTGCTTTTCTTATGTTAATGAAACTTGAGGTTTCTTTTGTGTTCTAGTAAGGAAACAAAAAAGAGAGTATGAACAATCTGTAGTGTTTTGTTGAGTGCAATAAGGGATTGTACTCTTTAACTTATTGCTTTGAGTGGAAGAAAGTGGGGGCAAAACTTGTATAGAAAGAGAAGCCAAGAGTGAGTTGGTAACAACCCAAGATCATAGCCTTTGCTAGTTGGTAGTTGTAAGTGGTTTAAGAGTGGAGAGTAGTGGGTGTTTTTGCTTGTCTTGGTTTAAATCTACTAGGAAGGACTGGTTAGTAGTTTTGTTCCTTGACAGTACAGGATTGATCTATAAAAGTGGACCACTTGGAAGTTGCTGGTAATCACATTACCTTTTCGAGGTTTGTCTAAACTTTTAGTTGCATTAGATGTAACTAATGTTATGACAATCTGAAGTGGACTATTCTACTCTGAACATTTATCCTAGGTAGTTGTCTCTTAGTGCGAAGTAGGCCTAGTAGAAGATAGATTAAAATTTATGTTGTTCACAATAATGTTGTAGAAAAAGAATTTGTGCCATAGTTGGCTATTCATTCCGGTTGTAATGGTCATTTTATGAAAAGGTCTACTGATTGCGAGAAATGGGAATATGTGTTCAGTCATTATTGCAAAAACACTCCCACATTTTAATTTCTAGGGCACAAATTTGGTACCTCGGATGTTCAAGTGGATGGTACTAGTGATTCGGTTAGAAAAGGATAGGCGTGTTGGAGTGTAGTATCTAATTATGTTCCTCTCGTCTTGAGTACAACGAACCATGGATAGAGAGGCTAAGAGCGGATAGTAGAGTTATGTAGATGAGAAGAAAGAGAAAATTGGAGTGTTGGAGTTGGAGGTTGGTACCAAGATCTCCTGAAAAGTATCAATAGTTAAGGGGAGTCATATGCTTTAGTGTCAAAGGAAAGCTTAGTCTGGGTTACGTGAGACCCTTTTCAATAGTATCACCAATTCGGAAGTTGGCTTATCATCTAGATATTCTTGAATGCTTGTGAGGAGTTCCAATTGTGTTCCATGTTGAGTAAGTTCTTGAGGGATTTCAAACACGAGATATCACTAGAGCCATTGGTCATTAAGCTAAGGTACCTTGCCTTCGAGACCCACCCAGTACGGATACTAGGGCAGTCAGAGTAGGTATTGAAGCATAGAACGTTAAAGTATGTTAAAGTGCTTTGGCCCCATCAATCTGAGTGAAACGTGACCTATGAATTGGAGTCTCACATGTGTGAGAATTATTTAGAATTATTCATGTTTGGTATGTAATGTGGTTTATTTCTAGGTTCAGTTTTATGTTATCGTGTAGTGTTGGCGACTAAAGAATTCGGGATCGAATTCTATTAAGAGGGTAGAATGTAACATCCCCAGACTCTATTTATGAATTAATAAAATTAATTTAATTAATCTTAGCTTTTTGGGCCTAATGGGCTAATTATATCTAATGCAAACCCTAATTAGCAAGCCCTATTCAACCTACACCTAACCCTATGAGTTGCTTGCACCTAGAACCGCCACCACGCCACCCTTACTCGCACCCGACTGCCACTACGCACTGTCTCTTGCACCTGCATCGTACCGTCACTGGGCTACACCGTCGTCTACAGGTAGCTGCATCGCGCCGCGGCTAACACTGCTTCACCCCACCACGCGTTGTGTCATGCTGCATTGTCGTGCCATCGTGACCACAAGTCATCGTCCCACTGACCTTCTATCACTGTGGTGCTGCTGCACCGTTGCTTTCTGCCAACAGGCCGGCACGCCCGGTGACTCTCCCTCCGTCATTTCGCTTTCCTTGTCAAACAATGCTTTTGTTCTAAGATCCGTTCATGTCACCGTGTGCAAGAGATGTCAAGGATCTTGGAGGACATGGTGCGGGAGATTCAGGGAGCATGAAGGAGCACGGAACATGTGGGGATCGTGGAGGATCGCTGACGTTGACATTTTCAGTGGAACTTCGGGACACAGATATAAACCCTAGATTATCGTTGGTCATGTTGGTGCTATAGTGGAGCAATGTTATGGTCATTTCCATAGCATATGGGGAAGTCGAAGGGTACCGAGTTGGAGTTTGGAAGATATCGGTACTTGTTTAATAGTGGTCAATGTTTTCAAGGCAAGTTTTGGGGTATGTATGGTCGATTTCATGGCATGGATAGGTTATGAAAAATATATATTATTATCTAAAGTTTAATTAGAGCATAAGAACGTAAAATTTGGTTAAGCCGTTTGAAAGTTATGGCTTGTTGAAGCTTGTTGTGCAAAAATTGGCCGTCGTTTGGAGCAGTTTTGTTAACCTGCTGTTTGGGGCTAGATAATGGCTGAATTAAATTATGTCTATAACTAGAGAAAGCTAGATAATTTTTTCTATATTTCATAGATGCTATGGTTTTCTATATTTAGAGTTGTATAAAAATAGTTATTAAATTGTGAAGTCAACTATCAAGTAAAACAACATATCGGCCTTCAAGGCTGGGAAGAAGGGGTTAAATGAATTAATTAGAAAATATGGATAACAAGAAAATTATAGATAATATGGTGTAGTTTTCATAATATGGTTTACTATGATTGGACTCTTCATCTAGGTAGGAGTTATCATTATCCGATTGCCATGACAAATAAGGGGAAACTACCCAACGAGCGTAAAATTAAGTCTGGGATCGTGCGTAGGAGCAATATTGTTATGTTTGATATATGTACTGTTATGGCATGTTTTTGAGATGGGTCTACCTACTGTAAGAGGTGCGACTACGAGTTTGGCTTCAACCGCACGCGATTCCGATCCTCATGGGTAAAAAGGCAAGTGTATAGTAGAATAATGATTCAATGGTTAATTCTTATTGTTCTTATTGAAAACTTACTATCATAATGCTTTATATGATTCCTTTCGTTTATTATGAAAATGATATGATATGATGATGATATTAATGTAGACGATAAAATATATTAATATTGATAAATCATGTCATTTTGCATATGTTGCCTTTATGGTGGAAAGAGGTGACCTATATGGGCCTCTATGACCTACTTAGTATAGACATGAAAGACCTACTTCGGTAGGCACCTTTATAGCATGAGTGAATGAAAGGGTGTGACATCGATAGGTGTGCACTCAGTAATACCGATATACGCTATGTGATGAGCATGTAGACATATTTATATTAAATCGCTAATGATAAAAGATGATTATGAGATGAATGTGATAAATGGTTATGTTATTGAGTCATGGACTCACCCAAAGATGATTAATGAGTTGAATGTGATAAATAGTTATGTTATTATTTTATTATGTACTTGTTGAATTGTGGACTCACTCTTGCTTATTTTAATGTTTTAGGTGATCGTTGAAGGCGACATGCATGGAATGGGAGTAGCATCATTATGTCACTTGTCACATCATCTTCCACAAATATAGTTTTAGTATTCACTCATGAGTAATAAAGTTCCTAGCCAATTTAGTTGATGGACTTCAATAATCATAGTAAAGGACATGTGAATTTAGTCAGTTTTATATTAAATGATAAGTTTAATTACTTATCTATTGTTATTTATTATTGACCATTGTTATCGCCAAAAGGTAATGATTGCTCCTAGACGCATGTGATCCGGGCGTACCCAAGTGCGAAGACTCGGGCATTCCTGAGCGCATGGACTCGGGCATGCTTGGGCACGTGGTTCTAAGATTTATTATTGTTTTTTGATATTTTTATGTTGTTATGCAATTTCATGTTACTATTGCTTAGTAGATGTGTTAATTGTTTTAGAATGCTTGCTAAAATTATAGTTAAAATGATGTTAAATGTGATGTAAAATGTAAATGATGGTAATATCTAAGGTGTTACAGATTTACTCTCTGCTGATATTGGATCGTTTACATACATACTTGTACTGTCCTTTTGTATTTATTTGCAGGAGCTGTCAAGGATTCTGTGGTTGGAGAAGAGCGCATAGCAAAATATGTTTTACTCTTCTTCATATTAGAAAAAACACCTCTACAATGTATGCGATTGCTTCACAGAAGAGAAGAATCGGACGAAGAGATATGCCAGGGTAACGAGAAAGGCTCTAGAGATTCACTACGGAGGAGGAGACGTTCGAATATACTCTATCTTATGCCGCCTGGAATTCCGACTCTAGCCGCTTGGTCGACGCTCACAGACGCCTAATCGGCAGCGTCGCATTCTCCGCCGCGGCGTTCCCCTTGCGACGCTTCGCATGTGTTAAGGAACCTCGCTATCGAATAGTCCGGGGTTCCCGAACAGATCTGAAATTGGAGAACAGAAAGAGAGAGACACAGATATATGGGGAGCGACTGAATTCTTTATTGCTTTCAGACCACTTGTACATAGGGGGGACCCCCTCCTCCTTTTATAGCGCTCACCTAGGGTTTCGGCTAAGGGACCACCGTGGACCTGCATGGGCCACGTGGTTTCCCAACACTCCCCCTTGGGCCCTTTGCCGCGAGATGCATATGCCTCATTAAAACTCCAGAAAAACCCAGTAGGAAAAATACTTGGAGAAAGAGTACATAGCATACGCTTACTATGTTGCACGAATTGCCTCGTTAAAACCTTATGCAAGAAAACTTCATGAAAAACTTGCTAAGAAAAAAGAGTACAATTCACCCAACTTCAATTGCTAATCTTCGAGACTCATGTTGGGTATTCATAATTCATCTTCGAGATTTATGTGGGAGTATGTGAAATATCTCCCCCTGAAATCTGCACTTCTCTAAGTTTCATCATCCCAATTCCTTTTACGCACCTTTCAAAGGTAGATGCTGGGAGTGATTTAGTAAACAAATCTGCAAGATTTTCACATGACTTAGTATGCAATATCTTGATCTCGTTCATCTTATGCAATTCGTGAGCATAGAAGAACTTGGGGTTGATATGCTTCGTGAGATTACTCTTCACATAACCCATCTGTGCTTGGGCAACACAAGCTGCATTATCTTCATAAATGATTGTGGGAGTTTGCTCAATGTTCAAGCCACATGACTTCTGGATGTGGTGAACCATTCTTCGGAGCCATGCACATTCACGAGATGCTTCATACAAAGCAATGATTTCCGAGTGGTTTGTTGACGTCGAGACAAGAGTCTGCTTAAACGACTTCCAAGAAATTGCTGTTCCTCCACATAGGAAAACATAGCCAGTTTGGGACTTGCCAAGATGCGGTCGATAAATACCCAGCATCGGCATAGCCAACCAAATTCAATTCATTGTTTCTTCTGAAAAACAAACCAAGGTCTTTGCTTCCTTGGAGGTAACGGAAGATGTCCTTGATCCCTTTCCAATGCCTTTTGGTGGGTTCTGCACTGTACCGAGCTAGCAAATTCATAGCGAACGCAATGTCCGGTCTAGTGCTATTCGCAAGGTACATGAGCCTCCAACTGCACTTAGATATGGGAATTCTGCTACCAGGACTTCCTCCCCCTCTTCTCTAGGTCTGTATGGGTCTAGGTCTGCTTGGAGTGACCTTCCGACCATTGGAGTCTTCGCAGGATATGCCTTTTCAAAACCAAACCTTTCCAACACTTTCTGCGTGTAGGTTGATTGATGTACCAAGATTCCTCCTTGGACATGTTCAAGCTGCAAGCCTAAACAAAACTTGGTTTTACCCAAGTCCTTCATTTCAAACTCAGACTTCAAGTATGAGCATGCCTCTTCAATTTCTTCATCCGTCCCAATGATGTTCAAGTCATCTACATAGACGGAGATTATACAGAATCCATTCGGGGATTGCTGTATAAACATACATGGACAATCTTCGCTGTTTGTGTAGCCTTTCTTGCAGAGAAAGTCACTCAAGCGATAGTACCACATTCTTCCTGACTGCTTTAGGCCATACAGGGATTTCTCCAATTTCACACTGTACAGGTTTCTATTTGCTCCGTCTTGGTTCGGGATAGGAATTCCTTCCGGTACTTTCATGTATATCTCCGAATCCAAGTTTCCATACAAATATGCTGTGACAACATCCATTAGCTTCATTCTCAACTTCAAGTTGACTGCCATTGAGATCAAATATCTAAAGGTAATTCCTCCCATGACCGGAGAATAGGTTTCTTCATAATCAACTCCAGGACGTTGAGTGAAACCTTGAGCTACAAGCCTTGCCTTGTACCTTACAACTTCGTTGTTTTCATTTCTCTTCCGAACAAAGACCCATTTGTGACCTACAGGGTTTATATGGGGAGGTGTGCGGCATACGGGCCCAAACACCTCTGTCTTGTTTCAGAGAGTGAAGGACCGAAATGGCGAACAGAGGGGGGGTGAATGGTCGCAAATAAAAATTCCCCCAAAATACTCCAACAAAAACCTCGACAAGATCGCTCAAAAGGAATTGTGAAAAACCCGAAAAACTAGACAACTATGTGTACCCCAAGCTTGCATGGATAAGTACCATAAAATATGTGGGGATTTTTGAGTCACAATCCTGGTTGTCTAGTGTCCAAGATAAAGAGGAATCAATTCAAACTCTTGCTTTTAGAAAGGACATCAATTCAAATCACAAAAGTCACTTTCAGAAAAGCAAAAACAGAATTCCCAGAACTTGTCCTCAATTTGCACAGGAGGTTGGTGGGTTTCTGTAGCTCACAAAATTTTGAAACTTTTTCTCCCTGTGAGAATCAGAGTCTTGAAGAACTCCACCAAATTTCTCCTCAAAAAGCCTTATATAAAAAACACGAAAAATCGAAGAACACAGTCTGGTCAAGAACTTCGAGCAGAACGTTTGGGGCTCGGTTTTCACCTCATGGCGCCCAAACGGTACAACAAGTGAACTCCAAAATTTTTTTGCAAGCGGATATCAGAGTCCCGCACCTCCTCCAACAAGAATCACTCAAAAATGATTTTTCTATATTTTTACAAAAATCAAACACTGACTGCTGCGCGAAGAACAAGTTCAGAACAAAGTTGGAACTTGAAAGAAAAGATGTTCTCCTCAATCCAAGAGTGCAAAAGAGATGTAAAACCATATGAACACACTCAAAACATCCAAGAACAGCAGCATTTAGAAGGAGAGGAGGCAAATCCAAATTACTTGAAAGTAAATTGCGGGAATGTAATTATGGAAAGTAAATACTGAATTTAAATTATGTAAAGTAAAGACATAATGTAAATGCGCAAAATAAATTCAGAGGTGGATGAATAAAACTTTCATTTCTGGAAGGAGGTTACAAAGCCTCACATTCATGTGGGCAAAGCTCAAATGAGCATCAAAACCTCAACACCTTCAAGGGAAGGAGGCTACCCTCCACCCCTATTTATACTACTCTTGGGCCACCTACCACCCTTGGATGAGTCCTCAACCCTAGAGCACTCATCTAAGGGCTAGGATTAACCCACACACACAGCCATGCAAGGGCTAACCCAAAACCCACACACATACCGGGTTTTCTTGCACGGTTTTCAAAGCATACTACCTAGACCCGCTAACCTATCAACTAGACCTCAATCCGACGGTCCTCATTGATCCACGCGCATCTAGCTAGCATCATCTCCTTTCCTTGTCTTCTTGACTTGCCCGGACTCCGCCTTCGATCATCTTCCGCGATCTCCCAACCGTCTGGACCTCCGACGCCTCGCCTAGTCCCGGTCATCCTTCGCCTCACCATGACCTAGCACCGTCGTCCCGCAACCATCAAAAACAAGGAAACTCCTCACATAGCAATGCCCACAAAGATGTGCAATAAACCATGCAACTCATCACTACCGCTGGCCCATACGACCAGATCGCCACTCTGGCAAAGACAACTCAAATTGCTTCATTTTGAAAATCAATCCAAATCAAACTCAAACTTGAGCACACCTTGCTCAAATAAAGTCAAATACTCATCACAAATATGGATGGACCTCCACATGGTCCTTCAATCTCCCCCTTGATGAGTATATTGACAAACCACACAAAAGGCATAAATTTGAGTTTGAAGAAAATGAAGAAGAAAGCAATTTTCAATTGCAAAGTCAAACTTGGTCCAAAGATAGAAATTAAATTAAACCATGACCAAGTTGACGAAGAGGAATTTAGATTTTAGAGTTAAATTTAACAAAGAGCAAGTTTTCAACAAAACTCTAAAATCCAACTAAACATGTCAAATGTGATTATGAGATTATGATCCAAATGTAGTAGTAGCATAGTTTTACAAAGATCATAATAACCAAATAAGCATTCACATTTTTATCTTTTAGTGATGCCTTTTCTACGTTATCTCCCCTTTTGGCAATATAGGCATCAATTTTTTTATGTATGCATGAAATGCAATCGAAAGAGCTTTGAGGATTATCCAATTGATCAAAATGGAAGGATATTACACCAAGCTTGTCAATTTCGTAAGATGACTAAACTAAGACATGTCCAAGTGCAAATACGAGCTTAGTTTTGAATATTTCATTTTAGCAAGATTTGACAAGTGCAACACTTAGCTTTAGTTTCAAAAATAGAAGAATAGCCACTCTAAGGATCAAAAGGAAAACCTAGAGTTCAACCTACTCAACACGTTGGGGAATCTAGAAGAGCATACAAGGTCCTTGGGCTCATTTATCACTTAATGCAAATTTTGATTTATCATCATACAAGACATAGCGGGTGCAAATGTTTGACATTATTTGCATTCTTTACCCACATATGTCTTTGTTTTTAATTTATTTGCATTTTCTTTTGACAACCAATTGACTCAAGCCGTATGCGACCATCTCAAGATGAGCTCTTAAGAGGATGGTCTAGGTCAAACACGATGTATTCCAAGTTCATCCCAAGTGCAATGGGAAGCGGTCTTGTGAATACAAGGTGTTGAGTCGTATGTGCACAAGAAGAGTCAATTTTGTTTAATTTTCATTTTTAGCACAACGATTCATGAGCAATTGAAGGACTCTGCATGGATCAAACTAGTTTCACCCAAGTTGCTATAGGGACTCTAGAGAACTCCTAAATTTCTCAAATTATGGCACAAACCTCTAGAGAAGAAACCTAGCAAGTAAAAGCAACAAGTTTCATCAAGTTTTTCATTTAAGGCTTATTTCATTTTTAAGCTTAGCAAGTTAAATGAACTTGGACATACCTAAGCTAGTGATTTTCTTCAAATGATGTAGCATGGTGTATAGCATGAAGAAGAAATCAATTGCATAATAGACAAAGCTCATAAAGCAGAAAATGCAGTCTAAATGCAATGCATGAACAGATTCCCAAACTCCCCCTCAACAAATGAATCAATTTTAAGCTCAAATCTGGTTAAAGTTGAGTTATTATCAAGATTAGGCATAAAGAAAACCCGAATGAACTCAATAATAACCAGAAAAACAGAATGAGGAGAAGAAGTCGAGAAACGCAAAACCGGATGGCTATAGAGCATAGAAAAGATAGAAGAGACTCACTACGGCTCAGACTCGCTCTTATCTTCCCAAAGGATGACATAGGGAAGTCGACTCTAGATCCCAACTAAGGAGTGCACATGCACTGTCTACCTGGAGGCCCAATACCGCTAGACTTATAAGGCGTGAGGGAACTCAACCTAGAGAGAAGAGAGAACGACTAATCACGCATGATAGCAACCTAAAGCACAAGATAAGAGGTCAATGCAAGGCATGCCAAGTCTAAGTGAGTGAACTCAACTCAAGAAAACAAGCCCAAAGTCACCCGGAAGAAACACAAAGAAAAGAAAAGTCGAAGAAAACATATAATACATAATATACAAACCAGCTCCCCTCACGAAAGGCCGTAAGGGCTCACGACTCCAAGCTCACTCCTCAAGGCAACAAACTGAGCTATCCAAAGGCTTGGTGAAAATATCGCTAATCAAGGTCACTCTCACGAATCTGAGCGCGATATCTCCCTTCTCCACATGGTCTCTAAGGAAGTGATATCTAATATCAATGTGCTTGGTCAGGAATGTTGCACTGGGTTTTTAGCAATGCAAATAGTGAAGTGTTGTCACGTAAAAGTGGCACACTCTCTATCTCTAACCCATAGTCCCGTAAGGTCGATCTCATCCAGAGCACTGCTACAAAGAATCGGTGCAGAACATACTCGGCCTCGGTGGATGGGGTGCAACTCCGGATCGCTTCCTAGATGACCAAGAAACAAGAGAAGTGCCAATGAATTGGCAAGTGCCGAAGTGCTCTTCCTATCTATCCTACAACCAAGAAAGTCGGCATCGTAAAAGGCTCTAAGAGATAGACAAGAAGACGAAGAGTACCAAATACCATAATCGGTGGTAGCACGAAGGTACTGAAGATGCGCTTGACCACTTTGGCGGTGAGAGGCGCGAGGAGAAGCTTGAAATCGAGCGCACGGACACACACAAAATGTATGTCGGCCTCGAAGCGGTGAGGTACAAGAGGGAGCCGATCATGCTCAAACTCCTTTTGATCAAGCAGGCTCACCATCCTCATCGGGCTCGAGGACAGCGAAGGTGGCCATAGGAGTCATCACCGCTTCCCATCGACATGTCAAACGCCTCAGAGGTCACGGGTATATTTGCCTTGATGCAAGAAAGTACCTCCCGAGTCCGCTTGATTTGGAAGCCAAGAAAGTAGCTCAACTCGCCCATCATACTCATCTCAAACTCAGTGCTCATCACCTCGTAAAACCGAGACACAAGCGAATGAGATGAGCCACCAAAATTATATCGCCCACATAAACTGGACAAGAAGAAAATGAGACTCATGGTGTCCGATGAGCAGAGTTTTGTCTACTATGCCCATTTTGAAGTCATGGTGAGAAGATAAGACTTGAGCCTCTCATACCATGCTCTGGGGCTGCTTGAGTCCATACAAAGCTTTGGAGAGCTTGTATACATGACTCGAAACTTGGGGTTCTCGAATCTCGGAGGTTGTTTGACATAAACCTCTTCCTCAATATAGCCATTGAGGAATGCACTCTTGACATCCATTTGATAGAGCTTGAAGCCCGGGATGCAGAGAATGCAAGCGGGATCCTAATAGCCTCTAGTCTAGCTACAGGGCAAAGGTCTCCTCAAAGTCAAGACCTCAACTTGAGAAAAGCCCCTGCAACTAGCCTAGCCTTGTTGCGAATGACAACCCCATCCTCACTGCTTGTTTTTGAACACCCACTTGGTCCCAATGACATTATGACCAGATAGGGGCTCGACAAGTCGCCATACCTTGTTCCTCTCAAAGTTCTCAAGTTCTCATGCATAGCATTAATCCACGATTCATCGGATAATGCATGAGAAACATCTTTCGGCTCAAAGGAGGCAACGAAGGCAGAGTGGAGGCAGAAACTAGACAAACCTGATTTTGAGCGAGTGACGCGCTCAAACAGATCACCAATGATATGATCAGGTGGATGAGCTTTCTGGATATGACAGGGAGGACCAGAAGCAGAAGTGGCCTCTACCTCATGCACAGAAGAGGTAGGAGCAGAGCCACTCGCTGAAGGAGAGTCGGAAGGCAAGGGCTGGTCTCCCTGAGGTGCAGAAATGGAAACAGAAGGCACCTCAGGTATAGAGGGAACTGGATTCGGTGGAACACCATCATCTCCATCATCCTCATCTTCTACAAAGATGGTCTCGAGGGATAAGAAGAGCTCAAACATCGTGTCTAGCTCCCGGCTAGCCTCATCGAAGGTCACATCACGTGTCTCTATGATCCTATGCGCATCAACACCTGCACTTATAGCTACGAGAAGAAGTCGAGTAACCTAGAAAGATACCATCGAAGAGCGAGACTCAAACTTATCTAGGTTACGGACTTCAAGATAAAACACTTGCAACCAAAACGCGAAAATGAGATACACCGGGCTTTCGCCCATACCTCAACTCATAAGAAGTGCGATGCAAATGTGCTCTCAAAACACGCGATTAGAAACATGGCAAGCAAGAGCTATAGCCTCACCCAAAACTTCCTAGGAGTATCAGACTGCCTAGCATCGCCCCGCCATCTCAACTGTGGTCCTGTTCTTCCTTTCCACTACGCCATTCTCACGAGGAGCGAGGGAGAAGAGAACGATGCTCTAAACCGGACTCCACACAAAAACTCTCAAAGTAGGAATTCTTGAACTCCGTGCCATTATCACTGCAGATAGCTCAGAATGCACTGGGAGCTCAATAGACAACCCATCGATCAAACCCTCAAGTGAGAAAAGTCTCATCCTTCGAGGCCATGAAGAATACCCAAGAGAATCTAGAAAATCATCAACGATGACAAGAACATACCACTTCCTCCCGCCGATCGCACTCTAGCCGACCAACGGTGTCCATATGTAAAAGTTGTCTGGTGCATCACCATCACTACGGATCGGAGGATGAGAAGCAAGAACCATCTTGCCATGTCGGCAAGGAGAGCAAACTAAGTCTTTGACCATCTTGAGTTTGGGCAAACCCGAATGAGATCGTGGTCGCTAACTCGGGTCAAATGATCAAAACCAATGTGACCAAGTCTCCTATGCGAGAAGGAGAGATCACGGACTCGAAGCAATCAAACATCAAGAGAGTCTCCGGAAGAAGCGAGAAAAATCAGCACGAAAGACTCTCCCAAATCTAGAAATCCCAAGAACTAACCCTCCCGATGAATCAAGGATTCTACAGCATTACTCTTGAAGCTTACCTCGAAAGAGTCATCGATAAGTCGAGAAACAGAGAGCGATTGTATTGCGCTTACTTACTAAGGCAACATCTTTAAGAATGAAATTTTGGTTAATGCAGATGGTACCTTTAGCAATGACTCTACTCAAGATGCATCCCCAAAAGTGATTAACTCATCACCGGGGCTCGGACTAGGAAGAGAACTAACGAGAATCTCCGGTCATATGACGAGAACAACCGAGTCAACAATCCAAACATCGCCCTTCCCATCCGATTTAACCCGATCAAGACACAAGAGAGAAAGATGACTCAAGATCGATAGAGTGAAGACTTAGGAACCCAATATCAACCATACGACACCTCGCAGTACCACCACGTAAGAAGATCGACTCGAGTGTCTCTCCGACGCCAACTCTCACACGATCGGGAGCAACTCGTAGATAATCTAGGAGTCAAATCGGGTTGGCACGCCGTGGTGCAAAAGCCGACCATCCCAAAGAAGGTGCTGGATCTCCTACCGAAAACACCTCACGCCACCGATATCTACCTCGATGGGAAAACGAGGAATATCAAGAGGACGGCGGAAGATCGACTACGAACAGCTCCGGGACTAAAACTCAAGAACTAGCATGAAAACCAAGTCCCGGACGCTGCCAAAAACAAAGCGACTTTCTAACTGTCTAGAAGAAGGTGTGTCTTAGGAGCACTCAAAGTCCGGGATGACCCCAATACCCTAAGAGCAAGCAACACGCCACGCCGAGTGATCTTGGCGCACCAAGGTAAATCTACTAGGTGACCATCCTTCTTACGTAAGGTGCATGTGTACTTCGCCTTGCTAGAGGCGAAGCAATAGGAGTAACACCCTTTCTGTCGTAAGTCCTATGGACAACCCAAAGAGACCTAAACACGGTGGTACTCACTTTGGGAGCTACCACAATCTCACCACTCTTGGAGCCGCAAGACAATGGTGGGAGGATGCGCCCGAGCGTGCTCCAAGGGATCAAATCCTAGACCTTGATTGAATCTACTAATCTTGGATTGGTCTAGAATAAGATTGAGCTTCTTCTTGCCTCCAACAAACTTTTCGAGAGTGCTCATAAGATACTGGCAATCTCGGAAGAAAGAAGCACAAGAAGAACAGGGGAAGGAGAGGAAGAAGAACCGTAAAGATGAGCTCTCTCAAAGACGTGCATTTTCTCCTCAAAGACGTCTCGCCTCAATCTTGAGGGCCTCACAAGAAACGCAAGGAGCATCTCTAATTCTATGGGCTTGGTCTTCTAATTTCTTCCTAAGCTCGACATGGATTTTATCCAAGTCCCCCACAATCTCAAGACATCGCAAGCAATATTTTTGTGACTTATCTAGTAAGTCCTTAGCAAGTTTAGCACACTTGACATTCTGTGGTTTCATTGTCAAGTTTTAATTGCTTACACCCTCACATGAGCCGGTTGGGTCCTTAGAAGCATGTGATTCAAGTTCATTGTTTCTAGCGTAAAGCTTCCTAAGGTGTTCGCCATGGCATCAATTTCGCAAGCAATTTAGGGCAATTAGAGCATGATGGAGTGGAGTGAGCATGAAGAAAACTAGCCTCAACAGAATAGCATCAACAGTAACTAGTGCTAGCATTCTTCAACCTAAGACCATCAAGTTCAACAAGCACACTATCATGTATGGTCCTTAGGTTCTCCAACTCCACAAGAATAGCATCACACAAAGAGCAATCATCGGTGACTCGGGAGGAGAAGATCTAAGTGAAGCTAACTCCGAGTCAAGGTACCTACTTCCTTCTCAAGCTCCGTACACCTAGCTCTAGCTCTAGCATGAAATTTTCCTAATTTGCGTAAAGCTTCGCTGAGTGGTCATAGGAGGGTACCTCGTCCGAGTCATTGAGAGCTCTGAGTCGCCGATGTCGCTGGTGTCGGCCATGAAGCACATGCCGAGAAGTCGTCGCCGCCTTTCTTCTCTTGCGGATCATCCTCGCCTCGCCGCTCCATGTCTCCGTGTCGGAGAGGTTGATGTCGCTGCGCGGCGAGGACGCGTGGAAGAGCTTCTTGTTCTTGGAGAAGTTGCGGTACTTCTTCTCGCAGCGCCGATTCACGAACCGAGGCTTCTTGTTGCGTTCTTGTCGGTGTAGTCGTTTTGCCCGAACCGCCAACGCCGTTCTTGCCCGAACCGCCAACGCCGTTTTGCCCTTCTCGGCTTGGGACGATTCGCTCAATGTGGTTGGGGCCACCACACTCGAAGCGGTGATCATGCCACCTCTCTTCTTCTCTCTCACCCTCTTGTATGCATGAGAAAACTTGAGCGAGAAGAGCAAGCTCATTTTCTGAAATTTTTCCAGCTTGGTCATCGCTAGCTCGCAAAGGGCGGAAAGAGAGAAACCAATAGAAGGATCAAGAAGAAGATCCAATGGGATCGGTGACCAAAGCCATCGATCGAGATTTCGTCTTCCGAGAGACGACATCGATCTCATGAGTCTTGAGGCGGAATAAAGCCCGCCAAGAGTCGAGTCGATAAGTCGGTGGTGTCCTTGATGGTGGTCACCTTCATCTCCCAAACCCAAGGTCGAGTGCGGTCAAGAAATGCCGAGCATTGTCCGAGTCGGTATATGCAACCAACCGCCGGAGGTCGCCAAAATCTTTGTAAACCGACCAAAACACTCGCCGAGACTCTCACCGTAGCGCTGATCAAACTTGTTGTACTCGCGCTTGAACTCGTCTCGCTCACGCCTTGATTTGAGTAGAGCCTCATGGTAAGCATCGAGGGTTACCCAAATCTCGTGAGCGGAGCGAAGGTGAGAAATCCTATCATACTCACGTGGCTAAGACCTCGTATGAGAATGTTCCTTGCCTTAGCATTCGCCTCAACGCCAACCATATTGATGGCCGTGACATTTTCATCGCCAGGAACCTCATACGGAGTTTCACCTTCGCCATATCGTAGCCCCAGGCAGTGATGTATGACTCCATCCGGATTTCCAAAAGGAAAATCAACTCCATTAAAGATGGGAGGCTTGGTGGAATATTTGTCCGTCGCCATGGCTCTTGAGACCGGTCAAGATCTAGAAAGAGCAGAACCGGCTCTGATACCAATTGAAGGACCGAAATGGCGAACAGAGGGGGGGTGAATGGTCACAAATAAAAATTCCCCCAAAATACTCCAACAAAAACCTCGACAAGATCGCTCAAAAGGAATTGTGAAAAACCCGAAAAACTAGACAACTATGTGTACCCCAAGCTTGCATGGATAAGTACCATAAAATATGTGGGGATTTTTGAGTCACAATCCTGGTTGTCTAGTGTCCAAGATAAAGAGGAATCAATTCAAACTCTTGCTTTTAGAAAGGACATCAATTCAAATCACAAAAGTCACTTTCAGAAAAGCAAAAATAGAATTCCCAGAACTTGTCCTCAATTCGCACAGGAGGTTAGTGGGTTTCTGTAGCTCACAAAATTTTGAGACTTTTTCTCCCTGTGAGCATCAGAGTCTTGAAGAACTCCACCAAATTTCTCCTCAAAAAGCCTTACAGAAAAAACACTAAAAATCGAAGAACACAGTCTGGTCAAGAACTTCGAGCAGAACGTTTGGGGCTCGGTTTTCACCTCATGGCGCCCAAACGGTACAACAAGTGAACTCCAAAATTTTTCTGCAAGCGGATATCAGAGTCCCGCACCTCCTCCAACAAGAATCACTCAAAAATGATTTTTCTATATTTTTACAAAAATCAAACACTGACTGCTGCGCGAAGAACAAGTTCAGAACAAAGTTGGAACTTGAAAGAAAAGATGTTCTCCTCAATCCAAGAGTGCAAAAGAGATGTAAAACCATATGAACACACTCAAAACATCCAAGAACAGCAGCATTTAGAAGGAGAGGAGGCAAATCCAAATTACTTGAAAGTAAATTGCGGGAATGTAATTGCGGGAAAGTAAATGCTGAATTTAAATTATGTAAAGTAAAGACATAATGTAAATGCATAAAATAAATTCAGAGGTGGATGAATAAAACTTTCATTTCTGGAAAGGAGGTTACAAAGCCTCACATTCATGTGGGCAAAGCTCAAATGAGCATCAAAAACCTCAACACATTCAAGGGAAGGAGGCTACCCTCCACCCCTATTTATACTACTCTTGGGCCACCTACCACCCTTGGATGAGTCCTCAACCCTAGAGCACTCATCTAAGGGCTAGGATTAACCCACACACACAGCCATGCAAGGGCTAACCCAAAACCCACACACATACCGGTTTTTTTGCACGGTTTTCAAAGCATACTACCTAGACCCGCTAACCTATCAACTAGACCTCAATCCGACGGTCCTCATTGATCCACGCGCATCTAGCTAGCATCATCTCCTTTCCTTGTCTTCTTGACTTGCCCGACTCCGCCTTCGATCATCTTCCGCGATCTCCCAACCGTCTGGACCTCCGACGCCTCGCCTAGTCCCGGCCATCCTTCGCCTCACCATGACCTAGCACCGTCGTCCCGCAACCATCAAAACAAGGAAACTCCTCACATAGCAATGCCCACAAAGATGTGCAATAAACCATGCAACTCATCACTACCGCGCCCATACGACCCAGATCGCCACTCTGGCAAAGACAACTCAAATTGCTTCATTTTGAAAATCAATCCAAATCAAACTCAAACTTGAGCACACCTTGCTCAAATAAAGTCAAATACTCATCACAAATATGGATGGACCTCCACATGGTCCTTCAGAGAGACTAATTCTGCAGTGATTGCCTTTTTCCATTCTTCCCAATCTAGCCTTTTTTTGCATTCTACTAGAGATGCAGGCTCGGGATCATGATCAATGATCGAGGCAATCTTCTTTGCGAAGTATGCATCAACGTTGGCTGTTGCTCTATTCAAGGATTCTCCTATTATTACAAAGTTTATGGCCATTTCTTCATGGGGTGCTTCATGCACTTCTACTTGCTCTTCGCTGCTATTCCCTATCGCAGGAGCAAGTTCCTTTAGCTTTTCATCGCCTATGTGTGCGCCGCAGTATTTTTCGCGCTTCTCGCAGTGGAAGATTCAAGTCTGGAATTGCCTTTCCTGTTGGCTTCTTTCCAGTGCCAGGTCTCAACTGGCTCCCCTTCTTTCCTTGGGGCATTTTCGTGATTGGTTGTGGTAAGTCCTCTCGCCATTTTCTCGGACGCCTCCGGTACTTTGGGTTTGAGGAGCCGATTTCTGTTCTTTTTCTTTGAGGCCTCTGAAGGATGAGGGATACCTTCTATTTTCTTTGGTATTTCGACCTCTCTCGGTGCATTTCCTACGGTACATGCGACTTAACCACGCCCTTCGGATCACAAAATGATCAGCAGGTTCATTTGCTAAATTCGTAAATCAATTATCTTCGGACTTCTTGATTTGCTTCATTAGTGCGGGGTCATGTGCGGGATCCCAAAGTGGAATGCCATATGATTTCCGGCATTTTTCATCCAAAGGTTGATTTCTCCCTAATGACGGAAACGATCCTCGTCAAAAATGTAATCAACAAATCGGTCAGATGCAAGTCTCCAATATGGGTTCCAAATACGATTATGGATGCATTCTCATAACCAACGATATCCTGGACTTGTGGAGAGGGCCCATTGCAATCACGAGGAGGTGGTATAGGTACATATACCATACACCCAAATTTTCTAAGATTGAGATCTTGGGATGATCCGTGCACAAGCCGCATAGGAGAATGGATGTTGTAGGCCGACGACCAAATTGATAAGAGCTGCTGCGTGCAGGACTACGTGTCCCCAACAAGTGTTGGCAAGTTACAACTCTGCAAAAGCGGTCTCGCAATGAATTTAATCCTCTTTATTAGTGCTTCAGCTAGCCCATTTTGCGTATGGACGTGCGGACGGAGTGCTCAATCGCTATCCCGTTCGTTGTGCAATAATCATCAAATGCCTTTGAAGTAAATTCTCCGCATTGTCCATTCTAATGGACTTCACGCGATGATCAGGGAAAGCATTCTTAATTCTTATGATCTGCGAGATCAACTTTGCAAAAGCATGGTTTCTTGTTGACAATAAGCATACATGCGACCATTTCGAGGAAGCATCGATGAGCACCATAAAGTATCAAACGCCCCGACAAGGGCTGAATCGGCCGCAAATATCCCCTCGGATGCGCTCCAGAATGCAAGAATTTCACTTTGCACTTTCATGACAGAGGGTCTAGTTATTAATTTCCGGTGGCACATGCAGGCACACAAAATCTTCATGATTCGGAAATTTTTAACATTAATGCCATGACCTTGTGAGTTGTTCACTATATTTCTCATCATTCTAAGACCAGATGACCTAATCTACCATGCCATAAAGAAAATAACTCGAGCTTCTAAAAGCAGTCTTCATGGAAGTATACACTTGGTGCATGAATATTCGTGTAGTACAACCCAGATTCATATGAGGGACATTTTTCTAATACCATTTTTCCCGATACCGCGTGCTTCACAATGCACAAGTATTCTTTGCCATTTTCTTCATTGGTTTCTACATTAAACCATTGGCGCGGATGTCTTTAAAGATTAAGAGAGTGCGCGTTGATTCAGGGTATAAAAGGGCTTCTTCGATTACCAAAGTTGTACCCATAGGCAATATAATAGTGGCTCTTCCTGAGCCGATTACATATGAGTCGCTTCCTACGATCGTAGTAATCTTTCCAGCGTTCTTCGTGATCGACTGGAAGTATTTAGACTCTCTTAAGATGGTATTTGTTGTGCCACTATCAACAATGCATATCTCTTCCATTTGGGCGCTACACGATTTCTAGATACAAGAAATATAATTCCAATCAAACAGAGGCAAAATAATTCAAATATTGCTTGCAAATTTGAAGGATACTGGAATAAAGAATAAATTGCATATTTATTCATGAGAGAAGTATGCTCTTCTAGAGCTTTCAATTCATTATTCAAAAGAAAAATGCTAACAACCATAATCTAAAAAAATAATGCGATTCATGCATTAACGGGCTTTGGACTTTCCCTTGGCCTGAAACTTCTCTTTTCCACCCAGTTTGCCCTTCTTTCTATGAATGGGCTTTCTCACATTATAGCTATTGGCATTAACTTCTGTGCCAGTGCCCCTTCCAGGTGACTGTGAGACATAGTTCTTGCGTAGAACATCGTCTTGCGATTCCGCAACTTGCATTACATCAATCAGTTCGCTATACTCCTTGTATGCGTCCTTACGATAGCTGCGTGCACTCTGGATAGCATTTGGGTGAAAGGTAGAGAGTTTTCTCAATCTTCTCCTCATCAGTGATCTTCTTGTCACATAGGGAGAGATTAGTACAAATTCTGTGCAAGGCAGAATTGTACTCGACCACTGTTCTGTAGTCTGCAAACCTCAGGAGGACCCAATCTTGCTGCGCTTGGGGCAAGATGGTGTACTTGAGCTTCTCGAACCGCTTCTGAAGTGCAGTCCAAAGCTCAAGTGCACTCTTCTCAGCCATATATTCATTCTTCAGATTGGCTGAGAGGTGGTGCCCGAGAAGTCGCAGGCTTGATCGCTCGCTTTCGGCGGTAGGTTTCATGTCCTGCGAGGACCCTAGACCAATCGCGGCGCGGAGCTTCTTGCCCCCAAGAACGATCTTCACGTCCGATGCCCAAGTGAGGTAGTTCTGACCGTGCGGGGCCAGTTCTTCAAACTCACGATTCACGATGCCGGACATCTTCATGATTTCAAAATTCCGACATTAGATTACTGCGTGTAATCTAATAGAAAAAGGTTGCAAAAGCATAAAGTGCAGAAAAATAAATTCACATGTATTTTCAATATGCTAAACAAAGCAAAGAATTCAAAATTCATAAAGAATATACATAAAACAGAGAAATAAAGCTAGAAAATTTAAAAACAGAGCCAAATAAATCTTCTGGATTTTCTGGCAATTTTTCAAAATTTTCTGCAAATTTCTCTTTCTTTTCCTTTTTCTTCTTCTTTTTTTTAATTTCTTTTCCTTTTTCTTTTGCCGACCGAATGGTTTAAATGGGCCTTGCCCTGGCCCATCTTGCGCTAGGGTTGCCTCTTTCCACGCGCGCCGCTCTGCATTTCCCACGCGCCAGCGTCGCCTCCGTGCTTCTTCTTCCCCACTCGCCCGCGCCGCATTCCCACACGCCTTGTGCCGTTGACGGCGGCCGGGCACTGACGGCGAGCAAGGCGAGGCGGCTCGGCCGAGCCGGCGCGAGCAAGGCGGCGGCGCTTCGGCTGAGCCGGCGACCGGTGGTCGGCGTCCTCGGCGCGCACGCCCCGGCGAGGCGTAAACGACGGCGAGGTCGAGTGGATGTGACGGCGAGGCGGAGCGCGGCCGGTCGAGGCGCGGCGCGCGGCGTCTTCATGTGGGCGCGCGCGCGCGCCGCAACACTTCAGACGCAACGCCGGTGGTGCACGGTGAGGATGGCTTCGGCCGTGGCCGTTGAAACGAGGCGAGGCCGGGCGCCGCGGCGCACGGAAGCCGAGGCGTCGTGGCACTCGGGCCGAAGCCCGGCGTGGCGGCGCGGCGCGGCCGTCGGCGGCAGCGGCGCGAGACCGAGGCGATGGCGGGCAGCGGCCGCGGCGCGTCTTTGGCGGAGCCGGTCGGGCGACGGCTGGCCGGGCTTCCAGCCGGTGAGCGTGGGAACCGGGGTTGCGCGTGGTGCTTCGGTGACTTCTTGTCATGCACGCGAACCGAGGCAGTGACGGCGGCGCGCTCGAGCGCGGAAGCCGAAACGCATGTTTCTTTTTTCTCTGTGAATGATGAACAGTGAAACTGTAGATGCATGTCGTTGTAGCTTCTTGCTACGCGACGAAACTCAAAACAGATGCGTAGGGTAGATGCATGCATAGGATCAACAGCGATTAGATTCAATCGCCATTTCTCACCTCTTCTCACCTTTTCAATTCTGATCTCTGGTAGTGCTTCGTGCTGATAACGTGTTAAGGAACCTCGCTATCGAATAGTCCGGGGTTCCCGAACAGATCTAAAATTGGAGAACAGAAAGAGAGAGACATAGATACATGGGGAGCGACTGAATTCTTTATTGCTTTCAGACCACTTGTACATAGGGGGGACCCCCCTCCTCCTTTTATAGCGCTTACCTAGGGTTTCGGTTAAGGGACCACCGTAGACCTGCATGGGCCACATGGTTTCCCAACAGCATGTTCTTTCGCAATCCGTTCTCGCGATGGATCTTTGCTCGTAACTATGGTTTTGTTTTAGAATTTTCAGCGTCCCATGTTTTGTTGAAATTTTAATATAAAGTATTCTTATATATTAAATATGTGTAAATTTTATTTGCATGAACAAGCTAATTTATTAAAAATATTCATTTTAAATACTTTATTAAAAATTGTGCTTGAGTCCTCTGAATGCTCATATGTTTTCCTTGTGTGATCATCTTTCTCGCGCTGTGCTGCCGCCGGTTCGAACATGTTTTTTTTTCTTCTCAATATCATTTTTTTTCCTGAATTCAACAGAGATCTCCATGTGATGATTACATAACAACGGCTAGTAACTCTGATACCATATATGTTATGGTACTAACTAACTAACTAACACGACACCAGCCACAGAGATATGAAGGAGTTTGGGCTGACTGGAGCCCGATGGTTCGGTTTGAGCCCTGACGAACCTCCTTCTGAGGCTAATCCACCACCCAGTCCTAAGAAGATCCCCTGGTCTATCTACAAAATCTCCCCTTGAGTGAATTCAGAAAATGTGCTGCGTGAGCAGTCAATGTAGGTGCTACCGTGCAAACATCTCATGTTGTCATGGGATGACATTTGGATGGATGAGCATTTTGCAAATAACCACACACATGAAAAATCATATATGAGGAATCCACCACCTCAGGTCTTTTTGTATCTGATGCATCTGAGTTTGCATGATAGCATCTAGTTATGGGCCGGGTTTGCTGTTTGCACTAAATACCTTACAGAAAAACTAACGTACGGTATACCGTACAAACGGTATACTATTTTGCGTCTGTGAAACCTCTAAAACCTGACTCGAAAACCTCTGAAACCTGCTCTGAAACATGTGAAACCTGCTATACCGTTGGAACCAATTCCAACGGTATAGGGTCCAGTAGTAGCTCTCAATACCTTAACCCCACCCCAGTCCACCCCGATATTAGTAATAATTATATGGCACTTTGTGCAGCTAGCTTTGTTAGTTGCTGGCAAATCTGATAGCGAAGTGCTGTTAATATTTATATTACTAAGTACTAACCTCCTATTTATGCATTTCTCTCTACTGTTTTTTGTTTGATGCAATGAAGCCACATTTGTAAATTAACTGCTAACTGGATCTCACATTAAGCCAAGTTCAGTCTATTCTAATCAAACATTATGCATGAATCCAATGGTTTTACTTAGTGCGCATTTTTCTGCCAATTAGTCATACCAAATCCATTTATTGTTTGCCTTTTTGATGTGTAGTTTTTGTAAGAAATTGGCCCATTGGGTGGCCCATTTCTTTTAATTCCAAAGTATGCATGGTTTAGTACCATATTGCCTAGCCAAGTGGAGAAAAAGCAACTTAAAAGGAGGAGTCCTTGCCACCTCTTGAATAATGACACTTGGCATAAGAATGACATAGGGTGTACAGTGGCTAAACACACGCGCGCGCGTTCGCGTATTTTCGCGTGAAAATCCGCGTGACTTGTGACTTGTGACTTGCGACCGCGCCTCGTCGTAATGTGTATCTTGACACTTTGAATTCATCTTTTTGTTTTACTGAACCCTGCATTTATCTCTCCATTCAATCTGTTTAAATGCGATTTAAACATATATTTGAATTCTGTGTCATTATGCAGTCAGTTACTAGTGAGTTAATTGACATTTGTTGTCAGTTACTAGTAACTGCCGCATTTAACTGACATCATGAGGTCAGTTTCTTGTGCGAGTGTATATAAACTCCTGGAGACGTTAAGGACAAAAACACAGAATTTCTCCTCCGTTTTTCCTCCCCATCTCTGGATTGCTGTACTGTTGTGTTGAGCTGTCGAACCTCGCCGACCTTCCTCCTCGGCGTGCACCGTGAAGGAGGGTGAGCGGTATCTCCGAACCATTGCCGCAGAGTTCACCTGCACGGGGCGGCAATAAGGTTTCTGGGCAGCGCATCAGCGTGACCGCTCTGCTTCTTCCTCGACATCGACTACTTCCACGACTATGTCTGCGCTGCTTCCTATTCTTCAGCAAGCCCAACTGTAAGTAGTTCGTGTGATATATCAACTATGTTAATATACAATTCTTGAGTATTTTCTGGAGTACAATGTGTTACCTGTTGTTTTATGTATCTCTAGTCTTGTGTTACTTTTGCTTTAATATAAAATCTGGAATAAAAACATTGCACCAATTTCCAACAGTTTTTTTTGGCTGTCCTTCGGGAAGGGTGTCAAAATAAGTTTTAAACCTTTCAAATTAAACTACCATGTTGGACTTGGACGTTTGCTCAAAATGTGTGTTCTGGCAAAATTTTGATCTCAACGGATTGTGTGGCTATGGTAGCTAAAAGTCCAATGGAGAATTTATTGATGGATAAGAATATATTCATCCAGGAATATCTTGTTCTGGTATTTTTCATGTTGGCATACCGTATGTTGGCTTGTCGGCTTTTAACTTTAAGTACCACATTTCATAGCTTCAGACTCCGTATACAGCATGCTGGTTTAGTGCCCTGCAAACTTGTAAGGAATAATGGCATTAGATGATAATTGTCATCAAGCAACATTGTTGCTCAAGCACTGCAGTGCTACTGGTGTTCTTGAAGCGAGGACAGTATATTACCTTTGCCATGATACTGTATCATTCTCCAATATTTTCAATGTGTACCAAAAAGGGTGATGATATATGTAACTATAGTATATTAATGCCTTGGTGTACGCACTTCTACTTCCATTGGCTTATAGCAGGCTTTAATAGAGGTTGTAATCTGAAAGAAGTCTCATGACTAGGTAGCAGTTTGTCAGTATGTGGTGTGCCTCTTCCCATTGGGCTGGAGTGGTTTTATGGGCAGGCTAATCTTGATCAGGAGGAGGTTGTTTACCACATTGGGCCACTGCGTGGCATGTAATTGGTTGGTGTCTCATACAGAAACATCGGGGGTGGGATTATGGTTGTAAGCTTGTGTGATCATGCTACTTTTATTGACTGCGTTTCAAGATTGCAAAGGATGGTAAACTTCCTCGTAATTTCTAACTAGCATTTTCTTTCCGGTTTTACTTACAATTTTATGTTTTTCTTACATCTGTACAAATGGTACATTGCACCTAATTCTGCCGCCCATGGTACTGTGGCAATCAATGAGTTCCCTTTGAAGTCATCAACTTCCTCTGTTTTCAAATATATACCATTCTAACTTTCCGATTTTGTTTATAAATACATATTATTCTACAATTTTAAAGTAACTTTTCGTCTTTCTTATATACTCATCCTCTTTGGCTATTTCTAATGTAATTTCTATTATAGACTAGAGTAAGACACAACATCCAAAGAAATAATAAATAGGTGTAATAGAGTATTTTGTAAATTTATCTTGTTAAAATATAAAATTCTAAAATAATATCTATTCACCAACAGATAAAGTATTATATATATATGAGAGAGTTAATAAACCTCGTCGTCTTGTTCCAGGACCTGGTGACGGAGGTCTCGAGCACGTTGTAAAGTACATTTATGGACTTCACAGGCAACACCGACAAAGAGGGTGAGCTAGATAGCCTAACAGATGCACAGCTCGTGGCTCTTCACAATTAGTGGTGGTCACTGGCCGGGCCATTTCGGGCCACGAGCTACGCCTGACCCAGTCCAGTACGGCACTGTTTAGAACGGATCGTGCCAGCACGTACGGTTGCTAGGGCCCTGCCGGGCCTGCCAACCGAGCACGATGGGCGGCCTGGCACGGCACGGCGAGATGGACTGTGCTCGGGCCGGTACGGCCCACACAGAGTTTCGGGTGGCACGGAGGCACACCGACCCACCAGCATGCGGCGGGGGCAAGGCATGCGGCCAGGGGGAAGCACACGGCAGGGGTCGGCGAAGGTACCTGGCTGTTGACCTGTCACTGGGCCACCGTAGCCGTCGAAGTGCCGCTGTGGCTGAGCGCCCACTATGGCCATGGCCTGCGCCATGGCCTCCATTGCCACCGTCGTGGCCCGCACCAGGCCCTTGAGCCACCGTGCTGCCGAGCCGCCTCCCTCCTCCTGCACGGCGCTCCGCCTCCCTCCTACCGCAGGGCCGCTCGCCTCCCGTGCGGCCTCTCTACCTCCCTCCTCCCGCGATCGCTCGCCTCCCTCATCCCGCACCCGCTCCGCCTCCTGCGCATCGGTCCTCCTCCCGCAGCTGCTAACCTGCCAAAACGCGTCGCGTCCGCTTCAGCTGGTAAGGGGAGGAGGAAGGAGGAAGGAGGAAGGCTAGCGCCTCGCCTCGCGGACTCGCCCACCGAGCACGCAGCCGCCTCGCCTCCCGAGGTCGCCCGCCTCGCTCGCCCCCACGATCGATCGCCTCACTCGCCCCCACGGTCGGTCCCCTCCCCTTGCCTCCCTCGCCGCCCGCGTCGAGGCCGCTCGCCTTGCTTGCCTCCCTCGCCGTGGAGGGAGGCCATGGAGGGAGGCGGCGGAGGAAGCTGGGGCCGGCCGGGAGGGGAGGGAGGTGGAGCACTCGAGGAGTCAAGGGGAGGGGATTGGGCCGATCGGCTGCGGTCTGCGTGAGTGCAGAATACGAGGAGAGAGAAAAGAGAGAGGGGCGCAGGATGGCAGGAGAGAGAGAAAAGATAGAGAGGGGCACGAGAAAAGAGAGAAGGGTGCGGGGGAAAGAGAGAGAGAGAGGGGTCCAACCGCGCGAGAAAGAGAGAGAAGAGAGAGAGAGAGTGGCGCGGGAAAAGAAAAACAGGCACTGCCGCACTGGAACAAGGAAAAGAGACAGCGATGTAATTAAGGGATTCCATCCCGCTCCCGCCCTTGCGATTTATTCGGTTCAATTTTTATCCCGCGCCTCGTTTCAATTTTGAACGGACACGCTCACACGACAACAGACATAAAGCTGAAAGATTTGCGCAACGGGCAGCAAACTCCCTCCGCAACGTTCGGCCAACAGACAGCGATGTGACACGATAAAAGATGTAAAGCAACGCGACATGATTGAAAATTTGAAATGAACCTGAGCGCAACGGGCATAATGAGCCGACGACTCTCTTCTGATGGCTATAAAATTCTGTCGGGCAGTCATTTGTTTAGCATTTCAGCACCCAAAACTCATTCTTTCTCTCCTGAGCTAACTGCACACGTTCTCTCATTTGTTTAGCACCCAAAACCGACTCATTTTATCATTTGTTCGCTCTATTCGCTCTCTATTTGCTTTCTTTTTTTGGTCTCCCGCCATGAAAAAAAATGCTTCGCAAGAGCAAGAGTATGAGAGCACGCCCTCGCTCTCCAAGTCCACCTCGTTAGTATCAAGAGATCGATCCATGCCAACTCTCCCCCAGCATGGGAGACTACGGCATGGATGACCGTCATCTAGATAGCACGCATGGCATCAAGGATGCCTCATACATTCTGGATGCTCCGAGCTCGAATGCCGCTACATCGGTGTATCCAGGACGGGCGTCGGTATCCACACCGAACAAGTAGCCTGACATATCGATGCAACCAGCACGGACGTCGGTATCCACACCAAACATTGCCGCTGGTCTCACGCATTTAAATTCCCCCAATATTTCTCTCCCTTCTCTCGTTTCCCTTTTTTGCTGTCACATTTCTTCTACAGCAACCTCACTTGTCACTTTCCTTTTTCAATGCCATGCATATGGTTGGAACTTGGAAATCAGTGCCCATTTGAAAATTTGCAGCAACACTACTAGTAACGGTTAGTAACTTGTGACAATTGTTTTTCCAACAATACTACTAATAACATCTTTCTATTTTGCGACAATACTACTACTAGTTTATATGGCATATTTTTTGTTCAATCAACTCCGTGCGTCTCCGGGTCTTTTCCTCTCGTCGCAATAGTATAAATGGGGCGAGCCTGGGCCAACATGGCACGAAGTGCAAATGGGCCGTGCTTGGGCTCGCCGAAGGCGAGCCGGGCCGGCATGGCATGGCACGGCGGGCACGATGGGCCATGGTGGCCCGGCATGGTTTAGGCCCGAAGCATGATGGGCCCATCGTGTCGGGCCAGCCACCTATATTCGTAATACCCTGAACTAAACAATTTAAGTACAACCTTCTTTTAACATTATCTATCATCTTCTTTAGCAATCTTTACCCTTTCTCTTTCCTCTACCCTACTCACTTCCTCCACCCCTTTCTTCCTCTCAAACACGAAAAATTGAAATCAAAAAATTTTAACTTTAAAAATTTTAAATAGGAAGTTTCAACCAAAAAATTTCAAATTGAAAATTTTCAACTTGAGAAATTTTAATTCAAAATTGTTTAACAAGGCGAAATTTAAACTTTTGAATTTTCAAATTGGAAATTTTCAACTCAAAAAAAATTGAATCACTTAAAAATTTTTGAAAAAGGAAATTTTTAACTTAGGACCTTTCAATTAGGAAAATTTCAACTTGGGAAAACTCAAATAGAGAACTTCCAACTATGAAATTTTAAACTCGAGAAATTTCAAATTTGAAAAATTTCAAGTGGTAAATTTCAAAAACTTTTGATTCAAAAATTTTTTGTTTGAAAAAATTTAGTTCTAAAAATTCAGTTCGAAACTTATTAATTTGAAGAACTTTTGGTTCAAAAAGATTCGACCAAAGGAACTTTCGGTTTCAAAAGTTTTGTCCCATGAAAATTTTGGTTCGAAAAGTTTCGACTCAAGAAACTTTTGGTCTGAAAATTTCTTATTAAAAAAAATTCAAAAATGGTTAAAAATACTTCTTATTTAAAAACTTCAGGGAAATTTGAAAACAAAATATTTTATGAGTTTGAGGGGAAGGGAATGGGAAAGGAAAGTGGGATGAAGGGGATGCCGCCAAGTGTCACGATAAGAGTGTTTGAATAGGAAGAGAAGTGGGGGAAGGAAGGTGTTGTTATATGTCATAACCAGAGGCCGTTCCACCAAAGATTTAGTGAGGACACTCTTAAATTAGCAATTCCGTTCAAGATACCTCACAAACCATGATGAAATGTATGGCCCGATCTCCAAGAAGTTGTTCCCTTTCATATCAGGGAAATTAGGCCCTTCCATCCTCGATGACCTATTGGAGTTTATGGGATTGGCCTAATTAATATTAGTCATAAATCTTAGAAAATCCTAAATACTTGCTCATGTATGGTGGAAAATCTAGTACCATATTCTTAGTATACATGGGAGGAGACCATATGATAAGGTAGAGTTGGTTGTGGCTATTTAAAGCAAGTAAAAGAAGACCAAACACATGCACTCGTTCGCCTAGCCATGACCCACCCGCCCACGTGCAGCATGCATGTGAATGGTGTGACGATTTCATGTCCGATTGTATGCGAAGCAATAGCTTCTTTTTGCACCTCATAACCATGCACGGTGATGTGGCAAATAAGTGGACATGGAAAGATAAGGCTTGTTCAAATTTGTGCATTGAGTGATTAGCATTGTTTATATGGTGCATATTAATGGTCTTAATGTGGTTTCCATTTGGCTTGCTATTTTCTTCCTTTCGTTCACCTCAACACTATATGAGAAGAATGTGGGAAGCATTCCTCAGAAGCATACTTATAAACCATGATCTCATTCCTCTATCAGTTGTTCTACCACGTTTCATTGCCTCAGATACTTCATTACTACACTTGGTGTGCACCAGTTGAGGGGAGACTAGTGTCTCTGAAACCACCATCCCTTTATAGTCTTGCACGGGTTGGAGCGAATCAGGTTCTTGGGAAGCATTTGCACGACTACTCAAGGCTTCCTTCCTCGACCAAATGCACGTCTTTTTCTTCACATAAGACCTGACCACGATCTTCATTGGAGTGAATCATTTCTAAGTTGTGGTTCATCTAGAATAGAATTATACTGTTAGAAATACTACATGTGATTCATCTCTTGTTAGTAGTATTTCAGCTATCTGTTCTATCATGTTAATGCTTACATTAAGGTAGGCATAATATATTGTACGATTATATTACTTTTAGTAGTTTTTGTTCTACCCATGTTGGCGTCGAAAAATGTGATGAACGATTGATCGACTCAAACACACGAAAATGTCAGGTTTAAATTTGGTCCGTAGCATGCCAACCGATTTGATCCCGCAATCGGCAAGAAAAATATAATCTAAACATTTATTTCAGCCGATTAGGTTTTTTTATAAAGATCAGATCTAAATAGCTATTTAGTTGATTAGATTGTAAGTAACGATAAATCTAAACAGCTTGTTATGACTAATTAGATGATTTGATAAAGGCGGATTTTCACGAAAAAGGCGATGTGCAGCAAGATCGGAGAAAAGCAAACCAAGGTAAATTGGACCGGAGATGATCAATAATCGGTGATGCGCAACTTTATCGATCAAAAACAAATTACAAAGAGATTCTAAATTACAGAGGCTACTCCTAGTCGACAGAAAGTAAATAAAAATATATGCGAGTTGTTTGATTGATTGTTGTTGTCTTTAGCTCGCCTTAGTTCCCCTTTTATAGTGCACATGCTGATCGTATCCTTTTCCGATTCATCACAACCCATGATTCGTAACAGCCTCTATCTCTTTGAAGATAAAATTCCTTGCTTAAACCGATGTCGACTAGATATCCTAACTTAATTTGCCTTACAAATCGGTCAAATATCTTGCCAAATTTTAGTGCCAAAATATGCCCCCATTTTTAGGAGATGTGAATCTTCCAAAAATATCCTTCTATTGACTTAACCATGAATTGTCGCGTCATAATCCCCTTTTTTATCGGTAACTGTTTCATTTATTCCCACTGTAAAATCCTCAAGACTGCCAGAGGTGCTCTTCCTATCTATCCTACAGCCAGCAAAGTCTGCATTGGAAAAGGCTCGAAGAGATAGACAAGAAGAAAAATAGTACCAAATACCATAATCAATGGTAGCTCGAAGGTACCTGAAAATGCGCTTCACCACTTGGCGATGAGAGACACAAGGAGAAGCTTGAAATTGAGCGCACAGACACACAGCAAAGTCTATGTTTGGCCTTGAAGCAATAAGGTACAGGAGGGAACCGATCATACTCCGAAACTCCTTCTAATCAACTGACTCACCATCCTCATCAGGCTCGTAGACAACAGTGGTGGCCATAGGAGTCATCACCAGCTTCCCGTCAGACATATCGAAGCGCCTTAGGAGATCTCGAGTGTACTTGCCTTGATGCAAGAAAGTGCCCTCCTGAGTCTTCTTGATTTGGAAGTCGATGAAGTAGCTCAACTTGTCCATCATACTCATTTCAAACTCTGTACTCATCACTTCTGAAAACTGAGACACAAGAGAATGCGAAGAGCAACCAAAGATAATATCGTCCACATAAATCTGGACGATGAGGAAATAAGAATCTTGGTGTCTGATGAACAGAGTCTTGTCTACTATACCCATCTTGAAACCATGACTAAGAAGATAGAACTTAAGCCTCTCATTCTAAGCTCTAGGAGCCTGCTTAAGTCCATATAACACTTTGGAAAGCTTGAAGACATGGTTTGGGTACTTGGGGTTCTCGAATCCTGGAGGCTGCCTAATATACACCTCTTCCTCAATATACCCATTGAGGAATGCACTCTTGACATCTATTTGATAAAGCTTGAAGCCCTTGGATGCAGAAATGCAAGCAGGATCCTAATAGCCTCTAGTCTAGCTACAGGAGCAAAAGTCTCCTCAAAGTCAAGACCCTTGACTTGAGAAAAGCTCTGTGCAACTAGCCTAGCTTTGTTTCTAATGATAACCCCATCCTCACTCTGCTTGTTCTTGAACACCCACTTGGTCCCAATGACATTATGACCAGATGGGGGCTCGACAAGCTGTTACACCTAGTTCCTCTTGAAGTTTTTGATTTCCACATTCATAGTATTAGTCCATGATTCATCGGATAATGCACGAGAAACATCATTCGGCTCAAAGGGGGAAACAAAGGCTGAGTGAAGGCAGAAACTGGACAAACCTGATTTTGAGCGTGTGACATGCTCAAACAGATGACCAATAATCTGATCAAGTGGATGATGCCTTTCAATATGGCGGGGAGGTCTAGAAGCAGAAGTGGCTTCCACCTCATGCACAAAAGAGGCAGGAACAGAGCCACTCGCTGAAGGAGGGTCTGAATGCAAGGGCTGGTCTCCCTGAGGTGTAGAAATGGAAATAGGAGGCACCTCAGGTGTAGAGGGGACTGGATCAGGTGGAACACCATTATCTCCATCATCCTCTACAAAGATGGTCTCGGCGAGGGAAGAAGAGCCTGAAATATCAGGTCTAGCTTCTGGGCTAGCCTCATCAAAGGTCACCTCACAAGTCTCTATGATCCTATTCGACTCACAACTCCATACCCTATGGCTACGAGAAGTCGAGTAACCCAGAAAAATACCATCAGAAGAGCGAGACTCAAACTTATCCAGGTTACCAGACTTCAAGATGAAACACTTGCAACCAAACACACGAAAATGAGAAACATTAGGCTTTCGCCCATACCTCAACTCGTAAGAAGTGCGGTGCAAATATGCTCATAAGAATACTCGAATAGACACATGGCAAGCAGTAGCTCTAGCCCAAAACTTTTGAGAAGTATTGTACTCGTTTAACATCGTCCTGGCCATCTCAACCAAGTTTCTATTCTTCCTTTCCACTACGCCATTTTGCTGAGGAAAATAGGGAGAGGAAAACTGATGCTCTAAACCAGACTCCACACAAAAACTCACAAATTAGGAGTTCTTGAACTCCGTGCAATTGTCACTGTGTATAGCTAGTAAGGCACCTAGGAGCTCGATAGACAACCTACTGACAAAACCCTTGAAATGTGTAAAGGACTCATCCTTCGAGGCCATGAAAAACACCCAAGAATACGTCGAAAAAACATCGACAATGATAAGGACATACCACTTTCCACCCGATGACTGCACTCGAGCTGGACCAATAATGTCCATATATAAAATATGTCCTAGTGTATCAGTCATCACAACAGTGATTGGAGGATGAGAAGCAGAAGCCATCTTGCCATGTCGGCAAGGAGAGCAAACTAAGTCTTTGACCATCTTGAGTTTAGGCAAACCAAGAATGAGATCATGATTGCTAACACGAGTCAAATGGTCGAAGCAAATGTGACTTAATCTCCTATGCCAGAAAGAGAGATCACGGGACTCCGAAGCAATCAAACAGTGAAGAGAGTCTCCAAATGAAGTAGAAAAATTAGTACGAAAGACTCCCAAATCTAGAAATCCCGCAAACTAACTGTCCTCATGAATCGAGGATCCTACAGGCACTACTCTTGAAGATTACCTCGAAAGAGTCATCGATAAGCTGAGAAACAGAATGCGGATTGTATTGCAACTTACTCACTAAGACAACATCCTCAAGAATAAAATTGTTATTAATGCAAATGGTACCTTTAGCAATGACTCTACCTGAAGAAGTATCCTCAAAAGTGATCAACTCATCACCGGGGGCTTGGACTAGGGAAGAGAACCAACGAGAATCTCCGATCATATGACGAGAACAACCGGAGTCAATAATCCAAACCTCTCCCTTCTCAATCTAACGATCCTGATGAAGCCAAAAGAGAAATAGATGACTAGTACTGGGATAAAGTGAAGACTGAAACCTAATATCAATCACACGACACCTCGAGCAGATCCACCACGTAAGAAGAAGGCGGACTCGAGTGTCTCTCTGACGCTCAATTCTCACAACATCAGTAGCAACCCTAATAGAAGATCTAGGAGCTGAAACTGGGTTGGCCCGCCGTGGAGCAAACACCGAACCGTCCCAGTAAGGCTACATGAATCTCCTACCAGAAAACACCTCACGGCACTGATATCTACCTCGATAGGAAAAACGAGAAATATCAGGAGGACGGCGGATAGACTGACCACGAACAGCTCCAGGACCAAAACTCGAATGAACAGCATGAAAACTGAGTCCTGGACGCTGCCTAAAAACAGGAGACTCTCTAACCTACATAGCAGCAGTGTGTGCCTTAGAAGCACTCAGAGTCTAAGGATGACCCTGAATACCCCCTAAGAGCAGCAACACGCTCACGCCTTGTGATCTTGGCATGCCTGAAACAGAAATCTACTAGGTGACCATTCTTCTGACAGAAGTTGCATGTATACTTCGCCTTGCTAGAGGCAGGAGCAGCCTTCTTGTCAGAGATCCCATGGACAACCCTAGTAGACCTAAACAAAGTGGTACTCACCCTGGGAGCTACCACGATCTCACCACTCTTGGAGCCACGCACAATGGTAGGAGGATGCGCCCGAGCGTGCTCCAAGTAGTCAAATCCTAGACCTCAATTAAATCGACTAATCTTGGATTAGTCTAGAGTGAGATTGAGTTTCTTCTTGCCTCCTACAAACTTCTCGAGAGTGCTAATGAGATACTCACACTCCCGCAAGAAAGAGGCACATGAGGAACAGGAAAGAGAGGAAGAAGAAGAAGAACCAGAAGGAGAAGAACTCTCAGCACGTGCATTTTTCTTCCTCAGCACGGCTGCCTCAGTCTTGAGGGCCTCACAAGAAACGCAAGGAGCATTTCTAATCCTAAGGGCCTCAGTCTTCTAGCTTCTTCCTAAGTTTGACTTAGATTTTATCCAAATCCCCCTCAATCTCAGTACATCGTAAGCAACTTTCTTGTGATTTATCTAGTAAGTCCTAAGAAAATTTAGCACACTTGACATTTAGAGATTCATTGTCAAGTTTTAGTTGCTTACAACCCTCACATGAGCTGACTGGGTCCTTGGAAGCATGTATTTCAAGTTCATCATTTCTAGAAGAAAGCTTTCTAAGGTGAGTACTCATGGCATCAATTTCAGCAAGCAATTTAGAATAATTTTCACATGATGCGCTAATGTGAGCATGATGAAAACTAGCATCTACAGAGATAGCACCAAAAGAACAAGTGCTAGCATTCTTCGACCTAAGACTCCCAAGCTCAGAAACCACACTATCATGCATAGTCCTTACGATCTCAAGCTCCACAAGCAAAGCATCGCAAAGAGTACAGTCATCAGAGACTCAAGAGGGAGAAGATCTAAGTGTGGAATATATGGAACCAGGTATCTTCAAGACCGGCCCAATATCGCCCAAGGAGGGGACAGGTCCAAGCAGAAGGCCCAAAGGACGAGCCCCACGCCAAGAATTGCTACCGCACGGAAGGGGACACGTCCAATGGACAGTCGAATATGTATTTAGATATAAAAGATACAGTTGTAATCCGAGTCATTATTAGGATAGATAAAGATGCAAACTCTATCCTGTAACCAGCTAGAATATAGCAACCGATCGGAATCTCCTAACCGATCAGGACTCTATAAACCGTCCCACCCCCAGTATATAAGGGAGAGGGCGGGTAACACCATAGACATCCATTCATCCAAGCATAGAGCAATCAAGCCTTAGAGCATAGCACACCTCATATCGCCTAGAGCACATTGCGCTTTGAGCATCCTTAGATCCAAGAGTTCCATATATAATCCCAGCACACAGGATTAGGGTATTACCTCCATCGTCGAGGGCCTAAACCTATCTAATCCCTTGTCTTGTGTGACCTTCGAGTTTGAGATCTAGCGCCTACCCCATAAATTTATTGCCGACTACAAAAGTCGACAGTTGGCGCGCCAAGTAGGGGAAGCGCTATAATCTTTTCCTACAAACTCGATGGCAACAATCGGCGGATTCATCGCCACCTTCATCTCCGGCCAGGCCTTCCGCTTCGGAAGTCTGGATTTCGTCTCGGATACGCGCGGAGAGCTTGTATGCATGGTCCAAAGCCAGATCCAATCTGGTGAAGATCAAGCTAACCCATCTTAGGTATGCCGCTCTGACTCACCCAGAAAACTAGTCAGCATTGTGAAGAACTGCTGCGATTTTTGTGGCGTCTTCGCGATCGAGGAGCAGGGGACCGATCTCCAAGAGGCTGCGGAGGAAGATCACCTTCGTAAGGGCAAGGAGGTACAGGTGCGATCTCTTCGATCGCGCAGCCGCAATGTCCGCGAGGATATCTTGCAGTCCAGGTTTGGAGACCAATCCGTCTTCCGCACGCCAATGCAGAACGTCGTCGCCTCCAAGACGCTTCTCGACACGCTGGACCAGATGATTGCATCGGACAGCCCGACGGCCCCGATCGTGGCCCAGATCAAGGCCATGGTGACGGCGGCAGCAATTCAACAGATTCAGGAAAAGCTAGAAGGTGAAGCGCACTCGCGCTCTCACGCGGCTACTCATGTCGCCAACAGTCGGACTGCAACCAGTCGGAATACCGGCAGTCGGCGCCATACGCCACCACTCGGCGATGCTCGCCAAATTATCAACCGCGACCTCCGCCAAGATATCACTGCCAGACGGCAGGAGCGGGACGAGGAAGAGCGACGCGGGCGCCATGACGACTACGAGCGTTTCAGCACCGGCCGTGATTGACGAAGTGATTAGAGGTACGACGATCGCGACGACCATAGAAACTATCATTGCCGGGGTCGGAACAACGACGACCGTCGAACCATGAGCTCGCCGCGCGGAACTCCGCCCCGGCGCGTTGAAGACAATCGCCGAGCCAGAGGCTCACCACGCCGGTCTCCCTCTCATCATGATGAGAGATCTATTGACGGGATCCGAGCGTTCACTCCCCGGTTGCGTCGAGTGGTTTGGCCCGAAGGTTTCAACCCCAAGGGCATCGTAAAGTTTGATGGAGAGCGAGATCCCGAAGCTTGGCTGCAGGTCTACGCCCTGGAGGTCAAAGCAGTCGGAGGAAACCAGAACGTGATGGCGAATTATCTGCCAGTCAATCTCACCCCCTCAACTCAATCATGGCTCACAGGACTTCTGGCGAACTCGGTGGATTCCTAGAGCGACCTCTGCGATCAGATTATCGCGAACTTCCAGGGAACCTACGAGAGGCCTGGCACCCCGTGGGACCTGTATCAGCTTCACCAGAAGAAGGACGAGACGCTGAGAGATTTCATTCGACGTTTCATGCAGAAGAAGAACACCGTAAGGGACGTGTCTGAAGCGGTGGTAGTGGAGGCCTTCCAAAAAGGGGTAAGTGATCCTGATCGAATCAAGAAAATATCCAGGAAACCCCCAATCTCTGTGAAGGAGATGTTTGCACTGACCGATCGCTACGCCACGGCCTCAAACGCCTTGGCCGAGCGCCAAGAGGATCGCCCACAACAGAAGAACAAAGGCGACAACCCCGAGTCTTCCAAGCACAGAGATAAGAAACGGAAAGGCGAGGAGCTAGTCACAGTAACCGACCGTGACCGGCCCCGAGTCCCGCGAAGGGAGGCACCCGACTATATTTCTGTCATGGAGGCGATCTGCCCTTTCCACTCAAAGGGAAAGCACGCGGCCAAGGACTGCTTCACTCTGAAGCGTTTTGCGCATGAAAGCCACAGGCAACCAGCTCCAGCGAAGGATGATGCTGCCAAGAAGAAGGACCCTCCCGGTGAGGACGATTTTTAGGAGCTCGAGCTCGAGCTAAATTACATTTATGGGGGCTCCACCGGATACGAGTCCAAGCGGAAGCAAAAGCTTACCGTTCGGGAGATCAATGCGGTGGAACCAGCAGCCCCCAAATATTTAAAGTGGTCCGAGGTACCGATCACCTTTGACCGCTTGGATCACCCCAACCGGGTTATACATCCGGGTAAGTTCCCTTTAGTGCTTGACCCTGTTATTCGCAGCGTAAAGTTAAGGAAGGTCTTGATCGATGAAGGGAGTGGGCTCAATGTCCTGTTCGCCAAAACCCTCGACAACATGAACATTCCCCGCTCCGAGCTAAGACCGAGCACTCAGCCGTTCCACGGAGTGATCCCTGGGGCGTCTTCGTTTCCACTCGGGTAGATTTCTTTGCCCGTCACTTTCGGTACCAAGGACAACTACCGGACCGAGCACGTAAGTTTCAAGGTGGCCAATTTCGAGACGGTGTACCACGCTATCTTGGGAAGGCCCGATCTGGCTAGGTTCATGGCCGTCCCACACTACACCTATCTGGTGATGAAGATGCCGGGACCCAAAGGCATCATCACGGTCTGTAGTGACATCAAGCAATCCTTACAATGCGACCGAGAGAACCACGAATTCACTGAGTTGCAGGAGGCGACCGCCGAGACAAAGAAAATCCAGGCAGAAGTTGCTACGCTGCGGGAAGAAGGCGACGTCCCGTCCAAGAAGCAGGCCACGTTAGGTATGAAGCCCGGCGAAGGAACCAAGAGAATCATTCTTGACCCGTCCGATCTGTCTAAGACGACTTTGATCGGGATAGGGCTCAAGGACAAATAGGAAGGCACGCTCGTCACCTTTCTCCAGGCTAACAAGGACATCTTTGCTTGGAAACCATCTGACATGCCGGGTGTTCTAAGGGAGGTGATCGAGCATTCACTACACGTCGACGAAAAGGCAAAGCCAATCAAGCAAAGGCTTCGGTGATTCGCTCCGGACCGCCGAAACGCCATCAAGCAGGAGATCACCAAGCTTTTAGCTGCAGGTTTTTTCAAAGAGGTGTATCATCCCGATTGGTTGGCTAACCCTGTATTAGTGCAAAAGAAGAATAAAACTTGGTGCATGTGCGTTGATTATACTGATCTCAATAAGGCATGCCCGAAGGACCCCTTTGGGCTACCTCGAATTGATCAAGTGGTTGACTCGATCGCCGGGAGCGAAATTATGAGTTTTCTCGATGCCTACCCGGGATACCACCAGATTCGCCTAAAAGCGGAAGATCACATCAAAACTTCATTCATCACGCCTTTCGGAGCCTTTTGCTATACCACGATGGCGTTCGGATTGAAAAATGCTGGTGCAACGTACCTGCGCGCAATACAGCGGTGTTTTCATGCTCAGCTCGGGCGTAATGTGAAAGCATATGTGGATGATGTCGTGGTGAAGACTAGAGAAAAGAAGGACCTTATTGCCGACCTGACCGAGACGTTTGAGAGTCTAAGGGTTTTCAACATGAAGCTTAATCCCGAGAAGTGTGTTTTCGGAGTATCTTCGGGAAAACTGCTCGGGTTTATCGTATCACAGCGAGGCATCGAGGCCAACCCAGAGAAGATCAGGGCCGTATCAAAAATGGAACCGCCGACTTGCCAAAAGGACGTCTAGAAGCTTACAGGATGCATGGCCGCACTTAGCAGGTTCATTTCACGACTGGGTATGCGAGGTATGCCTTTCTTTAAACTCCTCAAGAAGCAGGACAAGTTCCAATAGACTCCAGAGGCATAGCAGGCGTTTGAAGACTTGAAGACCTTCCTGACGACGCCCCCAGTCTTGGTTTCACCGATGCCGGAGGAGCCCCTGCTACTTTACATCACAGCAACGACTCATGTAGTCGCGCCATGATGCGTCAGAGAAAGGAGGAGGCTGGGCCACGTGCGTAAGATCCAACACCGGTCTACTTCACAAGTCCTGAGCGAATCCAAGGTGCGGCATCTGCAAGTGCAAAAATTATTGTATGCTGTCCTCCTGACGTCTCGCAAACTCAAGCACTACTTCCAAGAGCATACTATTTCGGTGATCACCGCCTTCCCAATAGGAGATATACTTCACAACCAGGAGGCCACTGGGAGAATTGCAAAGTGGGTGGTCGAGCTTGGAGCTTTCGATATCTTATTCAAGCCTCGTACTGCCATAAAGTCTCAAGCGCTCGCCGACTTCACGGCCGAGTGGACAGAGCTTCAAAGCCCGACGGTTACCAAGGAGCTCGAGTACTGGACAATGTACTTTGATGGTTCCCTCATGCTCAGCGGCGCGGGGGCTGGTATCGTGCTCATATCACCAAGTGGAGAAAGGTTGAGGTACGTTCTTCAAATACTTTTTCCCGCTTCAAACAACGCCGCCGAGTACGAGGCACTCATCCATGGGCTCCGTATCGCCATTTCGCTTGGTATCCGACGTTTCGCAGTCCGCGGAGATTCGATGCTCGTGGTCAATCAAGTGCAGAAAGAATGGTCCTGCATCAAAGACAACATGGCTGCCTACTGCCAGGAGGTACGCAAGCTGGAAGGAAATATTGACAGGCTGGAATTGGTTCACGTTCTCCGCCGAGACAATGAAGCGGCCGACGAACTAGCCAAGATGGGATCCATCCGATCCACGGTGCCCGTGGGAGTATTCGTCGAAGAAATTCGCAAACCCACGATAAGCACTCGGCCTAAGTCGGATGTCTCAATTGAGAAGAGCGAAAAGACAGAAGTCTTGATCATAACCCCCGATTGGATAGCCCCGTATCTGGATTATCTGATGAAGGACGAGCTACCCGAAGACCGCACGCAGGCCGAGCGAATAATGTGCCGAAGCAAGAGCTATGTAGTGATCAAGGGAGAACTCTATCGCAAGAGCTCCTCTGACGTTCTACGACAATGCATATCAGAGCAAGAAGGAAGAAATCTTCTCAAAGAGATCCACTTGGGAGTTTGCAGGAATCACGCGGCGTCATCAACCCTGGTTGGCAAGGCTTATCGCGAGGGATTTTTCTGTCCGACTGCTGTTACTGACGCAGAGGACATCGTCCGAATTCCCAGTATGGATTAAAAATATCTTCTTGTGATATGCCCCACGCTGGGTCTCTGTTGGTTACCGCATGACGGATCATATATCGCAAGTTGAGCCTAACAAGGCACAAATCCAATGGTATGCCCCACGAGGGTCGAAAAGCTGTGCTTCATAATAAACAGGTACGGATACCGTTCGGATAAACTTTGATATGTCCCAAGTCGGACCAGAGCTATATCTGACTTCAGTTGGATATATGTATCACTCGGCCAAGAGCCACGTAAATATGATATGTCCCAAGTCGGACCAGAGCCGTATCCTACACCAGTCGGGTACGGGTATCACTCGGCCAAGAGCCACGTATGTATGGTACACTCCAAGTTGAGCCCAAGCCGTATCCTACATCAGTCGGATATGGGTGTCACTCGGCCATGAGCTAAAGAAATCTTGATACTCTCCAAGTCGAGCCTAAGCTGTGTCCTACGGATATGGGTATCATTCGGCCACGAGCCGCGCAAATCCTAACATGTCCCAAGTCGGACCTAAGGTGTATCCTACGACAGTTGGGTGCGGATACCGCTCGACTATGGAACCATGCAAGCTTCGACGTGCCCCAAGCTGGGTTCAAGCTATGTCAAAACGACGATCATGGAAAAATACTGAGAAAAGGTACATCTTTATTTATGTATAAAAAGTTCACCGGGCATTATGCCCGGGAAAGTATTACATTTATAAGGGACCTACACTTCACCGCGACGCACGCGACCCAATGCCTCCACGAGGGCCTCCCTGGCCCTAAAGAGGGCTGGGAAGATCTCCAGGAAGGTGTCGACGGCAACGCGATCAAGGGCGGCGGCTTTATCCTCTGCCCACTCTGCCATGGCACGGTCGAAATCCTCCCATAGCTCAGTGAGCTCGAGGTCGTCTCGATCGTCTTTGAAGTTCCTCATGAAGAAGAAAGAAGCTTGAAGCAATAAGGTGAGAACTAAGCGTGAAGGAATACATCCGAGAAGCATTGATCGCCTTTTATAGCCGGTACAGTGAGGATGAAGTAAATGCAACAGAAGCCGAGGAGCTTTGGAGTTAATACAGTTTCGGAAGCCAAAGGGGTTTTCGGAATTTGAGTTGACACAGAAAATTAAGACGATCTCGAAGACCATCTGGTGGTTATCCATGAAGAGAAAATATATTAAAGCTTCGCTTCGATCGGGGAGAAATATTCAATCCACGTCTGAAATATGGGTCAGGTCTACGAGGCTGCTCACGACAAACCTATCCGACAGAAGATTATACTCGGTTGAAGCAAAAATCAAGGGTTAAATTCGAGTCCTTCATAATCCACTCGCTGCAAGAAGAAGCCTTCAAATCAAATGAAGAAACCAGTCGGGAGTTTGCACAGGGAGTTCAGAACAATGATTCAAGTTTGAGACCTAGTTGGAGGCATAGCAATCGGATCATGAATCACTCGGGGGCTACTGTGGAATATATGAAACCAGGTATCTTTAAGACCGGCCCAATATCGCCCAAAGAGGGGACAGGTCCAAGCAGAAGGCCCAAAGGACAAGCCCCACGCCAAGAATTGCTACCGCACGGAAGGGGACACGTCCAATGGACAGTCGAATATGTATTTAGATATAAAAGATACAGTTGTAATCCGATTCGTTATTAGGATAGATAAAGATGCAAACTCTATCCTGTAACCAGCTAGAATATAGCAACCGATCGGAATCTCCTAACTGATCAGGACTCTGTTAACCGCCCCACCCCCAGTATATAAGGGAGAGGGCGGGTAACACCATAGACATCCATTCATCCAAGCATAGAGCAATCAAGCCTTAGAGCATAGCACACCTCATATCGCCTAGAGCACATTGCGCTTTGAGCATCCTTAGATCCAAGAGATCCATATATAATCCCAGCACACAGGATTAGGGTATTACCTCCATCGTCGAGTGCCTGAACCTTTCTAATCCCTTGTCTTGTGTGACCTTCGAGTTTGAGATCTAGCGCCTACCCCATAAATTTTTTGCTGACTACAAAAGTCGACACTAAGAGAGGCCAACTCTCGAGTCAAGGTACCTACTTCTTTCTCTAGCTCCATACACCTAGCTCTAGGTCTAGCATGAAATTTTTCTAGCTTATAGAAAGCTTCATTGAGCTGGCCAAAGGAGGGTACCTCATCCGAGTCGTTATAGAGCTCGGAGTCGCTGATGTCGTTGGAGTCCACCATGAAGCACATCCCGGTGAAGTCGTCGCCACCTTTGGTCTTCTCTTGCAGATCATCCTCGCCCTCGTCGCTCCAGGTCTCCGTGTCGGAGAGACTGATACCATCGAGTGCGGCGAGGACACGGTGGAAGAGCTTCTTGTTCTTTGAGAAGTTGCAGAACTTCTTCTCACATGTCGGGTCACGAGCTGGAGGCTTCTTGTTGCGGTTCTTATCGATGTAGTCGTTCTTTGCCAAATCGCCAAAGTCGATCTTGGCCTTTTCCAGCTTGTGATAGTTCGCTCGAATGTGGTTGGGGCCATTGCACTCGAAGTAGGTGATCATGCCACCACTCTTCCTCTCTCTCACCCTCTTGTATGCATGAGAGAATTTGCGAGTCAAAAGAGCAAACTCTTTTTCTGAAAAATTTTCCAGTTGGTCATCACTTAGTTCGCAAAGGGTGGAGAGGGAAAAACCAGCAAAAGAATGCGAAGTGGATCCAGTGGGATCGGTGAGCAAAGCCATCGATTGAGATTTCATCTTGTGAGAGATGACATCGATCGCATGAGTCTTGAGTCGGGAATAAAGCCCGTCAAGAGTCAGAGTCGATAAGTCGGTAGTGTCCTTCATGGTGGTCACCTTCATCTCCCAGACTCGAAGATCGAGTGCGGTCAAGAAGTGTCGAGCATTATCCGAGTCAGGGTATATGCAACCGACTGCTCGAAGGTCGCTCAAAATCTTTGTAAATCGACCAAAGCACTCATCAAGACTCTCACCAGTGTGTTGATCAAACTTGTTATAATCACGCTTGAATTGGTCATGTCTCACCATCTTGATTTGGGTGGTGCCCTCATGATAAGCATCGAGGGTCACCCAAATCTGATGAGCAGAACGAAGGTGAGAAATCCTATCGTACTCACTGTGACTCAGACCCTATATGAGGATATTCTTTGCCTTAGCGTTGGCCTCAACGTCAGCCATATTGCCGGTCATGACGTTTTCATCGGTAGGAACCTCATACGGGAGTTTCACCTTTTGCCAAATCAGGAAGCCCTGGGCAGTTATGTCGACTTCATTCTTGACTTCTAGAAGGGAAAATCAACTCGAGAAAAGATAGGAGGTGATGCGGGGGCTGCCTGATCTTCATGAAGTAGGATCTATAAGAACACGATAATTGGCGCCGCCTGAGGGAGAAGATGATGTACACCAATTCCATCCAACAACGCCCTCGGATAACTAGCTGCAAGCAGCCACGATAACAGTGCAACCCAACGATCTTAAGGTCAACCACTACCTATGCAATGGCCTGTAACAAGAATTTGCCTAACCACACTCTAAGTTCCCAATCCACACAACCACGCACGAAGTTGGAAGCATAGAAAGGTTGCCGTCGAACGACCGCTTCTGCAATCTCACAAGTTAAGTTTACAAGAGCAAAAGGGAAGAGAACTTTCAAACCTCTTAGGAGCTTGGCTATCCTATTCTGAAATCAAATTGCCAAAGAGTTCTGGCTGGAATTGGGGAAGGGGTATTTATACTAGGAACAGCCCTCCTAGCGTGGTGTGAAAGCAGACCAAAATGGGGCTTCAAATTTGTGGTAACCAGGCTAGTTGGGGAGCAAAAATGCGAAGCCTCGCGCCGCAAGTAATGCCCTAGACAGCTTGCATTGGAACACTAATATCTTTTGACTCAAGGCTTCAAATGATGAACCATTTGTTGTGCCTAAAAATACACTTGATATCCTATCCATTATGACCCTCCATGCGTGCTAGATACTCATATATTCTTGTGGCATGGTGCAGCAAGATCAGGGACAAGTTCTGGAGCTGCGCGTGCAACATTTGATGGTTGGGTTTGATTGCTAGCCTTCTTGGTGTAAGCCTCCACCATCTTGTCGTCCCACTTGACCCATTGGTCATAGGTTGAGGTACTCAAGCAATATACGCCGGTAGCGAAGTCTTGTTCCTTGCAACTTGCCTCTTCAGCTTGAATTATCTCCGTAGGTGAAAACCTGAGTAAAAGCAGCATACAAGACTTAGGCAGTATATAATTCTCATTGATATTTGCATTAGGATCAGCTAGGAGCACATTCACCTCTTGTTGTATTTGTTTAGCATGACTCCTTGTCATGGGACCCAAATATGTCTTCTTTGTAGATGCTTCAACTTGTAGCTTTGTAGATTTGTCATGTGGAGAAGATGATAAATGAGGTGAACCAGGGATGTCCTCATCATCCTCCCCCTCTTCAAATGGAGTCGTCCTCGACTCTTGGTCCTCGTGATCGATGCATGGAGATAGATCAACTATACGTTGAATGTTGGACTCACACCATAATCTTCAGGAAGCTCGATCTTGTAAGCGTTGTCATTAATCTTGGCCAACACTTTGAATGGTCCATCTCGACGAGGCATTAGCTTGGACTTGCGCTTTTCTAGAAATCGATCTTTGCGCAAATGTATCCAAACCAGATCACCAGGCTCAAAGGTCACCTTCTTGCGGTCCTTGTTTGCCTTCTCTGCATAGTACTTGGATTTCTTCTCAATCGCTTCTCTTGTCTTCTCGTGAATCTCCTTCACATATGCATCACGCTTTGAAGCTTCCGTGTTACTTCTCTCTTGTAAAGGAAGTGGCAGCAAGTCGATTGGTGCATGTGGTTTAAATCTATAGACCACCTCAAATGGACACATGCTGGTGGTAGAGTGAATTGCTTTATTGTAAGCGAACTCTACGTGCGGTAAGCACTCTTCCCACTCCTTCAAATTCTTCTTGATCATTGTCCACAGCAAGGCTGAAAGTGTACGGTTCACCACCTCTGTTTGGCCATCAGTTTGGGGGTGACATGTTGAAAACAGCAACTTGGTTCCCAGCTTTGCCCACAACGTTCCAAAAGTAACTCTTGAACTTCACATCACGATCGGAGACTATGGTCCTTGGCATTCCATGCAAGCGCACAATTTCCCTAAAAACATATCAGCAATGTGTGAAACATCGTCGTTCTTTTGGCATGGAATGAAATGTGCCATCTTTAAGAACCTATCAACAAGTACAAACACCGAATCCCTCCCCCTCTTAGTCTTGGGCAGTCCTAAAACAAAATCCATGCTAATATCTTCCCATGGAGCATTCGGAACAGGTAGGGGAGTATATAAATCATGAGGGTTTAGTTTGGACTTAGCTTTGTGACATGTGATGCATCGCTGCAAAAATCTCTCAATGTCCTTCCTCATCTTTGGCCAATAGAAATGATCAGCCAGCAGCTCAAGAGTCTTCTCATGACCAAAGTGTCCCATTAATCCACCTGCATGTGATTCCTGCAATAACAAGGGCCTAACCGACGAATTTGGAACACATAGTTTGTTAGCCCTAAAAAGGAACCCATCATGCACATGATATTTATCCCATCCTTTCCCATCTCTACAATTTGCATATGGTTCTGAAAAGATATGATCAGTACAATACAATTCCTTTAAACTCTCAAGTTCAGGCACTTTTACTTCTAATTGATTCAATAAAACATGTCTGCGGGACAAGGCATCAACAACCATTTTTTCTTTTCCTTTCTTGTACTTCACAACATATGGGAAAGTTTCAATGAATTCAACCCATTTAGCATGCCTTCTATTCAGTTTAGCTTGGCCTTTCAAATGTTTCAATGCCTCATGATCAGAATATACAACAAATTCCTTAGGCTGTAAGTAGTGCTGCCATGTTTCAAGCACTCTAACCAAAACATATAACTCTTTATCATACACAGAATAATTCAGTTGTGCGCTACTTAGCTTTTCACTAAAATACATTATCGGTTTACCTTCTGCATAAGACACCTCCAATACCTATTCCACTAGCATCACATTCTATCTCAAAAGTTTTTGTGAAATCAGGTAAAACCAGCAAAGTTGCCGCGGTTAATCATTTCTTAAGCTCAAGGAAAGCTTCTTCTTGTGGTGCACCCCATTTAAAAACAATTCTCTTCTTTGTCAATTCATTCAAAGGTGCAGCAATGGTACTAAAATCTTTCACAAACCTCCTATAGAAACCAGCAAGGCCATGAAAACTTCTCACCTGGCTTACATTAATAGGAGTTGGCCAATTCTTGATCACTTCCACCTTGGATTCATCAACTTCAATTCCCTGCCCTGAAACAATATAGCCAAGAAAAACAACCTTGTTTGTGCAAAAGGAACATTTCTCAATGTTAGCATATAGTTTTTCTATCCTTAGCACATTCAGCACTTGTTTGATATGATCAATATGTTCCTCTATGGATCTGCTATAGATTAGGATGTCATCAAAGTACACAACAACAAATTTTCCAATGTAAACTCTAAAAACATGGTTCATTAATCTCATGAATGTACAAGGTGCATTGGTTAACCCAAAAGGCATGACTAACCATTCATACAACCCAAATTTTGTTTTGAAAGCTATTTTGCATTCATCTCCTTCTTTCATAGGCACCAAAATCATAGGTACAGCACAAGGACTTAAACTTTCATGCACATATCCTTTATCTAAAAGTTCTTGCACCTGCCTTTGTATCTCCTTTGTTTCTTCAGGATTGGTATAGTAGGGAGGTCGGTTTGGAAGTGATGCTCTTGAAATGAGGTCAATTTGTTGTTCTATGCCGCACAATGGAGGTAGACCAGTTGGTACCTCATCCGGAAAGACATCCTTGTAGTCCTGCAAAACATAAGAAACAACACTACGAAGACAAGTTAAGTCGTTAGCTGCAACCAAGGCATCCTTGTACATGAGTACAAGGACCACCTGAACTGTGTTTTGCCTCACATATCTCAATTCTGATTTTGTGGCTATCATGACTAAGTTTCCTCCCTCTCTCTTCTGTTTATCTCTCACATTTGGCTTGTGGCACTCACTCGCTGATTTGTGGATGTCTCTCAAATTCTTTTCCTCTCCCTCCTTCTCACTTCCTATCTTTACTTCAGAAACTTTTTGCATATGCTCAGCCATGATTTGTTGTGGTGTCATGGGTCTAAGCACCAAATCCTTCCCTTTCCACTTGATGGTGTATTGGTTGGTTCTGCCACAATGTTGAGCTGAAAGATCATATTGCCACACCCTTCCTAATAGCAAGTGATACACCTTCATAGCCACAACGTCACACTCAACGGTGTCATTATAATCACCAATGTTGAACTGCACCTTCTCCATGTGTGTGATCTTCATTTCTCCACAATCACTCAACCATTGGACGTGATATGGGTGGGAGTGCTGCAATAGTTTGAGCCCAAGCTTCTTACACATTTCTCTACTAGCAAGATTATGCAACTTCCACCATCAACAATAACTATGCATACCTTATCTTGGACCCTAGCTCTTGTTTGGAACAAATTGTGCCGCTGTCCATTCTCAGCTTCTTTGATCGGCACACTCAAAACCTTTGTGACAACAAGAGAGGCGCCTTGCTCAAAATCACAATAGGTCTGTTCATTTCCTTCCAAAGCATCATCATCTTCAACTTCTTCCAGTTCACTACAGGATTCATACTCTCCATTCTCCGTGATCAGCATAGCACGCTTGTTGGGGCAGTCCTTCTTCATATGGCCACGTCCTTTACATGTAAAGCATATAATTTCAGTACTTTTCCAGGTGGATCCAATGGAATATGAGGCAAAAGCTGTTGGTTTACTCCTCTCCTTTGGTGCTAACGCCTCATTATCACTTGTAGCTAGGGGTGGGCAGTTTAAACCAAAACTGAAAAACCGAACCAAACCGAATTAATCGAATATTTCAATTTTTTTGGTTTTCGGTTTGCGGTTCAGTTTTTATTCTGGTGTTGTTCGGTTTACGGTTCACGGTTCAGTTTTTTAAGTTGGGAAACCAAACCGAACCGCAAACCGAATTTTTTTTGGTTTTCGGTTTGCGGTTCAGTTTTTATTCCATAACTCCAGTCTCCACTTGACTTCAATTCCACAACCCAGCAAAGCAAACCTTACCCTACCCGCAGTCACGCACGGCCGGCGGCCGCACCTGGTTGGAGGCTAGGGCTACCAGCGTCCAGCGGCGTCGGCACGCCGCTACCTACCGGCAGTCCGACGCGGCTCCAAGCGTCGCCACCCTCCCACCATCCCATCCAACCATCCGGATCCGACGACTGGTAGTCCGGCCATACCATTCTCAGGCGTCGTTGGCTCACTGCCCTCCTGCCCTTGGCCCTCCTGTCTGGCCATCCCCTGAGTCGACGCCGCTCCCGCTTGGTATAACTTCCCTTCCCCAGTTCCCCCATCTCCTCCCTACTCCCCCAAATCTGAATGCTTTCCCTAGTGGCTAGTGATTAACTGATTATTGTGTGCTTTGAGAGTTTCAGTAAGTCAACTTAGATAGATGCAATGCTCAAAGAAATGGAATATATACAGTCATCTTTGTACATGCTGCGGAAGTTAAAAGTAATAATTTTTGTGCTTAATAGATTTGCTGTACTGATAAAAACATGTTCTGCATATTGGCATATTTCACAAGGCCTATGTCTTTATTGTCATTACAATGCCTTCTTATCATGATAGCTTGTCTTTCAAAAATATTCTTTAGTCTTTAGTCTTTACAAAATACTTTGTATATCATTTTTACTGCACATGAAGTATTAGTTGTTGCATCAGTGAAGTAGTAAGCATGATATATACCTTTGTTTGCATTGCCTTCTTCCTCCAGAACAGCCCTTGCCTTCTACACTGAGTTCTCACTAATCAAGACCGACTTTCCAGATCCGGTTGGAAACATTGGCAATTGTCTTCCACAGTCTTCATATCCTTTCAAAACTTGTTGCTGGATTGCTGGAGCCTGGAGGACTAGAGGAGTGCAGAGTGCTGCTGCTTCTAAGCTTCTAAAATTTAATTGTTCTTTTAATTGCTTGTCATTCTTTGGAATGATGGACAATATATGTGCTATCTTGGTATTGCATTCTTTTTAGTTGCTTGTGTTTTTGGACAATGTATTTTGTGTTAATGGACATATGGACATTATGTAATGTAGTGGGCGCTGCTACTGCTAGCGTGGTTTCACACTTTCCTTGGCATTAGTGTGGTGAAGGTGGGCTCCCTTGGCTGCTGGCACAGTTGGTTACTTCCACTGTATGAGACTCTCAAGTTCAGAAAACTTCGGTTAACTGAAAAACCGAATTAACTGAACCGATTTGGTTCGGTTAATTTTGTTCGGTTTTTAATGTAATTTGATTTCGGTTCGGTTCCTATATTCCAAAAACCAAAATTTTAAAAAATTAAAAAAACCGAACCGAAAAATCCGAATTAACCGAATGCCCACCCCTACTTGTGGCACACGTACATTGGACCGGCTACCACCACTAGAACTAGCCATTATACCTCGAACAACATTAAATTGTGGCACAAACTTACTCACACTTGATGTAGCTCGAGCTGGGAAGGAGGTAGTTCTGTTTTGCAACGAATCTTCTTGCAATTGACGTTCAGCCTTAGAAGCAAGATGTACCAACTCTTCCACATTACGGTATGGCTGCAGATCAACGATTCGCTTGACATTAGGATTCAGCCCATACAGAAACCTTGACATGGACTGCTCCTCATCTTCATGTATATTTTCTCTTATCATTGCCTTCTCCATCTACTTATGATACTCCTCAACAGATAGTTTTCCTTGCTTGAAATTCTAGAGCTTGTCAAAGATATCGCGCCAATAATGCATTGGGATAAATCTGGCCCTCATTTCTCTTTTCATTTCTACCCATGTAGCAACAGTAGGTTCTCCCTCTTCTTCTCGCTGATTCTGAACTTGCTCCCACTAGATTAGAGCATAATCTTCAAATTCAAGAGATGCCATTGCTAACTTTTTCTCTTCAGAATAGTTGTGCATGCGAAAAATCTTGTCAACCGGGTCAGACCCACCATCAAACTTAGGCATGGTAAATTTCAATTTACCAAACCTCTCCTCCTCGTGCCGTTCACGACCATAGTTTCCTTGATGACGAAATCTGTCGTTCTGGTGCAGCCCATAGTTACCTTCTTCAAACTCATCTTCACTATCTTCGTGGTGCAATTGTGCTCTCCGGTGGCCTCTTCCTAGTCCACGACCAGCAGCAACACCATTATTCCCACGTCCAGGACCAGGAGGTCTCACGGCATGGGGAGCAGCACGGTTTCTTCTCTCTTGAGCATTCAGAGCAGCAGCTTCCTCATCTGTTCCATGTTGCTCATCACCATGAACACTTGCATCTTCGGAGGATTGACGTAGCTCTTGGACAATATCAGCAACAAGATTGGCTCTCAGGGCTGTCATGTTTTGAGTCAGCTGCTCATTAACATCGCCCATAAGTTGCTGCAGATCTTCGAACATCTTGTCTTGCTTCTCTTAAGTTGGTCCAAGAATTGTTCTGAACTCTCGGTGAAGATGATCACGCAATGCATTGAAGTGGAGCCATGTGATGGGCTGATTGAGATGCCCAACACCATCAACATCATACTCATCTTCGTCACCTGCCATGATTTATTTGTGCCCTACACTACAAGAGGTATATATATGTGTGTAACAGCTCAAGCTCACCTTCTCTTACCAACCGAAGCTCATGTAACTTCTAAGTGAGTGCAGAATCATTCTCAATCGTGTTGCTGGTGGTTGGTTTACAAAGAGTGATAATCAAGCGAATACAAGTCGAGAGTTGCACATGTAGGGGCTATTTTGTGGAGCTTGGGTAGGATGTATGTAGCAAAGGAGTAACTAATCTGCAATCTAGATATTGTTAAACCAAGTAATCATCCAAATAAGAATCTAATGCCTTAGTTGCTGAATAAGTTATATGTAAAGAACAAGCAACTCACACCAAGGAATCAGATTTGCTACAAGCAAGGATACTGGATATTGGACACTTGACTACTGTTTCAGCTCACACATCGCAAACTAGGATTACTCAAGATATAAGTGAAGAACAGTCCCAGATTTTCTTTCTTCTTTCTTTCTATTGAACAGCACTTTCTTTCCCTGTTTTTTTGTGACAAACACTTAATAGGGGACTAAGATCTGGATGCACAATTTGGGAGCTTCACAAAATTTTCAAAGGATGAACTCAAATTACCAAAACAGGAGCTAAAACCTTGACAGCAAAGAACCACAAACAGATCGGATTTTTGAAGATGGAAAACACGGTGCTAATAAGATCTAACAAGGGGGAATGGATTGGCCACGAAAAGACCTTTCCAACAAGCACAAGAACACAAAAAATGGACTCCGGATGCGCAAGATAAACACGATTTGGTGGAGGGTGCAGGTCTGAAATCTGTGCACGAAAATGAACACAAGAAAAACAAAAAAGATCGGGGGACACTTAGCAACTAAAAAACACCAAATCTAATGGACAAGAACTTGATGAAACTCACTAAGCAACAGACCAAAGGCTGCAAACGTCTAGCTAAAGGTAAATCTTTTTGTGGGGCTATTTTCTGGACTGTAGGAATAAGAACAACAAGAACTAAACTATTAGTTCAAGATCTTACTGTGTCAACCAGGCTCTGATACCAAGATGATGCGTGTAACATCCCAAAATTTTTCTCATAATGTTATTCTCTCATTATTGGTGCATTTTATGTTTTTCTAAATTTATTGGATTTTTCTAGAATTTATTTGAATTTACTTTAATTAAGCATATTGAACCTTAGGTGAAAACTAATTATATATAGATAAAACTAATATAAAGTTTTGCCAAAAATATTTTATTTGAGTTCAAAATGTCTCAAAGTATTTATGAGAATTTTCTGGGATTTTTCTTGATATTTTAATTGCTTAAAACTGATTAAAATAATTTCTATAATTATTTTAAATCAAAAACCCGTTTAAAATCAAAATGAACAGTACTGGGCCGGAGCCCAATACTGTAAGCGTGTGCGGCCCGTTTTTGCGCAGCCCGTTTGGCCTGTTCTGGTTAGGGTTAGCGTCGGCCGTTGGATCTTCATCGTGCGGTCTTCATCAAGCCACGTCGCGTGCGTGTGATCAGCCGTTGGATCCAGATCGAGGGGAGGAGGTTGAGCCGCGTTAATTAAGGAAAGATTTGATTGCGTCTGTTGGATTTGGAAAGTGCGGATCGGATCGTATGGCTTGGAGAGTCATCGTGACCGTTCATCGCAGATCGGACGGTTCACGGTCGTCGTCTCCAATACGGTTTTCTAACCCGCCGCCGACCTGCCGCCGCCGCGTGATTTAGGGTTGCCATATTTGTGCGCATGCTAAGGCTATTTAAAGCGCGGACCGCACCCCGATGATCGCCATCCCAGTGCGCATCTGCCAGCTTAGCCTCTTCGCTAGTTTCGTCGCCGTTTAGCCGCAAGAGCTTGCTGTAGTTTTCAAGCGCTGCCGCTCGTTTTCTCGCTATTCCACCACCGTCGAGCCTCCATCCACCGTGTGGGTTCCAGTTCTGGGTTTTCCGCATCGAGCCGCACCGGAGCTACTATCTCTTCATCGCCGGAAGGACCTAGTTCGCCGTCAGGCTCGTCGTCATCTTCGTCTCCGGGAAATCAGCGCCGTCGTGACATCGTCGTGACTCGGAGCTTCGCTCAGCTGTAGGATCTTCACCGAACTGTCCAGATCATGCCACATCTCTGTCGTCAATAGTGTTCTGCTCGAGTAAGCTTTGGCAGTTAGATTTAAGATGAGCGGTCAAGATTGAGCCACGTAGGAGTAGATCGGTGGCTGTTGGATCCTTGCGCGGATGTGTGACGCGTGTCGGCTCGGAAGCTGAGGCGTTGTGCGCCGGGTGCACGGTGGGCAGGCACTGTGCCGTGGACGCAGTTCGTAGACTGAGCAACGTGGCGCCACCCGATTGGTCCACGGGTGAGATGACGTCATGCTGACATCATCCGGTCCACAGCACAGTACATCGAGTCCACGGTGGACCAGCGTGATTTCGTGGACTGAGTCCATGCGCCAAAGCCACGTGTCAGCCTCTGATTGGTCCATGTGTCGCTTAAGCATTAATCGGTAATTTCCAGTAGAAAAATAATTCTGGAAAATCGGATTTTCTAATTTCTGTATTTTCAGTATTTATTCAAACTTCAAAAGGCTATAACTTTTGCATTTTTTCTCGGATTTGAGTGATTAAAATTTCTAAAAAAATTTAGAATCAAGATCTATTTAATGGTGCTTTTTATTTGAATTTTTGAAGCCTATTTGCTCTCTGTTTTTTGTGTTTATTGCTATTTTATCTCGATTCGCGTAGACGTTGAATTGCTCAGTGCTCCGGAGGAAGATTCGTCACTTCAAGACCCAAGTTCAGAGCAAGACCAGCACCTCTTCCAAGGCAAGTTGTGCTTTGATCATGTTACACCTAATTTCACAAAATTGCTGTTTTGCCTTTAAAATTTATGCTTGGTATTTTATGTGTATAAATAATTTCAATTAATCTGGGAACTACATAATATGCCTAATTGAATTAAATCATACCTTGCCAATTGTACGCCATGATTTAATTGTCACCTTAGGATATGAAACTATAGTTGGTTAATATTAATAATCAACATGGGACTAGTTAGACCGTATTAGTTTGCTTAGCCATGCCACGTCATCACATGTATCTGGAACATTGATATTTAATCTTGACTAATGGAATATGGAACAATGTTTATAAATTGGTGTGTCAGGTGTTGTCACACAATGATATTGAGTTGTCGTGGCGAGGAGGTCACACAACTAGATTGAATTGTTGATGGCACGTGGTGCATAGTAATCAACTCGGGTGGTAATCATTTTAGATCGGGGCAGGTGGCAAGGGGTAGTATGCCAAGGTGGGCTTGTTGGGCAGGGGTATGTGGAAGTCTTTACTCGGTCACTTTAAGGACTTAACCTTGCAAGCCTTTGACTGGAATGGGACAGCCTAGCCGACTAATTTGTGACATCTAGATTTCGGTACTGTTGTGGTGTATAGTGAGTCCCGGGGTACGGGTAGACTCACATGGCGCAAGAGGGGGGCCCGGAGTGCGGTAACCAGTCCCTTCCGTTTTGAAACCTCAGCGAGTAGTACAAGGTCTAAACAGAGCATTATAAAGGCTTTGTTATGGTCACCCACCTATGTGGTGTTTGATTATATCTTTTGGGTAAAGTGCATAACCTCTACAGAGTGTAAAACTGTTCGAATAGCCGTGCTCACGGAATTGAGCAATGCTCGGGAATTACAGTCAAGGGTTAGACTTTTCTTAAATAAAAACTTGTTGGGATGGTGGATTGCCGTAAAAACTTGGAATTTGACCAAGGATGGAAAACCCTGTTCACTTGAAAAGTTGAATCTATTATTTACTATTATTCGCTTTACTGTCTTTCAATCTACTTATCAGATTCATTATAAATCCGCCATCGCAAATTAGCCATGTTAGCCTTCCTTGGAATAAGCCAAGCATGTAGAATATTAGACTTGCAATACTGTGCATGACTTGCTGAGTGCTTTATGTACTCACGCCGCAACAATAAACTTCAGAAGAGGAGTCTGCAACATTCTTGGAGGAGGAATACCACGACGTTGAAGCTTAAGGTCCGAGCCTCTTCAGTTGCCTATGGTGAACTGGGGAGCTACTACGTTTACTTCATTTCCGCTGCTGCTTAATTGCTATTTCTTAGTTATGCCCTATGAGGCAATAATCATGTAGGACAACAGTTATTATTAATTATTGAAGTTATGCTATATTTCGCTCTGTATGACTGTGATAGCATCTATGTTGAGCCTGTGTGCCCTAGCGTGATCCTGGACTAGTGCGATATACACAGAGGGTCCGGATTTGCATATTCGGGTCCCAACAGAGGTGGTATCAGAGCCGTGCTGACCATAGGTTTGGCCCTAGGTAGTTTGGTTATCCTCTAAGAGTGCATAAAACTATTTTCTAAAAGAAAAAGATAAATTTGGCTAATAAGAAACTCTTGACTCATCCTATTCTTCTACTCTCATCTTTGCTGAAATTTCTGTTATCTCGCTGCCAGTTCAAGTGGAGGCTCACGCAAAGTTGTTTTGGACAGATGCCGATCTTCTAGTCCTTCAAGGAGAGGCGAGGTGGCTATGCCATGGAGCTTTGGAGAGTTCTTCAGGTGATTGGAGGTTTTGACTGTCCACTTTACCGAGGAAGCATCTGGAATGTCAACGGTGTGCATCGGGGGTTCTTTTCCAAACTGACCATCTTCGCTCGAGAGCGCGACGAGACCACCAGACCGATCCACATCACTGTCAGGAGGTTCACGTACGAGGCTGGAATTCAAGAGGCTGCCAGACTTGCTTTTCGACGGATCCGCCACGACTACGCCGACGAGCTCCGCGACACCGTGTTCCATCTTCACCCAACCGTTCAAGCATGCCATCATCGACTGATCGTGGAGGGGGAGTGTGCTACCACAGTGCACCTTGTTGAGTACGCCATCGCCCAGGAGGAGCACATGGAGTACACCGCTCAGGAGCTAGAGATAGCGTACGAGGCGCTGAGAGTGACAGAACGGGAGCTTCAGAAGACCCCCGCCGTAGCCGCCAGAGTCATCGAAGAGCTGGAGGAGGCCTTGCAGGCAGCCAAGGATGTGGCAGATCAGCTCCTTCAGGAGCCAGACGAGAATGCCGAGGAAGAGGAAGAAGACCCTAAGGAGCGTGAGTGGGAGCCTGAGGAGCCAGCAGAGGTTCACCAGGATGGGTTCGCACCCATGCCAGCCCACCCACCGGTGTATGCGCCGGGTCAGTCTCAGCCAGAGTGGCTAGATGAGTGAGTGTTTTATAGTTGAGTTGGGACTCAAGTGTGGAGTCGCGTCTTAAGGCTAGCCTTTACCCTTTCATAGACGTTAAGGTTGCTTGTTTAGTTTGGTTCTTAATTGTTTGTTGAGTGTGCAGTATGTGTTGCAAAGCCCTTAGGCATTGTAAGCAACCATACCAAGTATTAATAAAGATTATTTAAGTTGAGTTTAACCTATTTCCCCGCCTTAGAGATTCTTACATCTTATCTATGCTACATCTATCTTTCCTAACTCGAGAAGCAATCAAGCAGATGGTGAACACCCACAGCAACAACGGAGCTTCAGGAAGTGGTCTGCGCTTAGGCAACAATCCCAATGAAGGAACACCATCGCAGCAAGCACCGCCAGTGGATCTGCAGAACTTGGGGGCTTTTCTCACTGCACAAACTCACTTGATGCAAACCATGATGCAGCAGATGCAGCAGATGACCACCATGGCTGCAGCCAACAACCCTGTGGCCCAGAATAACAATGGTGGACCTCGTCCTTACTCAAAGTTGTCCGATTTTATGAGGACCCGACCGCCAACATTTTCAGGCAATGTCAACCCCTTGGAAGCCGATTATTGGCTAAGAACCATCGACAGGAAGCTGTACATCACCCAATGTGAAGGACACGAGAAGGTTCTTTATGCATCCCATCAGCTAAGCTGTACATCACCCAATGTGAAGGAACCGAGAAGGTTCTTTATGCATCCCATCAGCTAGAAGGAACTGCTGCAGAGTGGTGGGAAAACTACTGCACAGCTCATGATGCACCAATGGAGATCACTTGGGAGGAGTTTACCACAGCCTTCCGTCAGTACCATGTGCCAGAAGGGATGATGGACCTAAAGAAGGAGGAGTTCAGGGCTCTTAAGCAAGGAGGCCAATCGGTGGCCGAGTACTTGAATAAATTCACGCAGTTGGCTCGCTATGCTCTGGAGGATGTAGCAACAGACAAGGCCAGGCAATCCTTCTTTATGAAGGGGTGAATCTGGCTGCGAGTTGGTGATCACCCACGATTTTCGGACTTCGTGAGTTGGTGAATAAAGCTTTGATCCTGGAGGATAAGCGCAAGGAGCTCGGGGAGAATCGCAAACGCTTAATGACCAACCAAGGCGGAGATCCTAACCACCTGCGAATGAGAATGACACCGCAATAGTTCTCGATTCCACCACCAGCAGAGACGGTGACACTGCGCGCGACCATGCAGGCGAATTATAAGGCCTTGACCCAAGGAAATAATGCTCCAGGAGGTGTTCAACAGTTGGCCACTAGGAGGTGCTACAGTTGCAACGAGTTGGGGCACTTTGCTAACAGGTGTCCGCAGAAGGGAGGCGTCACGCCAGTGCGTTGCAATTTTGGAACGACACCTGCTAAGGCGCCAATGTCAGGATCAAACCGGGGAGCTGGTCAGGTGGGAGCAACGCCTCAAGCTACGGTAAGGGGCAGAGTCAACCACATCACCGCAGATGGAGCCTAAGAAGCAATATCAGACGACGTGCTGGGTAAGTTTTTGGTAAACTCAGTACCTGCAATGGTTTTATTCGATTCTGGAGCTTCGCATTCATTTGTTTCTCGAGCTTTTGCAACTGAAAATGGTATGAGTGTGAAAAATCTTAAATGTGTGATACTAGTCCAAGCCCCAGGATCTGAGTTAAGATCTAGCCTTGGGTGTTTGGGAGTTAAGCTGCTAATTAATGGGGTAGAGTTCCTAGCGAACCTAATCATTTTGGATACCCAAACCCTAAACGTTATTCTGGGAATGGATTGGTTGTCCAAGCATAAGACGGTATTGGATTGTGGTCGAAGGGTCGTATCAATCGAGGGCCCTAAAGGAGAGAAGGTGGAATTTCAAGCGACAATAGTTCGTGATGGTAAGTTAATGGTCAATAGCGTGAAAGCCACCAGCATAGAGGATATACCAATAGTCAAAGAATATGTAGATATATTTCCATAAGATTTACCGGGGATGCCACCGGACCGTGATACCGAATTCGTCATCGAGTTAGCACTGGGGACAACACCAATAGCAAAGAGACCCTATCGGATGCCTACCGATGAATTGGTGGAAATGAAGAAGCAGATTGAGGAGCTGTTAGAGAAAGGCTTCGTAAGACCAAGCTCATCGCCATGGGGAGCGCCAGTATTGTTTGTTAGGAAGAAGGACGGAAGTCTAAGGATGTGTATTGATTATCGTGCACTTAATGAAGTAACGATTAAGAACAAGTACCCGTTGCCAAGAATCGATGACTTATTTGATCAGTTGAGAGGAGCAGGAGTTTTCTCCAAGATAGACCTTCGTTTAGGATATCATCAACTGAAGATTCGAGCAGAAGATGTCCCGAAGACCGCATTCTCGACGAGATATGGACATTATGAGTTTATAGTCATGTCGTTTGGATTGACCAATGCGCCAGCATATTTCATGAATATGATGAATAAGGTTTTTATGGAATATCTGGATAAGTTTGTGGTGGTATTCATAGATGATATTCTGGTTTATTCCAAGTCAGAAAAAGAGCATGTGAATCATTTGCGCCTAGTTCTGCAGAAACTACGAGAGGAACAGCTGTATGCTAAGTTTAGCAAGTGTGACTTTTGGAAAGAAAAAGTTGAATTCCTGGGTCATGTGATGACTGCGAAAGGGTGTGATGGGCAGAGCAAAGTGGAGACAGTCTTGCACTAGGAGCGGTGAAGTGCATTACTCGGTGCGTAGTTTCTCGAATGGCATGTTACTACCGGCGGTTTATAGAAGGATTCTCAACAATTGCGAGACCTCTCACGCAACTGTTGAAGAAGGAAAAGAAGTTTGCATGGACGCCAGAGTGTGAGAAGAGCTTTGAGGAATTAAAGAAGCGTTTGACGACAGCCCCAGTATTGGGTAGTCGCGTATGAGTCAAGGCAGTTAAGGCCGCATGAAGGAAATTATCCTACACATGATTTGGAGTTGGCTGCCGTAGTGCATGCCTTGAAATTGTGGTGTCACTATCTCATTGGTAATAGATGCGAGGTATATACGGACCACAAAAGCTTAAAATATATTTTTACTCAGTCAGATTTTAACATGAGGAAAAGGAGGTGGTTCGAACTGATAAAAGATTATAATGTTGGAATCCACTACCATCCGGGGAAGGCTAATGTAGTGGTTGATGCTTTGAGTCGTAAAAGCCACGTTGCAAATATGATGGTGCAAGAAGATCAGTCGGAGCTGTGGAAGGAGTTTCAGAGGTTAAAAGTGGAGATGGTTCGAGAAGGATTCGTAGCTGCATTGGAAGTGAAACCGACGCTTGAGGATCAGATTCAGGAAGGGCAAAAGGATGATGAGAAAATCAATCGGATCAAATCTAAAAAGGATGAAGGTTTAGCCTCAGATTTTTCGGTGGATGATCAAGGTACTATGTGGTTCAAAGGGCGAATTTGTGTGCCAAACAAACCAGAGCTTAAAAAGTTGATCTTAGAAGAGGCACACGATTCCAAGTATTCAATTCATCCAGGAATCGCCAAGATGTATCAAGATCTAAAAGAGAGATTTTGGTGGCCTAAGATGAAGCGTGAAGTTGCTGAGTATGTTGCCCTGTGTGATGCATGCCAAAGAGTTAAGTCTATACACCAGAGGCTAGCAGGTTTGCTACAACCATTAAAAATTCTAGAGTGGAAATGGGAAGAAATTGGTATGGATTTTATCACCGATTTGCCAAGAACTCAAAATGGGTATGATTCTATATGGGTCATTGTGGACCGATTGACCAAGGTTGCTCACATCATACCGGTTAAAACGACTTACTCAGGGGATCGATTAGCAGAGTTGTACATGGCCAGAATTGTGTGTTTGCATGGTGTACCTAAAAAGATAGTGTCCGATAGAGGTACCCAATTTACCTTGAGGTTCTCGGATAAGCTACATGGAGCCATGGGAACTCGATTAAATTTTAATACAGCATATCACCCACAGATAGATGGTCAGACAGAAAGGGTGAATCAGATTCTTGAGGACATGTTAAGAGCTTGTGCATTAGCTTATACAGCTTCGTGGGACAAATGTCTGCCGTATGCGGAGTTCAGTTATAATAACAGCTATCAGGCTAGCTTGCAGATGTCACCATTTGAGGCTCTGTATGGTCGTGCTTGTCATACCCCGTTAAATTGGAACGAGACAGGAGAACGATTGGTATTCAGACCAGATATACTCAAGGAAGCTGAGGAACACGTGGCTATGATAAGATAGAGATTGAAAATCGCGCAGTCAAGGCAAAAGAGCTATGCTGACAATCGACGTCGTGATTTGAATTTTGAGCCCAGAGGATTTTGTGTATCTTAGGGTTACTCCTCTGAGGGGTGTTAAAAGATTTCACACCAAAGGAAAGCTTGCTCCAAGATATGTTGGACCATTCAAGATTTTGAGTGGTCGAGGAGAGGTAGCATATCAGTTGGAATTACCGCCGTCTTTGGCAGGTGTGCACGATGTGTTCCATGTGTCACAGCTTAAGAAGTGTCTTCGAGTGCCGGAGGAGAAGATGCCATTGGAAACAATTGAACTGCAGAAAGATCTAACCTACAAGGAGCACCCAATAAAAATTTTGGATGTCATCGATCGCAGGACCAGAAACAAGTCTGTTCGCTTTTGCAGAGTTCAGTAGAGTAATCATTCAGAGAATGAAGCAACCTGGGAGCGAGAGAAGGATCTGAAATCGGAATTCCCAAACCTATTCCCTAGCCAGCCTTAAATCTCGGGGTCGAGATTTTGTTAAGGGGGAGGTTTGTAACATGCCAAAAATTTGCTCATAATGTTATTCTCTCATTATTTGTGCATTTTAAGTTTTTCTGAATTTGTTGGATTTTTCTGGAATTTATTTGAATTTACTTTGATTAAGTATATTGAACCTTTGGTGAAAACTAATTATATATAGATAAAAATAATATAAAGTTTTGCCAAAAATATTTTATTTGAGTTCAAAATGTCTCAAAGTATTTATGAGAATTTTCTGGGATTTTTCCTGATATTTTAATTGCTTAAAACTGATTAAACTAATTTCTGTAATTATTTTAAATCAAAAACCCGTTTAAAATCAAAATGAATAGTACTGGGCCGGAGCCCAGTATTGTGCGCGTGTGCGGCCCGTTTTTGCGTAGCCCATTTGGCCTGTTCTGGTTAGGGTTAGCGTCGGCCGTTGGATCTTCATCGCGCGGTCTTCATCAAGCCACGTCGCGTGCGTGTGATCAGTCGTTGGATCCAGATCGAGCGGAGGAGGTTGAGCCGCGTTAATTAAGGAAAGATCTGATCGCGTCCATTGGATTTGGAAAGTGCGGATCGAATCGTATCGCTTGGGGAGTCATCATGACCGTTCATCGCAGATCGGACGGTTCACGGTCGTCGTCTCCGATACGGTTTTCGAACCCGCCGCCGACCTGCCGCCGCCACCTCGTGATTTAGGGTTGCCATATTTGTGCGCATGCCAAGGCTATTTAAAGCGCGGACCGCACCCCGATGATCGCCATCCCAGTGCGCATCTGCCAGCCTAGCCTCTTCGCCAGTTTCATCGCCGTTTAGCCGCAAGACCTCACCGTAGTTTTCAAGCGCCGCCGCTCATTTTCTCGCCGTTTCGCCGCCGTCGAGCCTCCATCCACCGTGTGGGTTCCAGTTCTATGTTCGCCGCATCGAGCCGCACCGGAGCTGCTATCTCTTCATCGCCGGAAGGACCTAGCTCGCCGTCGAGCTCGTCGTCGCCTTCGTCTCCGGGAACTCAGCGCCGCCGTGACATCACCGTGACTCAAAGCTTCGTTCAGCTGTCGGATCTTCACCGAACCGTCCAGATCGTGCCACATCTCCGTCGTCAATAGTGTTCTGCTCGGGTAAGCTTTGGCAGTTAGATTTAAGATGAGCGGTCAAGATTGAGCCACGTAGGAGTATATCGGTGCCGTTGGATCCTTGCGCGGATGTGCGACGCGTGTCGGCTTGGAAGCTGAGGCGTTGTGCGCCGGGTGCACAGTGGGCAGGCACTGTACCATGGACGCAGTCCGTAGACCGAGCAACATGGCGCAACTCGATTGGTCCACGGGTGCGATGACGTCATGTAGACATCATCCGGTCCACAGCACAGTACCTCGAGTCCACGGTGGACCAGCGTGAGCTTGTGGACTGAGTCCATGCGCCAAAGCCACGTGTCAGCCTCTGATTGGTCCATGTGTCGCTTGCGCATTAATCGGTAATTTCCAGTAGAAAAATATTTCTGGAAAATCGGATTTTCTAATTTCTGTATTTTCAGTATTTATTCAAACTTCAAAAGGCTATAACTTTTGCATTTTAACTCGGATTTGAGTGATTCAAGTTTCTAAAAATTTGTAAAAGCAATATCTATTTAATGGTGCTTTTTATTTGAATTTTTGAGCCTATTTGCTATCTATTTTGTGTGTTTATTGCTATTTTATCTCGATTCACGTAGACGTTGAATTGCTCAGTGATCCGGAGGAAGATTCGTCGCTTCAAGACCCATGTTCAGAGCAAGACCAGCACCTTGTGCAAGGCAAGTTGTGCTTTGATCATGTTGCACCTAATTTCACAAAATTGCTATTTTGTCTTTAAAATTTATGCCTGATATTTTATGTGTATAAATGATTTCAATTAATCTGGGAACTAGATAATATGCCTAATTGAATTAAATCATACCTTGCCAATTGTACGCCATGATCTAATTGTCACCCTAGGATATGAAACTATGTTGGTTAATATTAATAATCAACATGGGACTAGTTAGACCGTATTAGTTTGCTTAGCTATGCCACGTCATCACATGTATCTGGAACATTGATATTTAATCTTGACTAATGGAATATGGAACAATGTTTATAAATTGGTGTGTCAGGTGTTGTCACACAGTGATATTGAGTTGTTGTGGCGAGAAGGTCACACAACTAGATTGAATTGCTGATGGCACGTGGTGCATGGTAATCAACTGGGGTGGTAATCATTTTAGATCGGGGCAGGTGGCAAGGGGCAGTATGCCAAGGTGGGCCTGTTGGGCTGGGGTATGTGAAAGTCTTGCCTCGGTCACTTTAAGGACTTAACCTTGCAAGCCTTTGACCTGAGTCTTACTTGCAACCACACGTCTGGAATGGGACAGCCTAGCCGAGTAATTTGTGATGTCTAGATTTCGGTACTGTTGTGGTGTATAGTGAGTCCCGGGTGTACGGGTAGACTCACATGGCGCAAGAGGGGGGCCCGAAGTGCGGTAACCAGTCCCTTCCGTGTTGAAACCTCAGCGAGCAGTGCAAGTTCTAAATAGAGCATTGTAAAGGATTTGTTATGGTCACCCACCTGTGTGGTGTTTGATTATATCGTGTGGGTAAAGTGCATAACCTCTGCAGAGTGTAAAAGCTGTTCGAATAGCCGTGCTCACGGAATTGAGCAATGCTCGGAATTCTGATCAAGGTTAGACTTTTGTTAAATAAAAACTTGTTGGGATGGTGGATTTAGTAAAAACTTGGAATTTGACCTAGGATGGAAAACCCTGTTTACTTGAAAAGTTGAATCTATTATTTACTATTATTCGCTTTACTGTCTTTCAATCTACTTACTGTATTCTGTTATAAATGCTGCTTTACTGCAAATTAGCCATGTTAGCCTTCCTTAGAATATGCCAAGCATGTAGAATATTAGACTTGCAATACTGTGCACGACTTGCTGAGTGCTTTATGTACTCACCCCGCAAAAATAAACTTCAGAAGAGGAGTCTGCAGCATTCTTGGAGGAGGAGTACCACAAGGCCGAAGCTTAGGGTCCGAGCCTCGTCAGTTGCCTGTGGTGAACTGGGGAACTACTACGTTTACTTCATTTCCGCTGCTGCTTAATGGCTATTTCTTAGTTAAGCCCTGTGAGGCAATAATCATGTAAGACAACAGTTATTATTAATTTATTTAAGTTATGCTATATTCCGCTATGTGTGACTGTGATAGCATCTATGTTGAGCTTGTGTGCACTAGCGTGATCTTGGACTAGTGCGATATACACAGAGGGTCCATATTTGTATATTCGGGTCCCGACAATGCGGGGGCTGCCCGATCTTCACAAAGTAGGATCTGCAGGAACACGATAACTAGCGCCACCTGAAGGAGACGATGATGTACACCGATTCCAACCAACAACGCTCTCAGATAACTAGCTGCAAGCAGCCATGATAACAGTGCAAACCGATGATCTTGAGCCCAACCATTACCTATGCAATGACCTACAATAAGAATTCGCCTAACCACACTCTAAGTTCCCAGTCCACACAACCATGCACGAAGTTGGAAGCACAGAAAGGTTGTTGTTGAACGACCACTTCTACAATCTCACATGGTAAGTTTACAAGAGCAAAGGGGAAGACTACTTTCAAACAAGATCCTGGTAGCAGCTTGGCTATCCTATTTTGAAATCAAATTGCCAAAGAGTTCTGGCTAGAATTGGGGAAGGGGTATTTACACTAGGAACAGCCCTCCTAGCTAGGTGTGAAAGCAGTCCAAAATGGGGCTTCAAATTCGTGGTAACCAGGCTGGTTGGGGAACAAAAATGCGGAGCCTCGCACCGCAAGTAATGCCCTGGACAGCTTGCATTGGAACTCTAATATCTTTTGACTCAAGGCTTCAAATGATGCACCATTTGTTGTGCCTGAAAGTACACTTGATATCCTATCCATTATGACCCTCCATGTGTGTTGGATACTCATATATTCATGTGGCATGGTGCAGCAAGATCAGGGACAAATTCTGGAGCTGCGCGTGCAACATTTGATGGTTGGGGTTGCTTGTTAGCCTTCTTGGTGTAAGCCTCCACCTTCTTGTCGTCCCACTTGACCCATTGGTCATAGGTTGAGGTACTCAAGCAATATACGCTGGTAGAGAAGTCTTGTTCCTTGAAACATGCCTCTTCAGCTTGAATTATCTCCATAGGTGAAAACCTGAGTAAAAGCAATATACAAGACATAGACAATATATAATTCTCATTGATATTTGCATTAGGATCAGCTAGGAGCGCATTCATCTCTTGTTGTATTTGTTTAGCACAACTCCTTGTCATGGGACCCAAATATGTCTTCTTTGTAGATGCTTCAACTTGCAGTTGTGTAGTGAAAGACCGAGATGGCGATCAGACGGGGGGTGAATGATCCCAAATAAAATTTTCTCCCACTCTAAGTACTCCAAACAATCTCACAATAAAAATCTGAAATACCCAAAGATTTTCGTTCAAACTGGTGCTTCTCAGATTTGTACAACCTCCAAAACCTGAATAACTAGACAACTATGTGTACCTCTAGCTTACATGGTTGAGAACCATGAACCATGTTAGCGATGTTTTAATCACAATCCTGGTTGTCAAGTGTCCAAACAAAAAGGAATCAATTCAAAGACTTATTTTCTAAAAGAGATAAAGCTAAAAACAACAAAGTCACTTTTCAGAAAAGTAAAAGAAGATTTTCCAAGAATTGTCCTCACTTGGAGCAGGTGGTTGGTGAGTTTCTGTTGCTCTAAACTTTATTGGAATTTTTTTCCTATGAGTAGTTGAGTCATGAAACAGTCCACCAAAAATCACGTTAACTAGCTTTGTATAATAGACAAGAAAAATCAAGTATTACAAACAATCAAGAACTTTGACCAGAAAGTTTGAGGCTCGATTTTCACTTCATAGCGCTCAAACGGTGCAACCAGTGGACTCACAAATTTTTCAAGAGATGGATATATAAGTCACACACCTTCTCCAATAAGAATCACTCAAAAAGGATTTTTCTAGATTATTCTAAAAATCAAAGACTGACTGCTGCGCGAAGAACAAGTTCTGGACAGAATGACAACTTGATAGAAAACTTGATCTCTAGTCTATCCTAGGGTGCAAGAGAAGTGTAAAACCATATAAACACCCTCAAGACATCTTAGAACAACATCATTTAGAAGGAGGGGAGGCAAATCCAAATTGCGAGAAAGTAAATTGCGAGAATGTAAATGCGGGAAAGTAATTGCTGAATTTAAATTGCGTAAAGTAAAGACATAATGTAAATGCGCAATTTAAATTCACAATAAGGTAAAGAAAATTTTTGTATTTTCTAGATAGAAGGTTTACAAAGCCTCACTTAATGTGGGCAAAGCTCAAAGGAGCAACTCAAGGGGGGAAGGTTACCCCTCCACCCCAATTTATACAACTCTTGGGCCACCTACCACCCTTGGATGAGCCTCTAAACACTAGAGCATCCATCAACGGCTAGGATTTACCCACTCAACCAGCTATGCAAGGTTTCACCCAAAATCAACAACACATAATGGGTTTTCTTGCAAGGTTCTCAAAGCACACTAACTAGACCCGCTAACCTATCAACTAGACCAAGATCCAATGGTCCTCATTGATCCACATAGCGTCTAGCTAGCATCTCATCTGTTCCTCTTGTCTTCACGGCTTGCCTTGACTCCATCTCCGATCATCTTTCGGCGATCCCCGACCGTCTGGACCTCTAACGCTCCTCACCTAGTCCCGGTCATCCTTCGCCTCACCATGATCTAACATCGTCGACCTGCAACAATCAAAAACAAGGAAATACCTCACATAGCAATGCCCACAATGATATGCAATAGATACATCGCAGTCCACAAATTAAAATTCATTTTTGTTCGTCCTGGTCAGTACTACCGCAAAAACAGGAGAAGACTCAAATTGCTTCAAATTCCAATTTAAATCAAACTCAAACCTGAGCACACCTTGCTCAAATAAAGTCAAATACTCATCACAAACATGGATGGACCTCCACATAGTCCTTCATGTAGATTCGTCATGTGGAGAAGATGAAAAATGAGGTGAACTAGGGATGTCCTCATCAGGAGGCTTGGTGGAATATTTGTCTGTCGCCATGGCTCTTGATACCGGTCAAGATCTATGGAAGAGTAAAACTGGCTCTGATACCAACTGAAGGACTAAAATGGTGATCAAAGGGGGTGAATGATCCCAAATAAAATTTTCCCCACTAAAAATAATCCAAACAATCCCACAGATAATTTAATCAAAAGGAGCAAATAAAATGGTGGAAGTTTTCCTGCAAGTCTGGTATGACCTTACGAAGGACGGTATGACCAGCCTCAAGAACAGCAGGAAGAACAGAGCCAAGAATAGCATGAATTCAAAAGCTAATTCGAGGAATCTTTTGATTAGTTGAACAAAAACTCATGAAACTTGGTAGATATGATCCTTAGTGATGGGGACGGTGATCCCGATCTTTCGGTGAGATGATGATACGTCGATTTGGAGGTGTTGATGGCACCGAATTTAGGGCTCCCTAACAAACAGGTTGGGAGCTTTGCAATCACAATGCCAAATCCACACAGATACAAGATCTAATGATCAGTAGTTCCTGCAAGAAAACGAGAACCCGTAAGAACAAAGTATGAAGCAAACCAAAAAGGTAGTAATGAAATCAAACAAAGAGAACAAGTTGAGGTTCTGTTTCTCGGCTCGGGCGGTCTAGTCGACACGCGCAAACACGAGGAGGGACGCACACGGGGTCTACCAAAACACAACAAAACCTAAAATCAAGAACAGGGTGAGAACCCAATATAAAGGGGTACCCACACAAGGGGTGCCTAAGAATCTGCGGCAGCCAGAAAGGGCGCCGCCAAAGGAGGGTGGAACCCTAAAAGTACAAGGGCCTTGGGCCCAAAAGAAAGGTGGCGCAGCACTTGAAATTTCTATCCCGTGAGATTGTTCTATGATTTCCCTTCGCTCTAGGAGGAATTTGGCCTCGGGATTAGATCCATTGGAAAGGTTATCTCGATACCTTTCAAACGAATTGTCGAACGTCAAAAACGGAGTTCGGATGTGGCCGTGGCGTCCGTTTGAAGTACTGCTGCTCCTGGATGGTCGAACCGGACTCAGCGACGAATTGGGCCTTATCTTGGGCCTTCCTTGGCGCGTGGGCGGTCCTCGGTGGATGTTCTTGGCGTGCTGGTCCAGCAAAGGTGGATGGAAAGGACTTGCTTCCGGATTAAGCCCTCCAGACGTCGTAGACGAAGTAGCGGGCGAAACAGCGACGGTCGGGGACGAAGTAGCAGTCGTAGAGGAAGAAGGGGCACCGGTTGTATCCTTGGATGGGATGTCCTCATCACTTAGGATGCTAGAAACTTATGCCAACCTTCAATCGCAAGAATTGACATCAAAGTTCCAACCTTTTTCACTTTGAAGGAAGAACACACCAAGTTGGAGTAAAACTTAAGAACTTGATTTTGGAGCTGCTTGTGGGGTTTTAACGATCAAGATGATCTTGGATAACCTCCCACATGACACAGCAAGTAAGAACACAAGTCCAAAACCCCTCAAACACGATCTAGAAGAATAATTCACTTAAGCACACAAGATCGGTTTCTTACAAGAAAGAACACAAGATTTGCCTCGATGATTGGGATATGGTATGAAAAAGACTCATCCATCAATCATTCATCCTCAGCATAAGATCCACAAGCATTTAGAAGGAGGGGAGGCAAATCCAAATGTGCAAGAAGCAAATTGTAAGAATGTAAATTGCTGAATTTAAATGTGTAAAGTAAATTCAAGCATAAGAGAAAATGATTTTTATTTCTGGAAGGGAGGTTTACAAAGCCTCACAACAAAGTGGGCAAAAAAAGCTCAAAGGAGCCAAAACCTCTAAAACCTTCAAGAGGAGGAAGGATACCCCTCCCCCTCTATTTATACTACTCTTGAGTCACCCTCTTCCCTTGGATGAGTTCCTTCTATCCTAAGGATCACCATCAAGGGTTAGGAATGACTCCCACACACAGCTATACTAACTAGACCTGCTACTCTATCACCTCGATCGCGATCCGCCAGTCCTCCTTGATCCGAGCAGCACCTAGCTAGCATCTCAACCATTCCTTGTCTTCTAGGTTCACAGCAACTCCGTCTTCGATCGTCTTCCGACGATCCCCAATCGTCTGGACCTCTGGCACACCTCACCTAGTCCCGGTCATCCACAGCCTCACCATGACCTAGCACCGTTGTCCTGCAACCATCAAAAATAAGGAAACACATCACATAACAATGTCCAACAAAGATATGCAATCATCACCCAATTGCATCGTTCAACAAGTCGGCACTACCGACCACTGTATCGACTTCATCGAGTTGCCACCATCGAGTAGGATCCTCACTCGAGTAGAAACTCAACCACCGTTTCGACCGCATCGAGTGATCAACCACATGTCAAACTCGATACCTAGTCTATCGACCTCAACTCGATATCGAGTAACAATTGGTTAAACTAAGGACTCGAGTTGAGCTAACTGCAAAGTGCTCGACCCAGCTACATTTCTACTCGATACTTAGCTACTACCAATCTAGTCGAATAGTTCGACCACAAGTCGGCAGGGCGATAATCGAACCGCTTGAGACAAACACAACTCAAATTGCTTCAATTTAAAAATCCAATTCAAATCAAACTCAAACCAGAGCATAGCAAGCTCAAATTTAGTCAAATAACATCAGAAAACATGAGTAGACCTTCACATGGTCTTTTAGGTATCAATAGTATTGATCCCTTTCTACCACTCCATATAATTTAGATCATTACTTGGAAACCATCAAAATGAGTATATGAAACTTGTGTAGTTAATATATACTCATGATAATTTAAATGCAATTTAAATTGTGTTCGATTGTCGTCTAATCATAAGGCTCTCCATCATGTGTTGATGGTGTTCTTTATTTATTAAAGGACAAATGAAAAGTTCTTGAGTATATGAAGCATTAGTTGCACTAGTATACTCAAGACACAATTAATATTTCATTCAATTGATTTGGGTTGCAGTCAATTATCAAAAGAATAGATCGAAGGATCTTAGGGCATCCATTATTTGTTAATGGAGTGCGTTGATGATTGAGACAACCATATTTGTTGGACTAACAATCTTCCATGAGTAGTGAAGTAGGTTGAGTCCAATAATGATGAAGATTTGGATGGTATCATGTGCTGATAGCCATCAAGTCTAGAATTAGGACAAATGACATCATCATGTGTTGATGAGCGTCAAGAGGAGATCCCAAAGAAGAGCAATGGAGTTCATCATGTGTTGATGAGCAAAACGAGATCCCGACTTGGAGAAAAGGATGATAGTTATCATAAAAGCTCCAAGTGGGTGTGCTAGAGGCAAAGGTATAACTAGCTAGCGTTAAGGATGTGTTCCTAGTCTTTTACCGGTCTCAGAGTTTGGATGGGAGACCGGGTTGCTAGTTAGGTTGCCATAATATTAAGAGGGGTTGAGTCATTTAGCTTAAGCTTCATCATGTGTTGAAGAACTCAATCCGGTTCACTCTAGCTCACTCTCTTAAGTTGGTTTTTGCATGATGCTTATATTTGCATGTGTTGCATATAACGGAAGCTCATGCTTGCTTCTTAATTGATTTGGATTTTGCATGGAGTTATTGATTTGCATGTATTGCAAAAGGAGATAGCTCATGCATTCGGTTTAACGGTTGTTCTTTGAATGGAGCTAAGTATTTATATGTGTTGCAAATAGTGAAAGCTCATGCATTGGTTTTCAAAACATGTGACTAGTAGGGTTTGCAAATGTATTTTACAAATTGCTAGAGATCATGTGCTGATCACAAGGCTAATCAAGTTTATTACTTGGTGTTTGCAAAATGAGTTTTTGCAAAATATTAGTTTTTATGCTTCTTATCTTGGAGTATGAGATAAGCATTTGCAAATGTGTTTTACGAAGTGTTGTGATCATCTGTTGATCATCTCATGGCTCAAGATTTGATTTGAATTGAATGGATTTGTTATTTGCAAATAAGCTGAAAGTTTATGAGATTTGTTCTGGAGCATGTGTTGGCATTTGCAAATGTGTTTTACAAAGTGTCGTGATCATGTGTTGATCATTACATGGCTCAAGGGTTGATCTTGTAGACTCTTTGTCTATTATTTGCAAATATGTTTTGCAACTAAGTTAAGCTTAATGAAATTCTTTGGAACATGTGATGAGAATTTGCAAATGTGTTTTGCAAATTGGTGTGATCATGTGTTGATCACCACATGGCTCAAAGAATTGATATTATTGAGTCTTGATTTGAATTGGAAAGAATTTTGTGTGAAACCTGGTTTTTCTTTGGAAGTCGGCACTACCGCAGTGCTAGGGCCGGTACTGCCGTAGGTCCGGTAGTACCACTGGCTAAGTGTCAATACTTTCAGAGGCTGGCAGTACCGCCCCCTAAGAGCAGTAGTTATTTTCCAGAAGTGTGGATTTTGCATGTGTTGCAAATCTGGCACTACTAGTGTTGTAAGGCGGTACTGCTGGTGGTTGGTAGTACCAGCGCCTAGTAGCTGGTAGTCATTTTTCAGAGAAGGATTTCTCAGTGCTCATCTGAGATCGGCACTACCGGGCCATGGGGCTAGTACTACCGCTTGGCCGGTCGTACCGCGCATACCTGGACGATAGTACCAAGTTTACTGTACAAAGGCTAGTTTCGGTACTAAATCTGACTGTTTGCCTGGAGACCGGCACTACCTGCCCTACATGGGCGGTAGTGCTGATTTTGCTGAGTTTTGCTCGATTTGCCCCCCAACGGCTAGTTTTCTTTGGGGAGGCTATAAAAGGATCCTTGAGGGCTGGCATTTGGGCTTGCTATGGTTTTTGAGAGGTTGTTGCTCTTTGTTGTTGAGTTGTGAATGTGTTGCACTCTCCTATTTAGTTCTTGAGTTAAGAGCGGTTCTAATTTGCGCGTGTTGCAATTAGAAGTCTGTTGAACACTCCTTGTACATGTATTGCACTTGGAGGAGAGCCTTGTGCATGTGTTGCACTCGGTGGTCACCATTGTGCATATGTTGCACTTGGTAAGGTGAAAGCTAGGAGACTTGACCTATTACTCTTGTTGTTTGCGTGGTGACCTTCTTAAAGGAGATTGTAAGGTGGCCTTGCAAGTTTGTGAAGGTTGGAGGTCGCCTACCCAGAGGGGGAAAGAGCTACCATTAGTGGATTCGAGGTGGGTGCTCAACTCGTGAAGCCGGTAAAATATGTTTGGGCTAACCTCAACGAGGACTAGAAGAGACTAGCAAGTCTTCGAATACCATAGTAAAAAGTATCTCGTCTCATTGTTGTTTGCTTTCTTGTGCTCATTTACATTCAAGCAATTTATATTCATAGAATTAAATTGATGGATTGCTTGTCTTTTGGGATTGCAAATCATAGTTAGAGACTTAGTTTATTAGTGCACTCAGTGAGCCTAGTTGATTTAGGCTTTAATTGGCAAACCCTTAGAATTACATTTTCGCATATTATTTAGGTTTTGACATAGACGTTGATTCGTTAGATAATCGAATAGAATTTTTAAAAACTGCCTATTCAACCCCCCTCCTTGTTGGCATCCTTGACCTTATACAAAAAAATGTGATGAAAGATTAATCGACTTGAGCACACGCAAACGCTGGGTTTAAATTTGATCCGTAACATGCCAGCCGATTTGATCCCGCAATCAGCAAGAAAAATATAATCTAAACAGCTATTCCAGTCGATTAGGTTTTTTATAAAGATCATATCTAAACAGCTATTTAGCCGATAAGATCGTAAGTAACTATAAATCTAAACAACTTGTTACAGCTGATTAGATGATTTGATAAAGGCAGATTGTTTTCAAAAAAGGCGATGCGCAATATGATCGGAGAAAAGCAAACCTGGGTAAATTGGCGTAATCGGAGATGACCAATAATTAGCGATGTGCAACTTTATTGAATAAAAAATGAATTACAAAGATATTATAAATTACAGAGGCTACTCCTAGACGAAAAGTAAATAAAAGTATATGTAAGTTGTTTGATTGATTGATTGATTGTTATCTTCATCTCGCTTTAGATCCCCTTTTATAGCGCGCACAGGCCGATCTTATCATTTTTCGATTCATCACAACTCATAATTCATATCGGCCTCTATCTCATTTTTTGCTTAAACCGATGTTAGCTAGATATCCTAACTTAATTCGCCTGACAAATCGGTCATATATCTTGCCAAATTCTAATGCCAACAGCCTATTAGAGTATTATTTCTTTAAGAATGAAAATAACCACAAAAGTGCACATTTAACACGACCTTCCGGTTGATCGGCGAACGGCTTATGTTTTTTCTGCACAGCTAGAGGCTCTACCATCGAAGAAGGATCAGTATGATACAGGAGAACGGACGGGTGATTTTCGTCGTCGAGGAATAGTGTTTTTGTTCTGTCTTTCGTGAAGTAGTGCAAGATGCCAAGATGTCACACTGTTCAGTACTGTTCGCAGATGATGCATGACGTCTTGGGTATGATTTTTAGACTTTTTCGCTGAATAGATGTTTAGGACAGTTTAATAGCATGATATGTTTCTCTGTCTGTATCACTGTATGTCGAGTTAGCTGTTGACTTGGACAGAGCGTGGTTTCTCCCTGTTTCAGAATTGAAATGCTGGACTTTTGATTTTACGTTTTGTATTGTTTAAGGTTAATACTAGAGGTGGGCATCATGCCGTGTCGAACCAGTCCGGCACAGATCTATCGTGTTTCGTGTCTGAATCATACCGGGCTGCGACAGTCCGACGTGCCTATCGTGCCGGCCCGGCTCGTTTTCGGCGAGCCCAGCCACGGCTCATTTGCGTTTCGTGCCTGCTTCGTACTATGTCGGTCCAAGCCCGGCCCTTTTGCACTATTGCGACGAGAAGAAAAGAGCCAAAGAAGCACAGAGCTAAAGTAGTGGACACAAATATTAGGGGGAAAAGGAACTAAATTTTATTCATTCTTGAAAAAGTACAGAGTGACATTTGCAGTGCATACGTGAGTACACAATACTCTTTAGTACAAAGATTTGTACATTACAATAAGCTATTTTCTCTTTCTCTTACTCGTCTCTCTCAATCTCTCTCAGCTCTCTTCCCTCTCTCAACTCTCACTCTCCCATCTCTCTCAGCTCTCTCTCTCTCTCCCGTTGCTCCCTCTCTCAGCTCTCCCTCTCTCACCCGTCTCTCAATATCTCTTATGTCCACTCTCTCTCGTCCATCTCTCTCAACTCTCTCAGTTCTCTCTCGCTTATTGCTCTCTCTCAATCTCTCTCAGTGATGAGCGAGCGAGACGGTGAGAGGAGTGGAGAGAGCGGGGAGCGTCGTTGGCCAAAGAGAGAATAGGAGAGAGAGAGAGAGAACACGAGCGAGCGAGCAGCGAGAGAAGTAGAGAGAACTAGGCGCGGTGCCGATCGAGGAGAGGGAGAGAGGGATTGAGAGAGTGAGGGTCAGTGGCAAAGCCAGAATCGAAATAGATGGTAGGCTCAAAACCTCAAAGAATCAATGCCAACTCGATGAGACGATATACTGATATCAACTCAATGCGATGTCCCAGATCAGTAGTAATGTTATTTGAATTAAATAATAATTAAAGTCTCTTTGGTTGAGTTGTGCTCTCATCGGTTGGAGTACCACTTCGATTGCTTGCTACAAAATTACGCAAAGTTTGTTTCTCCATATTGAAAATCTACGAATAAATATTAATGTACAAGTATACAACTATATTATATACTAAAGTGCAATATTGTTAATTTCTCCATATTATTAAAGTGAAGTATTCGGAGGAGCACTATTAATATTGTTAAGTTCTACATATTATATATTAAAATGCAATAGTATTAAAGAGAAAACAAGAGATCCTACTGAACCAAAAATGGAATTAAATTCACTTTTGAGATCTAATTCAAATCCGACTGGTTTAATGGCTGTCTTTTGGTCTCTTCGCCTCTTCGATTCACGAGCGCGCAAATGAGCTGGCCAACTCGGGTGGGGCGGACGGCGCGGAGGCGTGCTGTGGAGGCTGGCGGCTTGTACCGGCCACGATGGCTGCAGTGCCTGCGCAGAGCAAGGCCACTCTCATCGACGCCGACGGCTCGTCTACTATCCAGTTCATTCTTGGCGAGTAGTAGCACCAGCACTCTGCAAAACCACTGAAGCTGGAGCAAGAAGAGGGCGGCAGCTTGTCATCCTCGACCTCTTGGGCCTCGTCAACTCAGATCCAGACCATGGACGTGGTCGAGCTACAGAGGCTCAAGGCGAAGCTCTACACCATGCTCGAAGTGGTCAGCCTAGCTAGCTAATTAACCATCATCACGCCTCAATTAAGCATCAGATGTAGTACCACATCACAGGTCAAGTGTCCGTCCAGAATACCAGGTGCGGAGGCGGCCATGGAGGCTTGGAGGCGTCCGTGGAGACCGGCGGCGCAGAGGCGCGCTCTGTGACGACTCGAAGACGGCGCGGCTGACGGCTCTGCGACACCCACGCGGCCCCGCTTCTCTCCCCCACCTCCCTGCCATGGCCAGTGTGCCTTGCCACGGCGTGCTCTTGGCCACCGTCGTGCCGGCAGGGCACGGACCTGGCCCAAATGAACGTGCCGGGCCGTGTCGCCCATCGTGTCCAGTTCCTTAACCCGACACAACCTGAGCTACGATATCATGCCGTGCTTTGGATCGAACCGTGCCCGTCGTGCCTCGGATCGGTCAAAAAAAGCCCACCTCTAATCAATACCAATCGATCTGCGCCTTTTGTGTAGGGACTGCACATGTGGGGTCTGTTCTTCCAAAGTGAAGACCAAATTTGGATTGAGCGCTAACAATTCGTGCTTCAATGCCGACGAGAGATCATCAATTAGTCATTGACGTTGCCCCCAAAAATGACGGAACATCAATTTATCCTGTGCATTTACAAACAAATGCGCTCTTCCACAGTAAAGGACTAAAGGAGTAACCGAAAGCATACAATTTATGCTAAAATCTTATGTTCCAAACTATGAGGTTTGCAGAAGCAGCGCAATTTTTTTTTAAAAGAAAAGAAAAACTCTAGCAAAATATAGATCTGGGGGATTTTACAAGAAATTGTACAACTGTTGCCAAAACCATCCATTCAAAAGAGACTTGTTTTAGGGACTGATTATATATGCATCAATCAACTAATTTTGTCGAGAGCTGTTGTTAGAATGAGATGCAACAATCCATCCCCTCCTCGTTATACACAACCAGACATCACAAACCTAGCCTCCCGAGTCCCGACTCCATCTCTCCAACTCCATCCATCCCTGGTCCAGCCACCCCCACCCACCACCATTTGATTCTGCTTGTGCCACTCACTATCGTCAACGACGAGGACTATCGGGGCTCCACTGCTACCTCCTCCTCTTCCTCCTTCCCAATCTGGTCTTGTCTACCGCCGCCACCCCCTTACACACTTCCCCAAGCCATGTTCGTCGCTGGTGTTCCAGACGACAAGACTGTCGCCTCTAGCGCATCTCCTTACTCTAACGAAAAGAAGGGGGGCATTCAACGATGGGGAATTCGGAGGGGGCGGGGCATTCGGTGTCGGGGCAAGCGAGGTGATGAGGACATCACTACTATCGATACGTCCACACCTAGTTGGACCAACTCCAACATGTCATTCATGGGCTAAGAAGATAGAACTATCAAATCTATCACGTTCTGGAACCAATTCGGCCTCCAGATACCACCTGATGAGGCTTAACGCAGGTCCGATCTTTCGGTGAGATGGATAGCTATTGATTAGTGGAGATGACCCTCACGATCTAGGTTACGACCGAAATACGACTGACGCCAAGCAATCGCTGAACCAAACACCGAGTTGTTATCAACCGTACAAAAAACCCGGTTGACCTGATCACAAAGATCAATTCCTGCAAGCAATCGAAGAACAAGCAAGAATAAAGCAAAAGCAATCTATAATTGCAAATATAATTGAATTATTGATGTGGGGTTCCGAAGCACAGTATTGCTGTTGATCTCGCCGAACAAGAGAATACCAAATAGTTTTACTAAGGAAAACTACAACTAAACAAAATTCAAGTTTCTAAGACGACAGCTACTGATTTTATGAGAGGGAGGGACGTGAGAGGGTCGTCCTAGGGTTGTGTGCAGTTAGGGGGCAGACACAACTTGGGTTTGGGTCCCCTCACGCTTACTGATGAGGACATCACTACTACGGATATGACCACATTTGGTTGTGCCTACTCCAACACATCATCCACGGGCCAAGAAGAGAGAGAGATCAAATCCATCACGTTCTGGAATCCAATTCGGCCTCCTGAGACATCACCAACTTAAAACGGCCATAACTTTTGATCCAGAAGGGTGTTCGGGGCACATGAGTACTTGATTGAAAGCTTTCGTCACCCTCTTTCCAATGGATCCAGTCTCACCTTCAAATTCCTTCTGAGTTGTCCGAAAACTGCAAAACAAGTCACGTCACTTTTCCAGTCCGAGTCAGAGTGGGTCTTGGGCCTTGTAATCGAATTGTATTTGGTTTCCTAGGGTTTTGAACGACCACCTCCTCTTGTTATCTCATAAATAACCAGCCGCAACCCCATCTAGGGTTTTGGGTTTTGTTTGATTAGTTTAGCCAAGTGCAAACTTTGCGTCTTGAGTTGTCTTTGGATGACCACCTTGTCAAGACCTTCAATAGAACCCCACCTTATTTTGGCCTTCAATTCTTATTTGCAATTTCAGATTGCTTTTACCATTGTTCTTGCTTGTTCTTCGGTTGCTTGCAGGAATTCAACCTCGTGTTTAGGTTGATCGTGCCCACGGCAAGATCAATAACACTCCGGAGTTGGTTTAGCGATTGCTAAGGCGCATCGTCGTCGTACGTTGTAGTCGGATCGTCAAAGTCGGTTCCACAAATCGATAGTTATCGCTCTCATCGAAAGATCGGGACACAACCTCACATCAGGTGGTATCAGAGCGCCAAGTTGCTCGGTGAGAGATTCTATACTGTAGATTAGTTTTTGTTTTCTGTCCTAAATTGAAAATTACTCCACAAAAATTCAACCTTTAGATTCAATCTGTTATTTTAGTGAGTTTTGTTAGGTTTTGATCCATTAGAGTCCTTGTTTTAGTTCTTGATTGTTTTTTCCTTCGCGTAGCTTTTCTTTCAATCTGTCCGATTACTTTGTTTTGTTCATAACTTTCGCATCTACGAGCTCGGATTCTAGTGTTTTGCACTTTTAAAACACGAGAACGATCTCCACAAAATCATAGTTGGGCTTGAACTCTAATTCGGACCTAAAGCTGTTTAATCTAGATATCAAAGTTGTTGAAGCAAGTTATACTTCCAATCCAGATCGGTTCGGTATTTTGATCATAATTCTCACGTCCGAACTCCGTTTGGGAAGTTTTTATACTTTCCTGAATCCTTGAAGAGTCCTCTACAAAAACGTTTTTGGGTGTCCTTTCTGATTCGGATTCCATCAAACCGAATTTGATTCGGATTCGAATTGGTCCTGCGGGCTAAAATTGGGAGTATTTGTGCAGTTCGGTTTTGAGCCATAACTTTCACACCCGTGCTCCAAATTGCATGTTCTTGTATTCCTTTGAAAGCTGAGGACATAAGCTTCAATTCTTTCCATAGTGAACCTTCTAAATTCGGTCGTTTTGAATCTGTAATCTAGGTGACAAATCTGCTGCCTTAGAAACTTTGAATTTGGGTGTTTTGCTTCATTTCGTGTTCTAGTTTTGTTCCTTTGAGTTGGTTGAGTCCAGTAGCATCCATAATCCATAAAACTCCAAAAATATCAGTATACATACCTTTGTTAACCAATTCATCCTTTGCGAATACTTTGATCCCAATTGAGACTAGTTATTTGATATTGCTTAGGGCTGTTCATATTGATACATTGCATAATCTTGAATTATCATATCATACTATCTTGTAATATCAAGTTAGGGATTCCAAAACTTTGCTCATACTAGTGTTGGCCGCAAGTCACCAAAAGAAAGAAGAGAGAAAGAAAGAGCCAAAAGGCCAAAAAAAAAAGAAAACATAATAGTGGCCGGCAGCACTACATTGAGTGAAACCCTAATTTGTGTTCAGTATTTTTCAGATTTTGCAATTGTATTAAATAGTGAGCAATCTTGTGCCTTTTTATCTTTTCTGAAGCAATTAGCTAGTGTCTCTCTATAACATATGCAACACGAGCTTTGGTACTGAAAATTTTCTTATTTAGCTCATTCCATTGGTTGCACTAAGTTACATCATCTTTGCGCGTGAGTTGCCTTGAAATTCGCTTATATCTTTGAGATCGGCAACTAGGACTTGTGATTTCTATTTTGGGTCCTTACTTGTCATTACAATAACTAGAATTATCAGATTGCATAGGAAATAAGTATAGCCTACCAAGCTCCACATATTTTACCTTGTACGTTTGTTCGGTCCCTTGCAATCGCTTTATCCAAGCTTGAAGAACTTTTGACACCGCCAACTACCGACAACTCTGCCGCACGGTAAGAACTTGTAAGAGCTTTGGTTAAGGCTTGAGAGTTGAGCGACTTTTCTCCACTTCCTAGTAGTTGATTGGGAATTACATAAACCTTTGTCTTTCCCTTTATGCTACTAACTATGTCGGTGACAAGAGTTAATCGCATCATTCTCCACGCACGAAGGGCAATGTACAACTCACTAATGAGCAAATGTCGCTGCAAGAAGACCGTTTCGGTCCATCGAGACTGCTCAGGAGTTGCTAACACTACCCTTGCTACTATTTTGTCTAGACTTGATGATATGCTTGCATTCGCTGTCCTGGAACTTCCGGTCCTCCGCCTCGTCTCCTAAGCAACAACAATGGTGAACTACGGCACAACGGGTTTCCATTCTGCCCGACTTCCAGCATGGACGCTGTGCATCGGTCGCCCCACCACACATCGCCACAGGTTCATCCACGATGATGAACAAGGTAAAATCAAGTTTGAGTTGCCTCCTTTTGGTGGAAAGTTTGATCCTAATGCATATATTAATTGGGAGATAGCGGTAGATAAAGAATTTGCAAACTATGACTTATCGAAAACCAAAAGATTAGTGCATGATTAAAGTGTTAACGTCGGATGCATTATATTGGTGGAAGCATATATCTAGACATGATAAAGACCCAAAACTTGGAATGCAATGAAAAGACTTATGAGAAATGATTATGTTCTGAATATGTTGCTAAATATTTGCTTACTAAACTTCAATGCTTAAAACAAGGTTCTAAAACTGTTATAGAATACTTTCATGATTTGCAAAATTGTTTGTTGCGTTGTGGTTTACAAGAATGTGAGGAAGCTCTGAGCTTAGGTTCATACGTGGACTTAATCATGAAATTGAGGATGTTCTTGTTGATGAAACATATAGTTGTCTTTCGAATTGATTGAATGTGCTTTTAGAGTGAAAACATGCTTCTTGAATCTTTGAAAGAGCCTTTAGCTTTATTTGAGGTGCCCATTGTTGCACCTTCTGTTGTAGCTAACATTTTGCAGAAAAGTGCACCATCGGGAGAAAGATGAAGAAGAAAATGTGAAAAAAGAGGAGATATTTGCTGCTCCATACGTATGTGAAGAGTTGGAAATTGAAGTTGCACCTACAACCACGGAGAATGATTTAGAAGGTAATGTCAAAGGTATGGACTGTATACATGGTGAAAATCATTTTGAAGAGACAAAACTGTCCATGAATCGTGCTATCGTAGAGCAACTATTAATGGAACCCATTGCTGATTTTGTTGCTATTCCTAGTGATAAAGAAGAGTTGTGTCATAATGCTTCACTTATATCCACGCCACAATTAGTGAATGAACATGAAATATTTATATTTGAACAAAACACTTACGCTGAACATAGACATGTTATTCAAATTGCTAGTGAAGAAGATGAGCTTAAATTGATGTCTTCTTTAGATACTTTAGGTTACATTGAATTTGATGTTCGTGTGATCCGGATAGTTTCAAGGAGAAGATTTTTGTACATTACGATTTGCCATGGTTATCACGAAATATTTTCTATGTTGTTGGCAAACATAATGATAAAGGAGAATACAAAGTGCATAGATTATACATTTGTTCAGATCTGAGACCGCCACATCCTATGCAACAATGTGATCAATTTGATAATTCTAATATCATATCAAGTACCCCTCATCGATTATAATCTATATGATAGTTTTCAAGAAAGGGAGTGTTTGGGTGATTTTGATTCACGGACATTGATTTGAGCACAAAAGATATGCATGTTGCTTTGCTCTTTCTCGCTACTAACATTTTGCAGGAGAATGTGATGGAGTCGAGGACGACTCCAATTCAAGAAAGGGAGAATGATGAGACCATGCTCGTCCTGGATATGATCAACGCTATATCAATTTGGCGACACTTCACGGCATCCTCTGTATCATCTACATCTACTAGGATGGCTTTCCTTCACAGGGGGGAGGAAGCGTCCAAGAGTGCAAGCTTTCAACATGCCTTTATATGCTGGAAAGAAATATTGAGCTTTGTGGAGGATGATCGAACATGAGAATACTTTTTGTTGAGGTCAAGCTAAAAGCTGAGCATGAGTCGAGGACGACTCAAATTCAAGAAAGGGAGGATGATGAGGACATCACTACTACGGATATGACCACATTTGGTTGTGCCTACTCCAACACATCATCCACGGGCCAAAGAGAGAGAGATCAAATCCATCACGTTCGGAATCCAATTCGGCCTCTGAGACAGCACCAACTTAAAATGGCCATAACTTTTGATCCAGAAGGGTGTTCGGGGCACATGAGTACTTGATTGAAAGCTTTCGTCGCCCTTTTTCCAATGGATCCAGTCTCACCTTCAAATTCCTTCTGAGCTGTCCGGAAACTACAAAACAATTCACATCACTTTTCCAGTCCGAGTCGAGTGGGCCTTGGGCCTTGTAATCGAATTGTATTTGGTTTCCTAGGGTTTTGAACGACCACCTCCTCTTGTTATCTCATAAATAACCAGCCGCAACCCCATCTAGGGTTTTGGGTTTTGTTTGATTAGTTTAGCCAAGTGCAAACTTTGCGTCTTGAGTTGTCTTTGGACTGACCACCTTGTCAAGACCTTCAATAGAACCCCACCTTATTTTGGCCTTCAATTCTTATTTGCAATTTCAGATTGCTTTTACCATTGTTCTTGCTTGTTCTTGGTTGCTTGCAGGAATTGAACCTCGTGTTCGAGTTGATCGTGCCACGGCAAGATCAATAACACTCCGGAGTTGGTTTAGCGATTGCTAAGGCGCATCGTCGTCGTACGTTGTAGTCGGATCGTCAAAGTCGGTTCCACAAATCGATAGTTATCGCTCTCATCGAAAGATCGGGACACAACCTCACATCACTTACAAGGCCTAAAACAGTGATGTAGCTTATTATTTCAATGATTTCGGATGATCCACGATAAATCTAGGGCTAGGACCAGATCCGTTTGAAAGGTCTTGTTGTAATCTTTCAATCAAATATAAGAACTGTCCAATTGGACTCCGTATGCAAAAGTTATGCTCATTTAACTTCAGACTGGTATCTGGAGGCCGAATTGGATTCTAGAACGTGATGGATTTGATAGCTTTATCTTCTTGACCCATGGATGACGTGTTGGAGTTGGTCCAACTAGGTGTGGACGTATCCATAGTAGTGATGTCCTCATCATCCTCCCCTTCTTGAATTTGAGTCGTCCTCAACTCAAGCTCTCTTTTCCTCAACACAAAGCGCCCTCATATGGGTCCTGCATTTAATTAAATAAAATAGTAGCTCCGCCTCTTTATATATTTTTAGGACAAGAATGAAATTTAGAGGATTCACCTGATAATTATCCATATCCATATAGCTCAACACTTCTTTCCAGCATATAATGGCATGAGGAAAGCTAGCACTCTTGGATACTTCCTCCCCTCCTTGAAAGAAAACCATCCTCGCTTTTGGATAAGCTAGAGAAGAAACAAGCATAAAAAAGAACAACGTGTATGCAACATATATGTATATATTCCATATTTCATTGTTCTTTTGGATTGGTGTAATATTATTTGCATAACAGCAAATGAGGAAATCAGATTTAAACAAAGCACCTTTCCTCACAATTTTGCAACTCAGTTTGTGGTTATAAGTGAAGCATATAACATAAACATTAACAAGATTCAGTTTGCAACTTAATTTGCAAATATAAGTAAAGCACATATCTATCCCTGACCTTAGATAAAGAATACTCATGTTTTGTAAGCCTTGTTCAATAACATCGATAGGCAAAACTACAAGTTTTGGTAACAAGCATAGCTTATTCATATGACCAGATTGTAAACAAGCAATATCAAACAATTCCAACAACGGTGACACAATTTTACTGGGCATCCACTCATCAACTATGAGATGCTGATTTGTAATACATATCAATGTACTAAAATTCGAACAATGAGGTAGCAAGCTATGGGTATCACACATATCAGGAAAATTTCATGCTGCCTTACATGAAACAAGCTGTTGCATACAACTAAGATTGCTCAAAATAGCAAGCTTCAATTCAGCAAGTCTATTACAAGTAATGCATATTCTGTAAACAAGAAACTCGCCATCTATGCCATAATCTCCAAATAAATTGAATTTAAAACAGTAGGCATAGGTGCTAGATAAAGACTTAAGAGATGAAATATCAGAAATCTTATCCATAGCACAATTCAAGCTAACAGGCTCATTCACAATGATATAGCACAAAACAGTGGCAGGGGATATTCTAGCTATCACTTCCTTATGTGTAATCAGCACCACATGATCAAAATTATAAGCATGCAATTCATCACATGATTCTATAATAGTGGCACAAGATGGTAACTTACTAGAATTAAATACAATAAGAATATACTCACAAATTTGCTCTCTTTCTTTGATTTAAAATCAGATCTATACCATAGTCATTAGCATCCTCCTCAGAAGTAGTAGGTACCTCAAAAATTTCACTTGACAACACAGGTATTTCAGCTTTTAGCTCTGCATCTTCAGAAGTAACTTGCATATCAAATGGAATAGCGACAACAGAAGCAACAGAAGTAGATTGGATTGCGTTAGTAGAATCATCCTCACATGTACTATCCTCTACTTCACTCGAATTTTCTGGTATTTCTTTCGCATGCTCGGGGTGTATACTTGTCGGGCGCGAGAACGGGCCCGGGCCAGGGCCGAGGAGGAGCTCCGTGCTCTGACAAACTCCGCGGCTGGTAAGTGACCCGACCCCTCAATCGATTTCGCGGTCGCGGCTTGTGGGGCGCGCTCCTTTGACGCTGTTTCGGTCTGCAGAGCTGCAGAAGAACTTCAGCGAAGCTGTCGGCGCGGGACGTGGCCTTAACAGCGCTGCAGTTGGCGGAGGGGGATCGGTCCGAGCTGGCCGCCGAGCTGGCGACCCTTCGAGGGTCAGCCGGGAGGTCTGCGACCGAGTGCTCGAAACCGTGCCGGGTTCGAGTTTGCTTGCCACCGAGCTAGCCCGCGTGCCCGAGCACGTCGTGAGCTCGGTGAGCGAAGGCGTCGCGCTCGGAGCCTCTTCGGCGCTTGTCTGCACCATCTCCCACTATGACGGTATCGACCTTTCCACCGTCAGCAGTGGGATCGCCGAGAACCGGACCGACGAGGAGATCGACGGGTTCGAGACCCATGTCGAGCCGCACGCCCGGGTGATCGCCGACAGGATACCGCCGTAGAGCGTCCTCCACCGAGAGTAGGAAAAAGTTAGATGTTTTGCCTTTTGTAAAGAAAAAACCTTAGTGTGCAACGAATTTAAAGTTTCGTAAGTTTCGACTTGTCCTTTGCACTTTCCTGCTGTTATGAACACTCGACGACCATAGCTTTAGAAACCACAGGGGTTGTTCAAGCGTAGGTCGGTGTGCTAACATTTGCGAGGGAAGCGCGAAGAGAGCAAGAACTTGGCTACGAAACGCCCAGCCGCACTTACGTGGGATAGGGGTGTTTCCGACCGACCACGGGTCGCTCCGTGTGGGCACTTCCTTCTTCCACGAAGTGCTACTTAGCAACCGTAGCCACCGGGGCGTAGGCCGTAGCGCTTGGGTTGAGAGGGTTACCGCTTAAGGGGAACCCAATGATCGGTCGGGTCATCGACCCGTGTGAGTGAACAGGAACTTGGCTAGGAAATGTTCACCCGTACTCGCGCGGGAAAGGAGTGTTTCCGACCAACCACGGGTCGTTTCGTGTGGGTACTTCCTTCTTCCACGAAGAGCTACTTAGCAACCGTAGCCGCAGGGGCATAGGACGTAGCGCTCGGGTTGAGAGGGTTACCGCTTAGGGGGAACCCAATGGTTGGTCGGGTCACCGACCCATGTGAGTGTGCGAGTATGCCAACTGGCAGCCCCAAGTAGACTCGGAGGAAGGGCAAAAAGGTGCGAGGGATAAGAAAGAGTTTTAGGGATAGAATCGCCTTAACTTTTCTATATTCCACGCATTGGAGACGGCGTTGCCATCTGCATCCTTGAGTCGGAAGGTACCGGGTCGATGGCTTCCACCACGGTGAAGGGGCCTTCCCACAGGGGAGAGAGCTTGTGCCTATCTTTGTTGGACTGAACCTGGCGCAGAACCAGGTCGCCCACGTTGAAAGACCGGCCACGGATCTGACGACTGTGGTAGCATCGCAGTATTTGCTGGTACTTGGCCGATCGCAGAATGGCCACGTCACGCGCCTCGTCGACCTGGTCGATGGCGTCTTGTTGTGAGTCGAGCCCCCGTGCCTCGTTAAAGGCTTGTAGTCTCAGGACGCCGTACTCCAGATCGGTTGGCAAGATAACTTCGGCACCGAACACCATGAAGAATGGTGTAAACCCGGTCGTCCGGGTCGGTGTGGTCTGTAGGCTCCAGAGGACGGAGGGTAACTCGGTGTAACATCCCAAAATTTTCCTAAATATTATTTTATTGCTTAAGTGTGCATTTATGATTTCCTGGAATTTATTTGGATTTTTCTGGATTTATTTGAATTAATGTTAAATTAAGAATATTAACCTTTTATTCAAATCTATTTAAATCTGTGCAAAGTCAAAATAACGTTTTACCAAAAATATTTTATTTGAGTCCAGAATGTCTCAAAGTATTTTTGAGATTTTTCTGGGATTTTTCCTGATAATTTAATTACCTAAAATAAATCAAAGTATTTTCTATAATTATTTTAATTCAAAAATCGTTAAAAACCCGATGAAGCGATCTTGGGCTTGGCCCATGTATCGTGCGTAGTGTAAATGTTGAGTGCACGGCCCGTTGGCCTAGGACTCCAGAAAGTCGCGTCGGCCGTTGGATCGCAATCGTAGGGCTTACGTCGGGCTACGTCACCAAGTGCGTCCAAGCCGTAGGATCGGGATCGTGTGGTCAGCGTGGGTCGTGTCTCATCGTAACCCTAGCTAATCGTAGCCGTTGATCCAATGATGGCCTAGATTAGATCTCGTCGGGGGCAAATCCGGTGCGTCCGTTGCGCCACGTGGACGGCTGTCGTGCGTCGTCTCCGAGCAGGACTCTGGCGCCGCCGCCGTATCTGAGAAGGACTCCGCCGCCGCGTCGGTTAGGATCCCAGGCACCGTACGCGGCCGTCGAGGCTATTTAAGGGGGTCTGCAGCCTTCCCGAGAATCCTCATCATGCGCCGCAGCTTTTGGTCGGAGAGGTTTCGCGAGAATCGTCGTAGAGCGCCCCCGGGAGCTCGTCGGAGTTGAAGTATTGCAGTCGCCGAGGGTTTTGCTAAAGAACATCGCCGGTTTGTCGGTTTTCGATGTTTTGGGTCCCAGATCCGAGCTCGCAGAGGTGTTCTGCATCGGCTACTCCTCTTCTTCGCGTCGGAACCGCGCCGGAACGCCGTCGCCCGGGTTTCTTCCTCGTCTCCGGTGGGTCTTCTCGCCGCCGCTTCGCCATTAGCTTCGGGTGAGTTCGTGGCCGTCGGATCTGAGTGGACGGAGGAGATTGAGCCGCGTCGCATGCGTTTGGCACCGTTTGATCAGATCAGGCAGTGGATGCGCGCCGCTTGTTGCGCATCGGCGGGGTGGCACTGCGACCAATCAGATCGAGACGCGTGTCGGCTCGTGTTGCGAGGCGCCGCCGCGTCTGCGGTGGACCAGAGGAGGTCCTGTGGACCGGGTCTATGCACCGAGACGCGTGGCAACATCTGATTGGTTCGGGTCAGGGATGACGCCAGCATGACGTCACGCTTGCGCAATAAATCGGTTTTTCAGTTTAAAAATAATTCTGTTAATTCCGAATTTCTATTTTTCTGTAATTTCAATATTTATTCAAACTTCCAAAGGTTATAACTTTTGCATCTTAACTCGGATTTGAGTGATTCAAATTTATAAAAATTTGTAAAATTGAGATCTATTTAATGGTGAATTTTAATTGATTTTTGGAGTTCATTTGCTCTCTGTTTTGGTATTTATTTGCTTTTCTCTTTCGTTACGCGTAGACGTTGAATTGTGCGACGCTTCGGAGGAAGATTCAACAACTCAAGAACAAGCTCCAGATCAAGATCAGGACCTATTCCAAGGCAAGTTGTGCCTTGATCATGTTGAACCCATGTTTATAAAATTGCTATATTTGTTTTACCCTATTGCATATTATTTCAAGTATACAATTGTTTCAAATTAAAATTGGGACTTAGCTAATATACCAGATTGATTTATATCCTACCTTGTCATTTGTATGCCATGATCTATTGTCACCTAGATTGGTTCATTATAGTTGGTTAGTAATGATAATCAACATGGGATGGTTAGTCCGTATTAGTTGCTTAGCCATGCTACGTCATCACATGTGTTGGGATCATTGATAATTAATCTTGATTAATGGAATATGGAACAATGTTATGAACTTGTGTGTCATGTGGGATCACACGATGAGATTGAGTTGTTGTGGCGAGTCATGTCACGCAACGATGTTGAATTGTTGATGGCACGTGGTGCTTGGTAATCAACATGGGTGATAATCACTTAGATTGGGGCAAGTGACAAGGGGCGAGTATGCCAAGGTGGGCTCGACCAGGCAGAGGGTATGTGGATGTCTTGCCTTGATCACTCTAAGGACTTAACCTTGCAAGCCTTTGACCTGAGTCAATCATGCAACCACATGTCTGGTATGGGCCAGCCTAATTGAGTAATTTGCAATGTCCTAACTTTGGTACTATCGTGGTCGATGTGAGTTCCCGAGTTATGGTGTAATTCACATGGCGCAAGAGGTGGGCCCTGGATGTGGTAACCAGTCCCACCAGTGTTGAAACCTTAGCGGGTGGTACCGGGTTAAGCCAGCGCACTGTAAAGGCTTTGTTATAATCACTCGCCTTGGTGGTGTTTGGTTGTATCACGTGGGTAAAGTGCATAACCTCTGCAGAGTGTGAAACTATTCGGATAGCCGTGCTCGCGGTAAGGAGCAATGCTCGGGAATTACAGTTAAGGGTTAGCTTAATTAATTGGACAACTTGGTTGGGATGGCAGAATGCCATATGGAAGATGGAATTTGACTTAGGATTGGAACCTTGGTATACTTCAGAAATGCTGAATCTATCTATTATTGTTATTTGTTTTACAGTCTTTATAATCTATTATTGTATTTGTTCATAAATGCTGCTTATTGCAAAATAGCCATAATAGCCTATCCGTTGGAATAAGCCTTACATATAGTTACATAGAATTGCATTCTGTGCACAACTTGTTGAGTGCTTCAAGTACTCACCCTTGCCAACAACAATAATCAACAGTCGAAGAATCTACACCTGTGTTGGAGGAGGAGTTCTGATGAGACCATGATCATCCTGGATATGATCAACGCTATATCAATTTGGCGACACTTCACGGCATCCTCTGTATCATCTACATCTACTAGGATGGCTTTCCTTCACAGGGGGGAGGAAGCGTCCAAGAGTGCAAGCTTTCAACATGCCTTTATATGCTGGAAAGAAATATTGAGCTTTGTGGAGGATGATCTGAACATGAGAATACTTTTTGTTGAGGTCAAGCTAAAAGCTGAGCATGAGTCGAGGACGACTCAAATTCAAGAAAGGGAGGATGATGAGGACATCACTACTACGGATATGACCACATTTGGTTGTGCCTACTCCAACACATCATCCACGGGCCAAGAAGAGAGAGAGATCAAATCCATCACGTTCTGGAATCCAATTCGGCCTCCTGAGACAGCACCAACTTAAAACGGTCATAACTTTTGATCCAGAAGGGTGTTCGGGGCACATGAGTACTTGATTGAAAGCTTTCGTCACCCTCTTTCCAATGGATCCAGTCTCACCTTCAAATTAAGTCTGAGCAGTCCGGAAACTGTAAAACAAGTCACGTCACTTTTCCAGTCCGAGTCAGAGTGGGCCTTGGGCCTTGTAATCGAATTGTATTTGGTTTCCTAGGGTTTTGAACGACCACCTCCTCTTGTTATCTCATAAATAACCAGCCGCAACCCCATATAGGATTTTGGGTTTTGTTTGATTAGTTTAGCCAAGTGCAAACTTTGCGTCTTCGAGTTGTGCTGGACAGCCACCTTGTCAAGACCTTCAATAGAACCCCACCTTATTTTGTCCTTCAATTCTTATTTGCAATTTCAGATTGCTTTTACCATTGTTCTTGCTTGTTCTTCGTTGCTTGCAGGAATTGAACCTCGTGTTCAGTTGATCGTGCCACGGCAAGATCAATAACACTCGAGTTGGTTTAGCGATTGCTAAGGCGCATCGTCGTCGTACGTTGTAGTCGGATCGTCAAAGTCGGTTCCACAAATCGATAGTTATCGCTCTCATCGAAAGATCGGGACACAACCTCACATCAGGTGGTATCGAGGCGCCAAGTTGCTCGGTGAGAGATTCTATACTGTAGATTAGTTTTTGTTTTCTGTCCTAAATTGAAAATTACCCCACAAAAATTCAACCTTTAGATTCAATCTAGTATTTTAGTGAGTTTTGTTAGGTTTTGATCCATTAGAGTCCTTGTTTTAGTTGCTGATCGTTTTTCCTTCGCGTAGCTTTTCTTTCAATCTGCCCAGTACTTTGTTTTGTTCATAACTTTCGCATACGAGCTCGGATTCTAGTGTTTTTGTACTTTCCTAAAACCTGGGAACGATCTCTACAAAAACCTAGTTGGGCATGAACTCTAATTCTGGAGCTAAATCTGTTTAATCTGGATATCAAATTTGTTAAAGCAAGTTATACTTCCAATCCAGATCGGTTCGGTATTTTGATCATAATTCTCACGTCCGAACTCCGTTTGGGAAGTTTTTATACTTTCCTGAATCCTTGAAGAGTCCTCTACAAAAACATTTTCGGGTGTCCTTTGTGATTCGGACTCCTTAAAACCGAATTTGATTCGGAATCGGAATCAGTCTCGCAGGCTGAAATTAGGGGTTTTCTGTGCAGTTCGGTTTTTGAGCCATAACTTCCACCCCCGAGCTCCAAATTGCATGTTCTTGTACTCTTTTGAAAGCTGAGGACATAATCCTCAATTCTTTCCATAGTGAACCTTCTAAATTCGGTCGTTTTGAAGCATTAATCTTGGTGACAATTCTGCTGCCCTAGAAACTTTGAATTTGGGTATCTTGCTTCAATTCATGTTCTAGTTTTGTTCCTTTGAGTTGGTTGAGTCCAGTAGCATCCATAATCCATAAAACTCCAAAAATATCAGTATACATACCTTTGTTAACCAATTCATCCTTTGCGAATACTTTGATCACAATTGAGACTAGCTATTTGATATTGCTTAGGGCTGCTCTACTTGATATATTGCATAATCTTGAATTATCATATCACACTGTCTTGTGACATTGAGTTGGGGATTCCAAAACTTTGCTCATACTAGTGTTGGCCGAAAGTCACAAAAAAAAAGAAAAAAGAAAAGAAAACATAATAGTGGCCGGCAGCACTACATTGAGCGAAACCCTAATTTGTGTTCATTATTTTTCAGATTGTGCAATTGTATTAATTAGTGAGCAATCTTGTGCCCTTTTATCTTTTCTGAAGCAATTAGCTAGTTTCTTTCTATAACTTATGCAACACGAGCTTTGGTACTGAAAATTTTCTTATTTAGCTCATTCCATTGGTTGCATTAAGTTACATCATCTTTGCGCGTGAGTTGCCTCGAAATTCACTTATATCTTTGAGATCGGCAACTAGGACTTGTGATTTCTATTTTGGGTCCTTACTTGTCATTACAATAACTAGAATTATCAGATTGCATAGGAAATAAGTATAGCCTACCAAGCTCCACATATTTTACCTTGTACGTTTGTTCGGTCCCTTGCAATCGCTTTATCCAAGCTTCGAAGAACTTTTGACACCGCCAACGGCCGACAACTCTGCCGCATTTGCGGTAAGAACTTGTAAGAGCTTTGGTTAAGGCTTGAGAGTTGAGCGACTTTTCTCCACTTCCTAGTAGTTGATTGGGAATTACATAAACCTTTGTCTTTCCCTTTATGCTACTAACCATGTCAGGTGACAAGAGTTCACTGTATCATTCTCCACGCACGAAGGGCAATGTACAACTCACTAATGAGCAAATGTCGCTGCAAGAAGACCGTTTCCGGTCCATCGAGACTGCTCAGGGAGTTGCTAACACTACCCTTGCTACTATTTTGTCTAGACTTGATGATATGCTTGCATTGCTGTCCTCGAACTTCCAGTCCTCCGCCTCGTCTCCTAAGCAACAACAATGGTGTACTACGTGCACAACGGGTTTCCATTGCTGCCCGACTTCCCAGCATGGGCCTTGCTGCATCGGTCGCCCCACCACACATCGCCACGGGTTCATCCACCGATGATGAACAAGGTAAAATCAAGTTTGAGTTGCCTCCTTTTGGTGGAAAGTTCGATCCTAATGCATATATTAATTGGGAGATAGCGGTAGATAAAGAATTTGCAAACTATGACTTATCGAAAACCAAAAGATTAGTGCATGATTAAAGTGTTAACGTCGGATGCGATATATTGGTGGAAGCATATATCTAGACATGATGAAGACCCTAAAACTTGGAATGCAATGAAAAGACTTATGAGAAATGATTATGTTCTGAATATGTTGCTAAATATTTGCTTACTAAACTTCAATGCTTAAAACAAGGTTCTAAAACTGTTATAGAATACTTTCATGATTTGCAAAATTGTTTGTTGCGTTGTGGTTTACAAGAATGTGAGGAAGCTCTTGAGCTTAGGTTCATACGTGGACTTAATCATGAAATTCGGGATGTTCTTGTTGATGAAACATATAGTTGTCTTTCGAATTGATTGAATGTGCTTTTAGAGTGAAAACATGCTTCTTGAATCTTTGAAAGAGCCTTTAGCTTTATTTGAGGTGCCCATTGTTGCACCTTCATTGTAGCTAACATTTTGCGAGAAAAGTGAGCACCATCGGAGAAAGATGAAGAAGAAAATGTGAAAAAAGAGGAGATATTTGCTGCTCCATACGTATGTGAAGAGTTGGAAATTGAAGTTGCACCTACAACCACGGAGAATGATTTAGAAGGTAATGTCAAAGGTATGGACTGTATACATGGTGAAAATCATTTTGAAGAGACAAAGCTGTCCATGAATCGTGCTATCGTAGAGCAACTATTAATGGAACCCATTGCTGATTTTGTTGCTATTCCTAGTGATAAAGAAGAGTTGTGTCATAATGCTTCACTTATATCCACGCCACAATTAGTGAATGAACATGAAATATTTATATTTGAACAAAACACTTGCGCTGAACATAGACATGTTATTCAAATTGCTAGTGAAGAAGATGAGCTTAAATTGATGTCTTCTTTAGATACTTTAGGTTACATTGAATTTGATGTTACGTGTGATCCGGATAGTTTCAAGGAGAAGATTTTTGTACATTCGATTTGCCATGGTTATCACGAAATATTTTCTATGTTGTTGGCAAACATAATGATAAAGGAGAATACAAAGTGCATAGATTATACATTTGTTCAGATCTGAGACCTCCACATCCTATGCAACAATGTGATCAATTTGATAATTCTAATATCATATCAAGTACCCCTACATCGATTATAATCTATATGATAGTTTTCAAGAAAGGGAGTGTTTGGGTGATTTTGATTCACAGACATTGATTTGAGCACAAAAGATATGCATGTTGCTTTGCTCTTTCTCGCTACTAACATTTTGCAGAGAATGTGATGGAGTCGAGGGCGACTCCAATTCAAGAAAGGGAGAATGATGAGACCATGATCGTCCTGGATATGATCAACGCTATATCAATTTGGCGACACTTCACGGTATCCTCTGTATCATCTACATCTACTAGGATGGCTTTCCTTCACAGGGGAGGAAGCGTCCAAGAGTGCAAGCTTTCAACATGCCTTTATATCTTTGGAAAGAAATATTGAGCTTTGTGGAGGATGATCTGAACATGAGAATACTTTTGTTGAGGTCAAGCTAAAAGCTGAGCATGAGTCGAGGACGACTCAAATTCAAGAAAGGGAGGATGATGAGGACATCACTACTACGGATATGACCACATTTGGTTGTGCCTACTCCAACACATCATCCACGGGCCAAGAAGAGAGAGAGATCAAATCCATCACGTTCTGGAATCCAATTCGGCCTCCTGAGACAGCACCAACTTAAAACGGTCATAACTTTTGATCCAGAAGGGTGTTCGGGGCACATGAGTACTTGATTGAAAGCTTTCGTCGCCCTCTTTCCAATGGATCTAGTCTCACCTTCAAATTCCTTCTGAGCTGTCCGGAAACTGCAAAACAATTCACGTCACTTTTCTAGTCCGAGTCAGAGTGGGCCTTAGGCCTTATAATCGAATTGTATTTGGTTTCCTAGGGTTTTGAACGACCACCTCCTCTTGTTATCTCATAAATAACCAGCCGCAACCCCATCTAGGGTTTTGGGTTTTGTTTGATTAGTTTAGCCAAGTGCAAACTTTGCGTCTTCGAGTTGTGCTGGACAGCCACCTTGTCAAGACCTTCAATAGAACCCCACCTTATTTTGTCCTTCAATTCTTATTTGCAATTTCAGATTGCTTTTACCATTGTTCTTGCTTGTTCTTCGGTTGCTTGCAGGAATTGAACCTCGTGTTCAGGTTGATCGTGCCCACAGCAAGATCAATAACACTCCGGAGTTAGTTTAGCGATTGCTAAAGCGCATCGTCGTCGTACGTTGTAGTCGGATCGTCAAAGTCGGTTCCACAAATCGATAGTTATCGCTCTCATCGAAAGATCGGGACACAACCTCACATCAAGTTCCAAGAGGACGCGAGCCATTAGGGTCCGAGCCTTGTCGGTTGCCTGTGGTGAACTGATGAGCTATCTACGTTTTCTACTTTCCGCTGCTTAATTATTAGATTATATTTCCAGTCTTGCCCTGCGTGGCTTAATAATGTAAGTCGGTCATAAGATCATACCCTTAGCTATATCAATAAATGAACTACTATTTCTATTATCGTTGAGTATGATATGATATGTACCGATGTTGAGCTGTGTGCACTAGCGTTGATCCTGGGACTAGTGCGGTAAACACAGTGGGTTCGAACCAATGGATTCGGGTCCTTACAGAGGTGGTATCAGAGCATACTGACTGTAGGTCTTAGCCTTAGATAGCATGGAGGTGTCCTGGGTGTGTCCAAAACTATTTTCTAAAGAAAAATTTAAAGTTGACTAATAAAACACTCTCGACTCATCTCATTCTCTACTTCTCGCCTTTGCTGAATTTACCGTTCTACTTACCATTTCGGGTGGAGAACTTATTCAAAGTTCTTGTGGAGCAGATGCCGATCGTTCCAACCTTTGAGGACTCAGCTGGCGGCTACGCCATGGAGCTGTGGAGAGTTCTTCAGACACTTGGAGGCTTCTATCGTCCGCTTTACCGAGGAGGCAGCTGGTCAGTTAATGGTGTACACCGAGGATTTATTTGCAAGCTGATTATCTACGCTCGGGAAAATGAGGAAGCTAGCAAGCCAATCAATATCTCCGCCAGAAGATTCTCGTACAAGGTTGCAATTCAGGAGGTTGCCCGACTCGCTCTTCGCCGTGTCTGCCGCGACTACGCCGACGAGCTTCACGATTCAGTATTCCGACTTCACCCTGATGTGCAAGCATGCCGACGCCGACAGATCGTGGAGGACGAGTGTGCTACTGTAACCCACCTTGCAGAGTTCGCCCTTGCCCAGGAGGAGCATATTTCTTCAGTCGACTGAAGATTCGTGGCTTGAGCCCTTGCAGGATCATGCTGTTTGCCCGCTCGACCTGGCCGTTGGTCCGCGGATGGGCCACGGCTGCCAAATGACGCGGATGTTGAAGTCGTCGCAGAATTCGAGGAATTCCTTCCCCGTGAACTGCGTCCCGTTATCGGTGATGATGGAGTTCGGGACTCCGAACCGAAAAACGATGTCGCGGAAGAATTTGGCCGCTTGCGCCGATGTAATGCTGGCGACTGGCCTGGCCTCTATCCACTTGGTGAACTTGTCCACCGCGACGAGGAGGTGGGTAAAGCCCCCGGGCACTTTTTTGAAGGGCCCGACCAGATCGAGTCCCCAGACCACGAATGGCCACGTGATGGGGATCGTTTGTAAGGCTTGCGCCAGAAGATGCGTTTGTCGGGCAAAGAATTGGCATCCTTCGCAAGTGCGAACGATTCGCTCGGCGTCAGCCACGACGGTAGGCCAGTAGAAGCCTTGTCGGAAGGCTTTTCCTACGAGGGACCGTGGTGCAGCGTGGTGACCACAGACACCACAATGGATATCGAGCAGCAGCTGCCTTCCTTGGTCGGCCAGAACGCATTTCTGGAGGACCCCAGAGGGACTCCTCTTGTAGAGGTCTTCTCCGACCAGGACAAAAGATTTCGCACGTCGAGCCAGGCACCGGGCCTCGGTTGAGTCGGCGGGGAGCGATCCGTCGATCAAGGGCTTCCTCCAGTCGGAATCGGTCATCAGCACATCGCGGCCTGACCTGGACAATTCCACGTCCGACTGCTCGACGGTCGGAGCTGTTGCGTCCAACAGGTCGGTTGCCCGCTCGATTGCCGAGTCCAGTCAGACGGAAGGTTTATGAAGATCGCAAAAAAATATCCCAGGCGGGACCGGTCCTCCACTGGAGGCGAGATTGGCTAGGTAATCGGCCTCACCGTTGTAGCGTTTGTAGCTATGGTGAAGCTCGAAACCCTTGAATCTTTCTTCGAGCTTGCGCACTTCTCGACAGGATGCGGCCATGCGGGCGTATTGGGGCTCCACGGCCTTCATTACTTGGTCGACGACAAGCTTGGAGTCCCCATGCACATAGAGTCGGCGCGCGCTAAGGTCTGCAGCGATCCGGAGACCGTTGACGAGGGCCTCATACTCGGCGATGTTGTTGGTCTCATCGAAGAGCAGTCGGATGGCGTACTGAAGCTTGTTCTCGAGAGGGAAAATAATGACGACTCTTGCACCCGCGCCGCTCTTGGTATAGGACCCATCGAAGTACATTGTCCGAAGCTCGGGGTCTTGGCGGCCGGTGGCGCTGGCTTTGGTCCACTTAAGAGCGAAGTCGGCCAAGGCCTACGACTTGATCGCCGTTCGGGGAACGTACGATATGTCGTGGCCGTTGAGTTTGAGTGCCCACTAGGCTATTCTTCTTAAGGCATCGCGGTTGTGGACGATTTCGCCGAGCGGTGACGAGGTCACCACGGAGACGGGGTGCTGGTCGAAGTAATGGACCAACTTCCTCTTCGTGATGAGCACCGCATAGAGCAGTTTCTGCACCTGCAGGTACCGAGCTTTGGACTCGGAGAGTACTTCACTGATAAAGTAGATTGGCTGTTGTACCTTAAGCACATGGCCTTCTTTCGCTCGTTCCACGACAAGTGCTGCACTGACGACCCGGGTTGTAGCAGCGATGTAGAGGAGCAGCGGGGCCGGGGCGACCAGCACCGGGGGTGAGGTCAGGAATGTTTTCATCTGGGTGAGAGCTTCCTAGGCCTCCTAGGTCCAGCTGAATTGATCAGACTTCTTGAGCAGCTTGTAGAGCGGCATCCCGCGCTCGCCGAGGCGAGACACAAAATGGCTTAGGGCCGCAAGGCATCCTGTTAGCTTTTGGACTCCTTTTAGGTTACCGACTGGGCCCATCTTCATGATCGCCAAGATCTTCTCCCGATTGGCTTCGATGCCACGCTCGGAGACGATGTGATGAGGACATCACTATCTTTGATATAGCCACACCGACAACTCAACGACAAGATGGAATGATGAAAGGACCAGTTACGCGATCTCGTGCACGTTAGCAAATGGTCAACATGGTGCTATGGAATTATGGAGAAGCACCATCTCGTGAAGCAGACAGAATACGCCAGCATGTAAAGAAGATGAAGACTCCACATACAGATGGGCCGGCCCATAAGGAGGCGCCATGCATCATGGAGGAGGCGCCATGGCCAAGTTGGACCTAGCTCACGGCTGGCCCAAGGTGGCTAGGCGCCCCCCCTCCTAGCCCACACGGCCCAACTGCACAGATTAGTACCATATGGCTTAGTGCTTAATTTCTGGCGGCCCTTACATTAATATAAAGCATGTAATAGGGGCCACAACAGATTTGGGTTTTGTTTAAGAATCAGTTTAGCTTCTTTGCTACTGTCCGTGCAATCACGTGTCGATTAGACCGTCTGCGCACGTGTAAACAAGACTCCAAATTTCAGATTGGTTTGCCTAAATTCAAATAATCATATTTGCAAATTCAGATTGCTTGTTATATTTGTTCTTGCTTGTTCTCGATTGCGTGCAGGATCGTTGTTCGTGCTCCGGCAGGAACAACCAAACAGGAGATTGGTGTACCGGTTGCTAAAGCGCAAGCGTCGTGGACGGTTGTAGTCAGGCCGCTAACGTCGAACTCCGAATCAGATCGAGAGTTCCCTCGTCTCTCATCGAAAGATCGGGCCACTTATTCTATCAGTTGGTATCAGATTCTCCGGGTTGCTCGGTGAGAGATTCCACCCTCTCTTAATTAGTAGGTTGATTTTTCTTACCTATTGTCCAGCAATTGCCAGATTATCAATTTTCGATTCCAAGCCAGTTTGAGCCTACGCTATGTTTTTTTTAGTTACATAGATTGAATTTGCATTACGTGTTGATTCGTTGCTGGTCGTAGTGTCTAGTTTGATTAGAGTTTCGAATTCGTAGTCACCCAGGCGTCACGCTATTTCTTTTCTGCCGCCTCTCAACACTCCTCGCCGCTGCATTGTCTCCCTTCAAACCACACGCCCCTAGTCATATTTGAGTCCTCCCTCCACTCGGTTTGGAGATCCATCGTTGTCAACAACAACACTTCTTTTCCTTGGCCAAAGTTCTTTCAAGCATGCCGCTTTGCATTCGCGTTTTGGTATCTATCTCCTTTAATTGTCGTGCTGCCTATATATATAAAAAAAGGAAATCTGAGCTGAACCACCTCTCTGCTCTCTCCGCACCATTTTGCTGCATTTGCCAATCCGTCAAATTTTGGTGCACAAATCAATCTTTTAATTACCTTTACACCCCTGGTAAAAAAAAGGGTGTGTCTGGTGAGTGTTGTTTGGAGCCCTTTTGAGTCTGTTATTCAGTTTTAGGGCTCCCACAAAAAAAAGGACAGCAAGGTACAAAGAGGGAGAAAGATCAAAATAAAAAGAAACTGCTTGCTGTTTTTGCTTTGTGCTGTGTTCGTTTTGCCTAGCGGTGACATACATCTGTGATTCGATTCGCGTCTCTATTTCAGTCTAGGCCTAGGACCAGCATATATCGACTTGAATTCTTATTCAATTTGTGCGACTATTTTGGCATTAGCGTTTTTATTTGCTACCATATTAGCCGCCTATAGCTACACAAATACTCCAACTGTTCCAATAATTGCTACCAGAGGCGTGGTTGGTTGCGATGTCCAGGAGCTCCTTGGCGGTCCTGGGCTTGACGCAGCCCAGCTTGTGCACCACAGCTTTGCAGGTGGTACCGTAGATGAATGCCCCGACAACGTCGACGTCAGATATGTCGGGGAGCTCATTGCATTGTCGGGAGAAATGCCGGATGTAGTCCCGGAGAGTCTCCCGCGGCTGCTGCTTGTAGCTCTTCAGGTCCCAGGAATTTCCGAGGCGCTTGTACGTGCCCTGGAAGTTTTCGACAAAGTGGTTCTTCAAGTCGGCCCGGTTCCGGATGGTCTTCGCGGGCGAATACTCGAGCTAGGCTCGAGCTGAGTCCGCAAGGTAGATGGGGAGGTACTGAATGATGAAGAGGTCATCAGTACCTCCACCCGCCCGGCATGCGAGCCAGTAGTCTTCTAGCCAGACGCTGGGGTTTGTCGCCCCTGTGTACTTGGCTATGTTGACCGGTGCCCGAAACCTGGCAGGGAAGTCCGCGTAGCGGATCCCCCGATAGAAAGCCCGTGGTCCTGGGCCATCGGGGCTCGGGATACGGTCGTTACGCCGACCGCTGTCTACGACCCGTGATCGGGCCGCTTCGTTCATTGCTTTTTTCCGCGCCTCGAGGGTGGCGCGAACATCGTGGTTGTTGCCGAGGCGTTGGCGCACCGGGGTGCGTGAGGCCAGGGATTGCTCGTACTGTGCCGCCGTCTTTGCCGGACCCAGCAGGTTCCGAGCGGCGGCGCGGCTTGGACGGCTGGAGGAGGCGTCTGAGTGGTGGGAGGCGGAGCCCTGCATGTGCTGCACGGCAGCACGTTCCACCAGTCCCCGGAGGTTCTGGTACGTCGCCTTGGCCTCCAAGTTGTCCGGCTCAGGGATGCCACGGAGCAGCATCGCAGCTGCGGCCACGTTCTGGCTCGTGTGGGGGAAGAATGGGTGGTCGTCGGATTCCTCCACCAGCTGGTGGTGTACCTGACGTGAGCGTGCGTGCGCGGTGCCAGGTGCGAGTGGGGTCTCGGGCTGACTCTGCTCCAGATCGGCCTGGAGTTTGTCAAGCTCGGCCCTTCGAGCCTCCAGCTCATCGCGCTGTTGTTGGAGCTCGGCGCGGCGAGCTTGGGTGCGTTCGGTGGCGCTTCAGGCGATATTCGCTTCTCCTGGCGCGGCGGCGCCGGACGAGTTCTGTAATTGCGGGGGTTGCGGCTGGGTCGACCGCGCCTGCCATGTTGCACTCGCGGGAGTGCGGTCCATCCGCAATGCGCTCCGTGTCGGAGCTGGAGTCGTGGCTGGAGGAGCCCTCCAGTAAGTCGTGGACGGAGGCCGGCACGTAGCCGGCCATTGCCACGAGCTGTGAACCTACGGGGGGCGACATCGTCGCCCGCTCGAGTCCACGGGCGCCGCTGCCAGGGACGATGCAGCGCTTGGTGGGCTCCGGACTCGGGGTCCACACGGGGGCCTCGAGCTGGAGGTTGCCAAGGTCGCCGGAGATGGAGTCCAGGCTCTTAGCGGATGCCTGGTCTCGAGAGGTGGCGGGGATGAGCACGAGCTCTCCCGCCGAAGCGGCGACGAAGTCGAGGGAGCCGAAACGGATCTAGCTCCTCGATGCAGACACGCCGGCGTGGGTGAAGGGAGCCATCAAGGAAGCAAATGGGAATCCGGAGATTACCATGAGGACGCGCGAAGTCCCCTACCTGGAGCGCCAACTGTCGATGTTTCGAGCACCGGCGAGTGAATTTATTAGTCAAGGGGCCACGCGTTCCCTATCCTTGAATTGTTAGACTCAAGAAGCCCAAGATGTATACTGGTTCGAGCTGAATGTCCCTACTCCAGTTCGTGTGGTGGTGCTATATTGCTTCGGATGCAGATGACTGCACGGTATTACAAGCGAGAGCTAAGGACTCTAACCCGTGGGAGCAAGAATAGTTTGCCCGTAAGAACCGAGAAAAGGGTCTCTCCCCCCTCTTCTCCTCAGAGGACCCTGTCTCCCTTTATACAGTCGGAGAGGGTAGGTTACACGGGGAGTTGGGAGAAGAAAGGATGAGGTGTCCTAGGCTAGGAGTCCTGGTCCTTGGTCTTGGCAATTTGATCGGCGTCCACTTACCCCACGCTGGGTCGGTGGACTCATCGAGTCGCGCAGCTTTCCGTGTCATCGGGAAATGGTGCACCAACCCTCTGGTACGTCCGTCAGATGCTGACGCTTTAATGCCTGGCTCTGGTGCTGCCTCAGGAGGGAGCGCATCCTTACACTGTGCATGACTGGATGATGAGACCGGAGCTTTGACTTTAGCAACCTCCTCGCTGCCTTGGGAAGGAGCCACCTGCCCTCGTGCGGTCTTTTCGAGCTATCGTGTCTGTGGGGCAGGTGGCCAACGGCCCGCGGCGGCCTGGCACTCGGCCTTTGGCGGAGATCGCCTCGGCTTGGTCGGAGCTTGTGGGGAGGCCGACCTATGGCGGGGGTCGGACCACCCTGGTTGGTTTGGTCGGGGATGAGTGTCCTTCGTGGCCCAGTGGGGGCCTTTGGCCAGAGCCGGGCTTGGGGCAGCCCGTTCGTCACTCCGGGCCGCTGGGGGTACCCATGGTATGAGTACTCGTCAATACTCTCATTAGGGTTTGGTGTAGTGCATGCAACAGGAGTAGCATTTAACTCTGTAGGAACCTGAACTATGGTTGATTGTCTTCTCTTTATTTTTTTCGGCTTTACGTGAAAGATTAAGCAAGCATGACATAGAATTGAATTCTTTACAAGATATCATGATCTGAATATCAAAATCTAGCCCACAATAAAAGATGTTCATCTGAGTCTTTTCGATCTCTTCTAACCCACAACGCAAATATCTACGCTGAAATTCTTGGTAGTACTCATCCACAGTTTTACTACCTTGTTTTACATGTTGCAATTCCTTCCGTAATTGGTGAGCAACATATGGAGGAACAAATCTAGCTCTCATAATTTTCTTCAATTTAATCCATGTGCTAGGGATGTCCTGATTTTTACGCATATAATCATTCCACCAAATACTAGCATGATCAGTAAATCCACTAGTAGCAACCCTAATCTTATCATGCTCAGGAATTCCATATTTATCAAATGATTGTACTACAGCTAATTCCCAAGTAAGATAACCTTTATGATCATATTTACCAATAAAAGTAGGTATAGTGAACTTACTTTTGGTACGCGTGCTATGCCGTTGTACCTCCAGTGATGGTGAAGCTTTGCTAGTACGTTCTTCGTATGTTGGAGTGTGAACTACCTCTTCTCCTAGGATGTTGTTGGCCCAAGCACTACAACGTTGAGAACCTGCTATTGTTAGTGAAGACAAGAAACAAATCACAAGTACATGTTCCTATCAACTACTATGTGCTGGTGATTCAAAGTCTCTCACACTCAAGCTTTTACCATGTTCTTACCAATTCTTACCAAGCAAACAGGTGGTAACCGGCGGCTGGTTCGTGATAAACACACTCAAGCTTAGCAAAGCGATTGCAAGGAGAACGGTACCTATTTGGCTTGTAAAAGGTGGAGCTTGGACAGGCAATATATATTTCCTATGAAATTTGATAATTCTAGTTATTGTAATGATAAGTAATGATCCAAACTAGAATTCACAAGCCCTAGTTGCCGATCTCAAAGATATAAGCGAATTTCAAGACAACACACACGCAAAGATGATGGAACTTAATGCAACCAATGGAATGAGCTAAATAACAATAATTTCAGCACCAAAGCTCGTGTTGCATAAGTTATGGAGAGACGCTAGCTAATTATAAAAGGGCACAATATTACTCACTAATTAATACAATTGCACAATCTGAAAAAAAAAATGAGCACAAATTAGGGTTTTGCTCAATGTAGTGCTGTCGGCCACTATTCTGTTTTCTTTTTTTTTGCTCTTTCTTTATCTTTTCTTTCTTTGAGTGACTTTCGGCCAACACTAGTATGAACAAAGTTTTGGAATCCCTAACTTGATGTCGCAATATAGTATGATATGATAAATCAAGATTATGCAATGTATCAAGTAGAGCAGCCCTAAACAATATCAAATAGCTAGTCTCAACTGGGATCGAAGTATTCACAAAGGATGAATTGGTTCCCAAAGGTATGTGTACATATATTTTTGGGGTTTTATGGATTGGGGATGCTACTGGATTCAACCAACTCAAAGGAACAAAGCTAGAACACAAATTAAAGCAAGATACCCAAATTCAATGTTTCTAGGGTAGCAGAATTATCGCCCAGATTAAAGCTTCGAAACAACCGAATTTGGATGGTTCACTATGGCAAGAATTGAAGCTTATGTCCTCAGCTTTCAAAAGAGTACAAGAACATGCAATTTGGAGCTTAGGTGTGAAAGTTATAGCTCAAAAACCGAACACCACAGAATAGCCCCAATTTCAGTCTGTGAGACCGATTCCGAATCCGACTTAAATTCGGTTTGAAAGAGACCGAATCACAAAGGACACCCAAAATGTTTTTGTAGAGAACTATTCAAGGATTCAGGAAAGTACAAAAACATCTCAATCGAAGTTCGGACGTGAGAATTATGATCAAAATACCGAACCGATCTGGATTGGAAGTACAACTTGCTTCACCAATTTGACGTCCAAATTAATCTAACTTAGGTATGGAATTAGAATCTGTGCCCAACTAGGTTTTTGGAGAGCTCATCCCCAGGTTTCAGGAAAGTGCAAGAACACAAGAATCTGAGCTCGTATGAGAAAGTTATGAACAAAACAATGGACAGGACATATTGAAATAAAAGCTACCCGAAGGAAAAATGATCAGCAACTAAAACAAGGACTCTAATGGATCAAAACCTAACAAAACTCACTAAAATACCAGATTGAATCTAAAGGTTGAATTTTTGTGGAGTAATTTTCAATTTGGGACAGAGAATAAAAACTAATCTAAGGTACTGAAATTTCTCACCGATCAACGAAATCTCTTATACCACCTGATTAGGCTTAACGGAGGCCTGATCTTTCGGTGAGATGGATAGCAATCGATTAGTGGAGATGACTCTCACGATTCAGGTTACGACCGAAACACGACCGATACCAAGCAATCGCTGAACCAAACTCCGAGTTGTTATCAACCATGCCAAAACCCGGTTGACCTGATCATGAAGATCAATTCCTACAAGCAATCGAACAACAAGCAAGAATAAAGCAAAAGCAATCTATAATTGCAAATATAATTGAAGTATTGATGTGGGGTTTCGAAGCACGGTATTGCTGTTGATCTCGCTGAACAAGAGAATACCAAATAGTTTCACTAAGAAAAACTACAACTAAACAAAACCCAAGTTTCTAAGGCGGCGGCTACTGATTTTATGAGAGGGAGGGTCGTCCTAGGGTTGTGTGCAGCTAGGTGTTAGGTCGGGGATGCCGACTAGAGGGGGGTGAATAGGCGGCTTTTAAAAATTTCCTTGTTAATTTCTACAAAGCAATTCACCCCTAATTATCCTAATACCAAAACCTTAACAAATATTAATGCGGAAGCGATAAACTAAGGTTTTGACAATTAAAGCCTAAATCAACTAGGCTCACTATGTGCACTAACTAATTATGTCTCTAACAATAATTGCAATTCTAAAGACAAGCAATCAATCGATTTAATTCTATGAATATAACATGCTTGAATATAAATAATGAAAACAATGCAAGCACAAGAGACACAATACTTTTACCGTGGTGTTCGGAGACTTGCCGGTCTCCCCTAGTCCACGTTGAGGTTAGCCCAAACGAATTGGACCGGCTCCACGAATTGAGCACCCACCTCGAATCCACTAGTGGTAGCTCCTTTTCCCTCTCGGGTAGGCGAGCTCCCACCTTCACAAACTTTGTCGGGGCTTCTCACAACCTCCGTTGAGAGCTCCCGCGCACGATGTCGCTACGCCGTCTAGGTGTCGGCAAACACCAAGAGTAGCAAATCAAGCCCTTCCGCTTGAACTTCACCTAGTGCAACACATGCACTTCCGGTGACCTCCTAAGTGCAACACATGCACTAGGATCCTCCTCAAGTGCAACACATGCACAAGAGACTCTCAATCCGCTTCCTAATTGCAACACATGCAATTAGGGCTCACTCTTAGATCAAGAAGCAAATTGAAGAGGGCAACACATGCACTCAACTCCTACAAACACCCAAATGCTCTAGCAACAGCAACCACTACAGCCCTTGCTCCCCAAGGCCTCCTTTTATAGCCTCCAAGCCAAAACTAGCCGTTGGGGACGAATTGGGCAAAAGTCCAGCAAACCCGGTGCTACCGCCCTACTAGGCCCGGTAGCACCGACCTCCTCGCCAACGGCTACAAAACTAGCCGTTGCAGGAAATCCGGTAGCACCGGCCAACTGGGAGCGGTGCTACCGCTCGGGCGGTAGCACCGGCCTTCACCTCGGTAGCATCGAACCCAAGCTGAACACAAAAACACCTCCTCTGGATTTTTCACACTGGCCAGAGGAGCGATAGCACCAGACCTCCGGTGCTACCGGCCTACCATGGGCGGTAGCACCGGATGCCAATCCGCCCAAAAACATCCCTCTCTGGGATTTCCACTCCGGCCAGAGGGGCGGTAGCTACCGGGCTACCATGGGCGGTAGCACTGGACCGACCTGCAGTACATGCTCCTATAAGCGGTACTACCGGCCAGGCGGTGCTACCGGCCCTACATGGGCGGTATGACCGGCCATAAGGAGAGAACACAGTTTTTCACAAAAACTTTTTCTCCAAACCATTAAAGATTTATTCTTTGAGCTATGTGAGGATCAACACATGATCACAACATTATGCAAAACACATTTGCACATGTTAATCACATACTTCAAAGAATCTCATTAAGCACAACTTATTTGCAAAACACATTTGCCAATAAACCAAGAACTTATGAGATCAATCCTCTTAGCCATGTGATGATCAACACATGATCAAGTCAATTTGCAAAACACATTTGCAAACCCTATGCACATGCTCTAGGATCGAAACCCATAATCTCAAGTTCATTTGCAAAACACATTCACAAATAAACCACGAACCTATAAGATCAATCCTCTTAACCATGTAAGGATCAACACATGATCCCGACACTTTGCAAAACACATTTGCAAATGCCAACACATGCTCTAGGATCGAACCTCATAACTTCCAGCTTATTTGCAAAACACATTTGCAAATAACAAGTCAACACTTTGCAAAAACACATTTTGCAACTAAACCAAGCTTAGCCTTGTGATGATCAACACATGACCCAATCACAAGCTAAAACACCAAAGCATGAGTTCTCTATTTGCAACACATGCAAATCTCCAGCACCATGCAAACAACCACAACAAATTCAAGTGCATGAGCTCTCTATTTGCAACACATGCAGAACTTAGCTCCAAGCAAAAACCAAATTAAATAAGATTCAATTAAGATGCAAACATGAGCACCCTTATTTGCAACACATGCAAATACTTAGCTCATACAAAATCCAATGCACAAGCTTCACCCATTTGAAACACATGCCAAATGGTTAGCTTCATGCAAACACCAAACAAGAGAGTGAGCTTAGAGTGAACCGGATTGAGTTCATCAACACATGATGAAGCTCAAACTAAAAGATTCGACCCCTCTTAATAGTACGACGATCTAAACTAGACTCTTTAGCCTATCTAGTTATACCTTTGTCACACGTGATCCACTTGGAGCTTTTATGATTTCCAATCATCTTTTCTCCGGGATCAAATCTTCTTCTTCTTTTTCACCAACACATGATGAACCTTCTCTAGCCCTTCTCTTTACTTTGGAATCACCTCTTGAAGCTCATGAACACATGATGACTTCTTCTTCTTCCCGATTCTTTATCATCTTGGACTCAATCTACTTCATAACTCATAGAAGATGTTAGTCCAACAAACACGGTTGTCTCAATCATCACCGCACTCCATTAACACATAATGGATGCCTCCAAGATTGATTGAACACAACCCAAAACGATTTGAAAGATTAATTGTGTCTTGAGTACTTTGATGCAACTAATGCTTCATTATACTCAAGAACTTTTCGCTTGTCTTTAATCAACAAGGAACACCATCAACACATGATGAAATGTCTTTTTATTGATTGAAAGACAATCGAACTCAATTTAAATTTCATTTAAATTGATATGAGTATATATATATAACTACACAAGTTTCATATACTCAAATGATTGTTTCAAAGTCTTGATCCTTTATATGTTATTTAGCAATAAGACATGGATCAATACTATTGAAAGAACAAGTTAAATTATAAACTCCCCCTAGATGTGTGCATTCATGTAGTATATGAATTAGGAACATAATGCACATATTTGGACTAAAGCAATGGAAGAGTTCATACTTTAACTTGAATCCTAAGTATGCATGCATTAAGTCAATAGAGTGAATACAAGTGCATACCTTAGGTTTTCCATTTTCCATCCAAATATGAGACTAATAAGAATAAGGCTCAATTAAACATGTTAGTCTCATAATGATTAGATTTGTCATTAAACCATGATTAAACATTAATGTCGACTTTTGTAGTCGGCAATGAATTTATGGGGTAGGCGCTCGATCTCAAACTCGATGGTCACACAAGACAAGGGGTTTATATAGGTTCAGGCTCTCGCGGAGGAGATAATACCCTAATCCTGTGTGCTAGGATTATATGGATCTCCTGGATCTGGGGTTGCTCAAAGCACAATATGCTCTGGGCGATATGAAGTGTTCTATGCTCTATGGCTTGATTGCTCTATGCTTGGATGATCGGATCCCTATGTTGTTGCCCGCCCTCTCCCTTATATAGCGGGGGTGGGGCGGCTTACAGAGTCCTGATCGGTTTGGAGATTCCGATCGGTTACAAGATTCTAGTCAGTTAATAGGGTAGAGTTTACATCTTTATCTACCCTATTAACGACTCGGATTACAACAATATCTATCATATCTAAATATAAGTTCAACTTCCTTTAGGATATGTCCCCTTGCGCACGGCAGCAGGGCCTAACGCGGGGAGTATCTTCTGGGCCTTCATCTTGGGCCTTTCTTGAGGATACCCTGGAATCTATATCCCACAGAAGCCCCCGAGTGCTTCATGATCCGACTGCTTTACTCAGGGCTCCCTGCCTGTAATCCCGATCGTTTCCTTATCCAATCGAAAAAAACCTTCCTTTTGCAACAGGCGAATTATGAAGAACTCGATCATAAATTCCATCCTTTTCTTTTCTTAAGCGCAAATCTTTTACCGAGCTGATTTATTTGTGAGCAGCCTTACAGACTTCTTATCATGTCACAAACGTAGATTTGATACTTTTCCCGCCCGAAACCTTTAATTTTTATCGCTTGACAGTCATCGGGCAGTCTTCGAGGTTGCCTTGTTTTTCTGTGCCAACTTATTCAGCCGGAAAAACTCTTCGTCTTCTGAAGTTGCATTAACACCAAATCTCTTCAGCTTCCGACGCTTAATATCCCGGCGCTTACTTCGATTTCATCTGAATTGGCTATAAAAGGCGTACCAACGCTTCAAAATGTATCTCTTCGCTTTCTGCCCTCCATTCTTTAGCTTCAAGCTCTTGTCTTCATCATGCCTCGGTGGTATCATCAAGCGGCGCGGACCCGAACTAGTTAAGCGTTGGGAGGAATTTGATCGAGCTTCGAGGCGCCGCTGGAGGAGGAGGCGGCGGCGTGATCATGAGGCGATCAAGACTTTCCTTGAGGTCGTGCCCGCCTTAGCAGGCTAGGATCCTCACCGAGGCGCGCCGAAGGCGCGCCGGGAGGCGAGTTCTCCTGCAACTTATAGTTTCCTACGCGTAATGCCTGGGGAATTTTTGTACATAATAAAGAAATACCTTCTGTAGAAGAATCTCTCGTCTGTATCTTGACTATGCATTAGTCTCATTCTAGGGTGTCTCGGATCTTGGGTGTTGCTTGAATCTGAAAGGAGGTGTCCATCTGCCGCTAGACATAGCTTAGGCTTGACTTGGAGCGCATCGTTGCACTTGGCCGAGCGATCTCCATATCCGACTGTTGCGAGATATAATTTTTAGTCCAACTTGGGACGTAACGAGGTTATCCTGGCTCATGGCCGAATGATGCCCGTGTCCTAAGAGCACGGCCCAGCTCTCTTGGAGTGTATCGTGATTTCATATGGCTCTTGACCGAGCGATATCTTTTCCCGGTTAATACCGGAAGCGGCTTAGGCTCTCTTGGAGCGTATCACGTTTAGACGACTCATGGCCGAGTGATACCCTTTCCGATGTCGTCGTTCACTTAGGCTCTCTTGGAGCATATTACTTTTGACGGCTCTTGGCGAGTGATACCCTTTTCGGTCGATGTCGGACCCGCTTAAGCTCTCTTAGAGCGTATCACATTTAGATCCGAAGGGCGTCCGTACTCGTTTAAAATGACGCACAGCATTCTCGGCCCTCGTGGAGCACGCCCATGGATCTGTGCCTGTTTGGGCTCAATCTTACGGTACATGATTCCGTCATGCGGTAACCACCCAAAGGCCCAATCGTGGGGCGTACCGTAAGAAAACATGTTTTTACTCAAATGGAAGACCATCCACATCCCGTTTAATACGGTAAGTGGGAAACGAGCCCCATCATGGGGGCGATGTGGCCTCGATGTGATCCGGTCAAATTCTGTCAAGCCCCGTAAGTCGAGGCGACAGGCCTGTAAATCATTTATGAGGAATCCGAAAGGATGAGACGTTTCGCAGCTTTTTCCCGCCGATTCGGCAGAGACCTTACTGTTCTCTCTTTAAAAACTAGGTCGTACGACGCTTGACGCTTCATCTTTCATGAGCTTTTTCTCCTTTCTCCTTCTCGCCTTCCTGAACTCTCCGCCACCAAGGTTAACCTTCGTTGTTCTTGCCTTCTCGAGTCGCTGTCAATCTTTCTGCAAGAATGTCTTCTTCTACTCCTTCTCCGCCTTCACCACAAGATTGGACGACCTCGACAACGACCGAAGAGAAGCTAAAATCCATGGTAGATGACGGGATCTTGCCTGATCTGGCCCTGATCTCCGCACGCCCGGCCGCCGGTGAATCCGTCCCAACCCCCCGCTCCGAGGAGGTGGTGGTTTTCGAATCCTTTTTCCACCGCGGCCTTGGTCTTCCGATCAGTTCTTTCCTTCGCGGCTTTCTTTTCTTTTATGAAATCGAATTGGTGAATCTAAACCCCAATTCTATCCTCCAAATTTCCCTCTTTGTCCACCTTTGTGAAGCTTTCCTGGGCATTAGCCCCCATTTCGACCTCTTTCGTCACCTAAACTTGAAGCCCTATCCCTCCAAAAATGACCCCAAGGTTATCGGGGGCGCTGGATTCCAGCTGCGGGAAGGGTTGAAGAAGGATTACTTTGCCATTCCTGTCAAGACCTCCAACAAGGGCTGGCATAGGGAATGGTTTTACTGTGCCAACCCCGATTTGTCTCTGCCTCCGTTCACTGGGCGCCGTCCCTCAATGTCTATTTCCTGGGGTTCCACCCCTGCTTCTTCCGACATGGATCAAGTGTCTGAACTCTTGGCACTGATCGGAAAGCTGAAAGATAGCGGGCTTACAGGAGTGGGTTTGGCCCTCCATTTCATCGCCCGCCGGGTGCAGCCCCTGAAGGAGCGAGTTCATCTGGGATTCGCTTATAGGGGACAAATTGACCCGACCCGGGAAAGGCCCGACGATTTGCCAAGGGAGAGGTTATGCACCAGGGCTGGAGAACTCTTTATCTCGAGCATCGACATATTATCTGTCAAGTGCCCGAAATCTTTCAACATATCACACCCCCCTCCTGCGGTAGGTGATTTTTATTGGGAATTTTGCGTTTCTTCGTTCTTTCAAGTTTTGCTAACTCTTGATCTTCATCTTCAGGATCGCATCACATTCTTCAGTGTTCCTCCTCTTCCGGAAATGCCTCCTCGCCTAGGCTGTTCCCCGAAGCGCCGAGCGCGGTCTCCAGCAGGGGGCCCTACTGCAAAGAAGGGAAAGAAGATACTGTCTGATGACTTCGTGGCCCCCCGACATCCGGTTGGGGGTCCCAAAATCCAAGATCCACCTGTGCGAGTTCCGGTGGGTTGTCCGGAGAAGCCCGGGGCACCAGTCGGCGACGGTCTGAGTGGTTCTCCCGGGGATGGGCCAGCTATTCGCAAGAAGCCCCCGATGAGAATGAGGAAATCCAACAGGTCCGTTACTCCGTTGACTCCATTTTTATTCTTCAGTCTTGCTGACGATTTTTCTTCACAGGGACCCTTCGCTTGATATGCCCATCGGGTCTCCGCCTGGGGGCCCTGCTGAGGTTGGGCCTCCCGGAGTTCATACTTCGATAGGGGAAACTGTTTCTGAGGACGCCGAAGTGTCTCCTAGTTCCCTGGCGCCGTCTACTGTTCGCGTTGTCCTTGCGACAGATCCCGTTGCTCCTGAGCCGGCCTCCTGCTCGTCCCCTGAGGTTGAAGAGATTCACCGAGTCCCGCCAGCCCTTGCTCGCCCCCGGCTAATAACAGACCTTTGCCGATGATGAGAGTTTGAAGCTTTTGGACGACCCAGAGGAAGAGCAGAGAGAGAGGGATGACTTCTTCATCCATGCCAAGGCTTGTGCGCATGCCGCCCAGGTGAGCATTCCTCCAAGACCGCTGTGTCCCTGCTTCCGCCCTTCTTCCACGCGTTTACCTTTTGCTATGATGATTATAGAAAATAGGGGAGCGCTTCGAGCGAAAGTCCGAGTATATTCAAAGGATGCTCCCTGAAATCCAGACGCGCCAGGAGTACTTGGCCGACCTATCACGCATCAAAACCGAGTATACGGGCGAATCGCAATCCTTCGTCCGAACTCGGACATATCGCGACAGAACAAAGCGCTCGCGCCAGAGAATCTGGATATCACCGGCTCTCTCCGAGGTAGCTATCTCTTGGGTTGTTTCATGTTTTTTGCTTAGTCGATTATCTTGCCGATTTCTTGTGTTTGCTCCAGCTCGGGATTCGACTCTCGCGAAGCTCGAAGGAAAACTTAAAGCCGTGGAAGATTCTCGAGTGAAACTGGAGAAGGATTTTGAAGGTGCAGCTGTCAACTAGTCTTTTTGCTTGATCCTTTACTATCCTCTCTAACGCTTTGCCTTGCAGATTATAAGGTCAAAACTCAGGCGCAGTACGCCGTCTTCGGCGAGAGAGTTAAAGTTCTCGAAACTTCCTGCGCTGAGCTCCAGGACGCTTCTTGCCCCCTGCTGAGTTCACCTCATCCAAGTGGCGAGAGGCCACTCAGCAGGGGTGAGGTCGTCGTCCAGCTAAAGGAAGCCCCGGGGGCCCTCAAGAACCTGCTGAAGGAAACAGCGGCTAACGGTGCCAGCCAGACCCTGGCGATCACCAAGTCCCTCTATCCCCGAGTGAATCTTGAGGCCCTTAGGGAAGGCTACGCTCGCGATGTTGACGAAGATCGGGCTGCCGAGCTCGGGAGGAAGTCAGGATACTTCTTTGTCGATTGTAGAGACTCTTGACCTTTAAAGGCATAAAAGTGTTCCTGCTTTTCCTTCGTGAAAGTATATATCTTGAGTGGTTTGACCGGTGACCTTTGTTCATCGACTCCGGCCCTGTGCTCGGGATATGATTCATGGATCTTGTCCCTGAGTCTTAACATAAGAGCGAAGCACTCAAATTCACGATTATAAAAGAGGTTATATGAAAACGACTTTTTCAATCGAACTTTTATTCACAAAAGATTAAACAGAAGTACAAAAACTTAATTGAAAAAACGACGTAGCTGTTCTATATTCCAAGTATTGCTGATTGTCGATCCATCTTCTCGCTTAAGTTTATAAGCTCGGGGACGAATTACTTAATCGATGATGTAAGGGCCCTCCCAACTTGGGGAGAGTTTATGTTCGCTCTTTTGATTCCTCTGTAGGACTAGATCTCCTTTGGAGAACGCGCGGCTCTTTACATTGCGCCCATGATAACGTCGTAAGCATTGGAGGTATTTCGCCGAACGAATTGTTGCGATATCCCTGGCTTCTTCCAATCTGTCGAGGTCTTCTAGCCGGCTGTCTTCTGAAGCGATCTCTTCATAACTCTGAACCCGCGGGGATCCGAATTCTAACTCGGTTGGTAAGACCGCTTCTGAGCCATACACCAGAAAGAAAGGTGACTGCCCGGGGTCTCTGCTGGGGGTAGTTCGTAGCCCCCAGAGTACTGAAGGCAGTTCTTTGACCCACCGAGTGGCATATGGTTGGAGTCGATCGAAAATTCTTGCTTTTATGCCTTGGAGCACCATGCCATTAGCTCGCTCAACTCGTCAGATTATTTCGGGTGCGCGATCGACGTGAAGCAAATTTTATGCCCACTCCCGCACCAATCTTGAAATACTTCGCCTCAATCGAGTGCCATTATCCGTGATGATTCGGTTGGGTACGCCAAATCTAACCACGATCTCGTGAAAGAATTCTTCGCCTTTGCCGTGATGGGGCGTCGGTTTGGCCTCAATCCATTTGGTGAATTTATCAACGGCAACGAAGAGATGAGTATAGCCTCCTTGAGCCTTTTTCAAAGGTCCCACCATGTCGAGCCCCTGCATCGCAAATGGCCATGTAATCGGGATAGTCTGTAGTTCTCGCTGGCTTGTTCATTTGGCGTGCAAAAAACTGACATCCTTCGCATATCCGGACGATGTCCTCCGCATCTGTGACGGCGGTCGGCCAAAAGAACCCTTGGCGATAGGCTTTTCCGACCGTGGTCGATGGCGCCGCATGGTTCCCACAAATTCGAGTGGATTTCTTTGAGCAGGTCTTTCCCTTTTTGTTCCGATATGCATCATCGCAGTATGCCAGAGGAGCTCTTACGATAAAGCTCCTTTCCAACGACTACATAACTCTTGCTTGGCGCATGATCCGCTCGGCTTGGACGCGATCCTCGGTAGCTTGTCTTCGTCGGGTAGTCGGTATGGAGATGTACAATCTGGGGTAATAATCAAGACCTCTGCCTCTTCCCCTTTTCTCTTCGGATATGCGCTTTTGGCCGAGCGCTAATCGTGGGTTTATGAATTTCTTCTACAAATATTCCCACGGGCACCTTGGACCGGCAGGATCCCATCTTCGCCAATTCGTCAGCTGCTTCATTGTCCCGTCGAAGTACGTGGACGAGCTCGAGTCCATCGAAATTGCTTTCTAGCTTGCGCACTTCTTGGCAATATGCTGCCATGTTGTCCTCGATGCAAGACCATTCCTTCTGCACTTGATTGACCACGAGCATTGAATCTCCGCGAACCGCCAGTCGTCGAATGCCGAGAGATATGGCGTCTGAGTCCGTGAATGAGTGCCTCATACTGGCGGCGTTGTTGGATGCAGGAAAAAATATTTGGAGGACATACCTCAATCTTTCTCCACTTGGTGATATGAGCACTATACCAGCCCGCGCCCATCGAGCATGAGGGAACCGTCAAAGTACATCGTCCAATACTCGAGATCTTTAGTAATCGCGGTCTTTGCAATTCCGTCCACTCGGCAGTAAAGTCAGCGAGTGCTTGGGATTTGATGGCCAAGCGAGGCTTGAATTGAATGTCAAAGGCCCCGAGTTCAACTGCCCATTTGGCAATTCTTCCAGTGGCCTCTTGGTTGCGAAGTATGTCTCCGATCGGGAAGGAGGTGACCACCGAAATAACATGCTCTTGGAAGTAGTGTTTAAGCTTGCGAGATGTAAGGAGTACGGCATATAATAGCTTCTGCACTTGTGGATACCGTACCTTGGACTCACTTAGGACTTCACCGACGGTATACCGGGTCTTGGACTCGTGCCCTCGAGCCGCTTCCTCCTTTCTCACGATGATCGCAGCAGCGACTACATGTGCCGCTGCGCGATATAAAGTAATAGGGTTCTTCGGCATTGGTGAGACCAACACGGAAGGTGTCGTCGAGGAAGGTCTTCGATCTTCAAATGCTTGTTGCGCTCCGTCGCCCACCTGAAACTTATCTTGTTTCTTGAGTAGTTTGAAGAAAGGCATACCTCGCATACCCAGCCGGGAGATGAACCTGCTTAAAGCGGCCATACACCCTGTAAGCTTCTGGACGTTTTTTTGGTTCGTCGGCGGTTCCATATTTGATATGGCCTTGACTTTCTCCGGGTTGGCTTCAATGCCTCGTTGTGACACGATAAATCCGAGCAGTTTTCCCGAAGATACTCCGAAAGCACACTTCTCAGGATTCAGCTTCATGTTGAAAGCCCTTAAACTTTCGAAAGTCTCGGCTAGGTCGATGATAAGATCTTTCATTTCCCGAGTTTTTACGACAACGTCATCTACATATGCCTCCACGTTGCGCCCGAGCTGGGCGTGAAAACACCGCTGTATCGCACGCTGATAGGTCGTGCCAGCGTTTTTTAACCCGAATGCCATTGTGGTGTAACAGTAGGCTCCGAAAGGCGTGATGAACAAGGTCTTGATATGATCTTCCTCCTTTAGGCGAATCTGGTGATAGCCCGAGTATGCGTCAAGAAAACTCAAAATTTCACAACCGGCAGTCGAATCTACCACCTGATCAATCCGGAGCAGTCCAAAGGGATCCTTCGGGCACGCCTTGTTGAGATCAGTATAATCGACGCACATGCGCCAAGTTTTATTCTTCTTTTGAACTAACACAGGATTTGCTAACCAATCAGGATGATACACTTCTTTGATGAAACCTGCGGCTAGGAGTTTCATGATTTCCTGTTTTATGGCGTTCCGACGATCCGGGGCGAACCGCCGAAGCCTCTGTTTGACGGGTTTTGACTTCTCATCAACATGGAGAGAGTGCTCGATCACCTCCCTTGGTACACCTGGCATATCTGATGGTTTCTAGGCGAAAATATCTCTGTTAGTTTGGAGGAAGGTGACGAGCACGCTTTCCTATTTGTCCTCGAGCCCTGTCCCGATCACGGTTGTTTTAGACGTGTCGGACGGGTCAAGAATGATCCTTTTAGTTCCTTCGCCGGGCTTAATTCCCAAGGTGGCTTGCTTTTTTGATGGTACTTCTCCTTCGTCTTGGAGCATGGCAGCCTCAGCCTGGATGTTTCTTGCCTGGGTACCTGCTTCCTATAATTCGGCAAGTTCATGATTCTCCCGGTCGCATTGCGAGGATTGCTTGGTGTCGCCACGAAGTGTAATGACTCCTTTGAGTCCCGGCATCTTCAACACCGAGTAAGTGTAATGATGTATGGCCATGAATCTGGCTAGGCCAGGCCTTCCCAAGATGGCATGATACGCCGTCTCGAAATTGGCTACCTCAAAATTGATGAATTCGGTCCGGAAATTATCCTTGGTCCCGAACGTAACGGTAATGAAATCTGTCCGAGGGGAACAAGGACGCCCGGGATTACTCGTGGAAAGGTGAGTGCTTGGCCTCGGCCCGAACGGGATGCTCATGTCGCCGAAAGTTCCGCGAACAGACGTTGAGCCCACTTCCGCCGCCGATCGTAACCTCTTGAGCTTCACGCCGCACAACCGGGTCAAGTACGAGAGGAAACTTACCCGGATGTGGGACCCTGCCGGGGTGATCTCTACGGTTAAAGGTGATCGGAACCTCAGACCATTTCAGATATTGAGGAGTCGCTCGGTTCCATCGCGCTGATCTCCGAGCGGTGAGTTTTGCTTCCGCTTGACTCAGATCCGATCGAGCCGTCGTAGATGTAGTTCAGCTCCTGCTCGGGCTCCTGGAAATCTTCTTCATCCGGGAGTTCCTTCTTCTTCGCTGGAGCAACTTCGCCCTTGGCTGGGGCCGGTTGTCGTTGACTTTCGCGCGCAAAACGCTTCAGAGTGAAGCAGTCCTTAGCGGCGTGCTTTCCCTTGGGGTGGAAAGGACAGATCGCTTCCATGACGGTGCTGTAGTCGGGTGCCTCTCCGAGTGGCCGGGGCGGTTATGCTCGGCCACGCGACCACTCCTCGCCTTTGCGCTTCCTATCCTTTGTTTAGAGGACTGGGCTTATCGCCTTGCTTTTTTGTGTGGGATGATCTTATTGCCGCTCGGCGAGCATCCGAGGCCGTGGCGTGAGCGGTCGGCTAACGCAAACATTTCTTTTACGAGGTCGGGGCTTCGGATATTTTTTAATAAGATCAGGATCGCTTACCCCTTTCTCGAAGGCCGCCACCACCACCGCCTCGACACGTCTCTCGACGGTGTTCTTCTTATGCATGAAGCGCCGGATGAAGTCTCTCAGCGTTTCATCCTTCTTCGGTGCGGTGACACAGTCCCACGGAGTACCGGGCCTCTCATAGGTCCCCTGAAAGTTGGCGATGAATTCCTCGCACAGGTCACTCCAGGAGTCTACTGAGTTGGCAGGGAGGCCTGTGAGCCATGCTTGTGTCGAGGGGCTGAGATTGACCGGCAAATAGTTCGCCATGACGGTCTGATTTCCTCCTGTTGCCTTGACCGCCAGGGCGTAGACCTGCAACCAAGCTTTTGGGTCTCGCTCCCCGTCGAACTTTACGATGCCTTTGGGGTTGAATCCGTCGGGCCAAACCACTCGGCGAAGCCGGGGAGTGAACGCTCGGATCCCATCGATGGATCTTTCATCTTGCCGGGGTGGACTCCGGCGTGGAGATCTTCTAGCTCGGTGATGACCGTCAAAACGTCGAGGTGAGGTTCGGCGCGGCGAGTCATTGATTCGGCATTCGTCGTCACTTCCACTCCGGCGATGATGGAATCTGCGATCGTCGTGGTCATCGTGCAATCGGTCGTTCCGCCGATCGTAGCTTATGCCGAAACGCTCGAAGTCGTCGCGGTGTCCATATCTTTCTTCCTCGTCCCGCCTCGCCGCTCGGTTGTGATGTCTGGCGAGGTCGCGATCAAGGATCCGTCGTGGCGCTCTCGATATCGCGGCGTGGCGCCGATCGCTAACGCTTCCGGTGGTTGCGATCGATCGCTGGGCGACACGAGTGGCGCGTTAGAGCGCGAGTGCGCTTCTCTGCCGGCTTCTCGATTTTTTGGATAGCCGCCGTCTACCATGGCCTTGATGTGAGCTACAATCGGGCCGCTGGATCGTCTGATGCAATCATCGGGTCCGGTAGCGAGGAGCGTCTTCGAGCGACGACGCTCGCATCGGCGCGGAAGACGGACTGATCTCCCAACTTAGATTGCAGGATGTCCTCCCGGACATTGCGACCCAAAGATCGGAGAGACTGCGTTTTGATCTCCTTACCCTTACGTCGGCGATCTTCTTCCGCGACGTCACGATCTTCTTGATGGAGATCGGTCTTCTTTCCTTCAATTGAGAAGATGCCGCGAAAATCGCAGCCACTCCTAATGGAGTCGACTGGTTTTCCAGATAAGTCAGAGTAATGTACCTGAGATGGTTCGCCCTGGATTCTACCAGATTGGATCTGGTTTTTATCCAGGCTGACAAGCTCTCCCTGCATATTAGCGACGAAATCCAGGCTTCCGGCTTAAAAGCTCGCCGAGACGAATCCGTCGGCTGACGCCATCGAGTCAGTAGGAAAAGATTGAGCGCGCCCCTACCTAGCGCCAACCGCCGACTTTGTAGTCGGCAATGAATTTATGGGGTAGGCGCCGATCTCAAACTCGATGGTCACACAAGACAAGGGGTTTATACTGAGTTCGTGCTCGTGGAGGAGATAATACCCTAATCTCGTGGCTTTGGGATTATATGGATCTCCGGATCTGGGGTTGCTCAAAGCACAATATACTCAGGCGATATGAAGTGTTATATGCTCTATGGCTTGATTGCTCTATGCTTGGATGATCGGATCCCTATGTTGTTGCCCGCCCTCTCCCTTATATAGCGGGGGTGGGGCGGCTTACAGAGTCCTGATCAGTTTGGAGATTCCGATCGGTTACAAGATTCTAGTCAGTTAATAGGGTAGAGTTTACATCTTTATCTACCCTATTAACGACTCGGATTACAACAATATCTATCATATCTAAATATAAGTTCAACTTCCTTTAGGATATGTCCCCTTGCGCACGGCAGCAGGGCCTAACGCGGGGAGTATCTTCTGGGCCTTCATCTTGGGCCTTTCTTGAGGATACCCTGGAATCTATATCCCACAATTAATATTAAACCAATCACCAAAACTAATGGAGCTTGAACTTACACTAGGGGGCGGACACAACTTGGGCTTGGGCCCCCTCACACTTACAAGGCCCAAAACAATGATGCAGCTTATTATTTTGATGATTTCAGATGATCCATGATGAATCTAGGGCTGGGACCAGATCCATTTGAAAGGTCTTGTTGTAATCTTTCAATCAAATACAAGAACTCTCCAATTGGACTCTGTATGCAAAAGTTATGCTCATTTAACTTTAGACTGGTAGCTGGAGGCCGAATTGGATTCCAGAACGTGATGAATTTGATAGCTCTATCTTCTTGGCTCATGGATGACGTGTTGGAGTTAGTCCAACTAGGTGTGGACGTATCCATAGTAGTGATGTCCTCATCACGAGGGCAAGGCAGCTTTGCCGGAACTGGATGAGCTCGTGCACGGTGAGCTTCGACAAACGTGCTAATGCTGAGCGTGGTAGGCTTCACCAGAAACGGTGCTGGCGTGTGATCAGGCTTGCTGAGGACGAAGAAGAAGGTTGCCTATTCACTCTCTCTAAAATATATAGCTTTGATCACTAATTTTTATTATAATATACTTATAAAATCTAATAAAACTGTAATATTATGAAAATATTTTTCGAGACAAATCTACATGTATGATTTTCATATATCTAATTTAAATATTTAAAAGATATTAATAGTCATTTTTGAAAATTTGACTGCACCTATGTCTAAAACAAAAACTATTTGTAACTAGAGGGAGTAATTATCAAGCGCATCCAGAGTTTAGAAAATTTGATGGATTTCACAAAAAAATTTGAGTGTTGTATAGCCATGGAAGAAGTCCATATAATTAACACCCTAAACTTTGGTCGAAAATCTATCAAACACCTTGAACTATGAAACGAAATATTTGACACCCCCGAACTTTGCAATCCAGTTTAAATAACATCTTGATCCGGTTTAGTATAATGGTATTGCCCGCGTGACACAATGAGTGAGAGGTTTTGTCATGTAAGATAACATGCTGATCTAGTTAGATCAATGACAGGTGAAGCCCATATTGGCTTCTCCTCTGCCAAGCTCTTATCCATGCTTCAATTGTTGTTGGCTCCTATAGCTCCCTCCCTCTCTATTTCGATTTGGGGGAGAAACCCTTGTGAACTCCACTTGTCATTCATCTAAATCTACCGGTCGTGTTATCCTATGTAATAAAACCACTCGATCGCTCATCACGTCATGCAGGAAATACTATTATATGAAACTAGGTCATAGTGTTATTTAAATCGGATTGCAAACTTCGGAAGGTCAAATGTCTGGCTTCGTAATTCGAAGTGCTGAACGAATTTCGAGCAAAGTTTGAGGTGTAAAGTCCAAACATTGCTGCTCTATCTCTTTATGTATTTTGACAACTTATCACTGGCACTCCTAAAATGCCCGCAAAATTAACACCAACATCCCTGCTTCTCAAAGAAATAGAATCAAAATGCTTAGAGAAATTTGCTACCTCAAATTCTTCCAAAGCACGGATAAGTTAGACTAGCAGTACAGTTTTTTTCGAAAAGAAAAATGTGCCACGCTTTTGCCAATCTGTAACATCCAGACTTTTATTTCCAAAAAATAAAGAGATTGTTTAAAAATTAAAAATGATATTTTATTGACTTTTATAAATTTCCAAAGAATAATTCATTTTTTTGTATTTTCTAATAATTATTTCTAAATTTTCTAAATTTTTAAAAGGATTTTCCTATTTTAAGAAATTAAAAAGTAACTTTTGTGCAAAAATCAAAACCAAATTTTAGTTGGAAATAGTTTTATTATGTTCCAAATGACTCAGAGAATTTCTATTTTCGAAAAGCCTCTTTAAATTTCTATATTTATTTAAATTCAAAAACGAAAATCCTTAAAATTTCTCTCAGGCCGAAGCCCTTAATTTTCCCTGGTGTTTCCATTTTTCGGCCCAGCCCATTTCTTTTTCCCAAAGTTAGCCCACCCGGTCTTTCCCTCTCTCCCTCGGTCTGCCCTGGCCTGCCTTTCCCCCTTCTTCTTCCTCCAACCGCTCGAGCCATGCTGTCGTGGCCATGCACGCCGAGCTCGCCCTGTCGCATTCCAGCGCTTGTCTCTCCCCCAATCTTGCACACAATGAATGCCCTATAAAATCCCTATATCGTCTTGCCTTCCCCTGCCAAATCCCCTGTTTCCTCGCCTAAATCCCACAATATTCGCCGCTCATTCCACCACCATTGTTTTCGACCTCCCTGGGCCCTTATAAAGCAAGCATCGGACTGGCCTTCTCCCTCGCATCCCATTTTCCTCCTCACCGAGCTCCCTCGCCCCGAACGCCGCCGACCTCATCTTCTTCCTGAACACCAGCCGTCGTGCCCTCGCGAAGTCGCCACTGCTTCGGAGCTCTTCCCTTGTTGCCGTTCACATTACAAGGTGCGCAAGGCTACCCTCTCTCCTTTCCCTCTTCCAATTTCGCGTCCCCTCTCTTCCTCTCGCCTGAGTTTCTTCTTCCCCTCTGTAGCCATCGCCTCTCCCTCCGCCGGATTGCGCTGCCACCATTATCTCCACCTTCGACTCCGCCTCGCCAAGCCGCTCCTCATGCGCGCGCCCACTCACCCCTGACTACCCTCCATCGTCATCACTGCCTTCTCCCGTGTGCGCCACCACCATTTGTCTGGTCCACTGTGGACCGGTGCATTCTCATGGACCTAGTTCATGGACTCGGGCCCACATGTCAGCCACCTATTTCCCGATGAAAAATAATTCCGCCAAAAAGCATTTTCCTTGATGACATCAGCATTGCGTCGTAATTCCTTTTTCCTTCATAAAGATAATTCTAAATTCTGAAAATCCTCACTAACGTCATGTTGCACAATAAATCCATATTTTCTTTACAAAAATAATTCTAAAATTTTGAAAAAAATCCTTTTTCTGAATTTCCTTAATTTAAATCTTCTAGGAGTCCGTTCGAATCCGATCAACTCCATATTATCTTCCTAAATTCATCTAAAATCATAAATTACTTATTTATGATAGTTTTGTATTTTATTTGAATTTGGATTTTTTTAATATTTAGATTTCAGAGTGCCGGAAGATCACCGGATCGACAACTCAGAGCATCAATGCTTTGTGCAAGGCAAGTTACACCCTTGATCATGTTGATTTCAGATTTTAATTTATATTTTGATTTAAATTACTGCATGCTAAATTTTTATCAGTGTAATTTAAATCCTAGGTTTAAATGTATAGCTACTCATATTTGTTATAACCTTAGTTCACTTTGATAATCCATGTACGTTGTCACCTTAAGCAAATATCACTAGTTGGTACATTAATACAATATTAACTAGTGCAATATAGCAAATACCTTATACATGTTTAGACCTGGATTTATAACATTTTTAGAAATTCAAGCCAAATAAAGATACTTTTGATATAAAAGTCATTCTAGTATTTACGTACCATGGAATATTGTGAAAAATGATATAGTTGAAAATAAATGAAAATGTGATCTAGATCGGGTGAAAATTGGTTGTCAGATGGCTTCATCATAGTTCTGGATTTGTGGTAAGCTCACGCTAGTCAATTAAGAACCGGTCTGTGAGCTACTAAATATAAAAGTGTTACCGTACTTCCACAGATCTAGTATAGGACAGACTTGACTATCCGTCTTTACGTACTATGGATAGTTATACCATTAGGTTGAATGTGGGGGTTGGTTTAGACTGTCACACGGTGCAAGAGAGGGCTTCTAACTATGGTGGTTCAATCATTTCAGTGGTGGAACCTTAGCGGGCATGACTATTGCCGCACGCTAAAGGAAGTGCGTATTTTAGCAAAATAAGACGATTATGTCTTGTGGTTAAAGATGTATAACTTCTGCGGATTGTAAAATTAATCGGTTAGCTGTGCCCGCAGCCATGAGCATACCGAGCAAACCTTTCATAGATTAGACTTTAATATTTTAAAAATAATTTTGGAAAAATGAATTTTGATGGAGTGATTCCATCGTGAAAAAGTTGGTTTAGCTCCAGAATAGATCCCGTGACAAAAGATATTTGAAAATATTTTTTTCTAAGTAAAATTTATGCATTTAAAAATTACTTAGAATATCTGAAAATTTGTTGCTTTATGCCAAAATTAACCGTAATATGTCTTTTGTTATCCTTACATTAATATTGTATCTCATGTGTGATATACTTACCTTGTAATATTTGTTATTTTTAGAAAAAGAACATCTTCTTCACCGGTGAGGATCTTGATGACTAGGTCATTGTCTCATTTGATTGCCTGTGCAGATTTGCTAAGCTCTATTACTTTTTTTTGCTTTCTACTACTATGTTTTCAGTTAGTTTGTGCATCATTTATAATGTGAAACTCTAATTACTTAAATGAATAAAATTTTGTATGATGTTTATTATGTGTACTAGTTTTTTTTTCTAAATTAGTATAATATATATACAAATGATTTGAGCATTTTATTTCCGGGTCCCGACGCAATCAACTTTTCAAAGCCAGGTCGGGTATTTCTGCGTAGCTTTTCAACGAGCTTCACGCAGTTTCGGCTTAAATCTCTCGCCGGTTTTGTGGGCTACGCACGCATACGACGCCGACCGCTTTCAATTACAGGGGCCGTGCCTTTGCAAGGCCTCCTTTATTGACGGGTCGCATGCATCAGACGAAGAAGAAGGGAAAGAGCAGCACGTTACCAACGCTGGACGACGTCCTTACGTCCTTGACGCGCGCACCAACGCCCGGACCATCAGCGCGTTCCATGCGGTGCAGCAATTAATGGCGTACCAGCCACATTAAATGATACTGAGATACCAACGCGTCGCTTCAAAAAATATTCCTCTGTTAATTACTTAATTTTCGAATATAGCGAGTAGCAAGGGTTCAAATTTCGTTTTTGGATAAAATACTGTCTAGGACTGAAATCCGAAATTTCGGCGGCATTCGGATATTTTGGACAAATCTCGTTCAAAATTCAAAAACCAAAATTCAAATCCGATTCGTTTTGTACTGAGAAAAAACGAAATTTGCCGAAATATACCGAAATTTTGGGCGAAATACCCGAAATTTAGGCCTTTTGCAACGGAAAAAAAGTGGGTCAAATGATGTCGAAAACTTTTGAAATTTCTTTTGGAGAGTCCTGACATATAGCTGATATTTCCATATAAATTTCAGATTATTTTGAAGTTTGTGGAATTTTTAAAAATTCAATCATTGCTACTGTCCTGATAAAACACTGACTGGCAATTTTGAACCGAATGCAAAATGGTTCAAACCACGTTATAAACATTTGAAAAAAAATTCTATGTTTATGATGTATCTCTAATGTTCTCATAAAATTTTCAGATGATGATCAAACTGTATGATTTGTTTAAGGGTGTGTTTGGTACAGCTCCAGCTCCACCAGATCCGTGGATTTGGTGGAGCTGGGTATTTCTAGCTCCATACATCCGTGAAGCTGGAGCTGTGGGTATATTAAGAGTGTTTAGGTGGGTCATCTTATTTAATTTTAGACTAAAAATATAAATTTAATTCAATTTATTTTAGCCTACAAGATTCAGATATGAGGTGGAGCTGAGATCTGGAGCTCTACCAAACAGGACCTAAAATTCGAACAGTACTACTGCCCTGTTAAAATACTTACCGGTAAACTTGAACAAAATGAAAAATTATCTAAACCATGTTAAAAACTTTGGAAAATTTTTGTGGATAGTCCTGATGTAACATTAATGTTGATTTAAAAGTTTTAGATGATTATCATTCTCAAATAATATTTTAAAATTCAGACAGTGTTACGTCCTGATAAAAGTCTCATGATCAATACATAGATTTGCTTTAGCAATAAAAAAAGTTTACAATTTTTGAAAATTTTACAGAAGGGTGATAAGGAAGTTATTAATATCTCATAAAAATTTTGAATTATGATCATACGCCAGTGAATTTATAAAATTCTTACTAGGCACAGTACCATTTATGTTTTTTTCTTTTTGATTTTTGAAATATAATATAACAAACGAAGTTCAATGCTTACATAGATTTGATTGACCAAACAAACAAATTTGAAATTTAAAAAAAAAATTATATAATGGTACTACAAAGTTGAAATTTTAAAAAAAATTATATAATGGTACTAAGGCAATTATTAATCTGTCAAAAAAATTTAAATCATAATCACACTCAAGAAAATTTATAAAATTCTGACAATGTAATTGTCCCAATTATGTTCATTCTGTTTTTGATTTTTTAAGGATAACAAATTAAGTTAAATTATTTTTAAATTTTTTATGTATAGTTCTAAGATTCTAAAGATAGTACCATAAAATGTTCAGCTCATTATCAAGCTTGTACAATTTTATAAAAATCTGACAGTGTTTCTACCAAAATTTTACAAAGTCTCAAAAATTCGGTTTTTCAATAAATTTTCATAGGAGATGACTTTCCTAAGGGTTATTGGACCAAATCCGGTCAAATCCGGCCTTAAAAGATTCAAAACTGGCCAAAAAACATAAAATTTGAAAGATCGAAAAAGGCGACTAGAGGGGCGTGAATAGGAGCCAAATAAAATTTTCGAATAAACTCTCCCCCTAAAATTCAAACCACCAAAAGACCAGAAAGGAACTGCACTGGACGGGTATTTCTGGTCGGATGAACAGTACCCCCCACCTACAGAGGTCGGATGAACAGTACTCGGAATGAATAGTGCTCGAGTGAACAAGACTTCGACCAAAGATCGGCGAGTCGGATGAAGCAGTACTCCCGACCAAGCGGTCGGATGAACAAGACTTCCGACCTACGGAGGTCGGATGAACAAGAGCCCCCACCACCGGATGAGCGAAGACGTCCGACCTGCGGAGGTCGGATGAATAATACTCGGGTGAATAAATAAAATCAAGACGATCTCAAAAGCAAATCGATGTAGCTTTTGATCGGTGATCCAAAAAGATGAAAATTGGTGTGCACCCCAAAGGATGTCAGAACCTATTTTAATCAACAATCGAATGAATTAATACCAAGGTTCCGTCCTTTTCAGTTTAACAAATGCAACACCAAAAACAGAGTCACGAACACAGACTTCACCCCTATCTTGCTGATGGGAGTTGATGGTCAGAAATCCTTGGATGACTCTCCACAAATCATAGCAAGTAAGTACACTGAATAGAAACACTATATGAAAACTAGGCACAGAAATTGGTTTCTTGCAAAACTGAATAGAAGAGGTTGTAGATTGCCTAGATGATTGGGATATGATCTATAGAAGATTCATCCAAAGAATCTTTCATCCTTGGCAACAAGAACCGAAGCCAATCAAGACTAAAGACTTCAAGTCACACGTTTACGCACTTTAAGAACACACAGATTTACTAACTTGCAACAAGAATGCAAGGATTGCCTAAATGATTGAAAGCACCAAGTCCAGAGAAGAGTTCATCAATCATGAATTTCAATAAAGACTCAATAGCATGTAGAAGGAGATGAGGCAAATCCAAATTACGTAAAGTAAATTGCAAGTAAGTAAATGCGAATTTAGATAATGTAATTCAAGTGCGTAATGTAAATACGTAAGAGAAATGAAACAAGAATATAAATAAAGAACATTTCATTTCGGAAGGGAGGTTTACAAAGCCTCACAACAAAGTGGACAAAGCTCAAATGAGCAAGAAAACCTCGAACCTTCACGGAGGGGAGGCTGCCCTACCACTCTATTTATAGTGACAGGATCAATTCCCACCTTTGGATGTCCCGCTTCAATCCTAAGCCAACATCCAAGAGCCGGATTTGATCCTTACACATCGCCACTCTCAACAACTCTCAACTACTTACGTACACTTTCCTCACCGCCACCCCAAGAAGACACCCCTCTCCCTGTCTATTCATAGCGTGCTTGGAACACCTACCACCCTTGGATGAGCCTCTAAACCCTAGAGCACTCCATCAAGGGTGAGATTTTACCCACTCACAAAGCTATGCATGGGCTCACCCAAACCCAACAACACAACGGGTTTTGCACGCTTTTCAACTCACACTAACTTGACTCACTACTCTATCTTCCCGACCGCAATCCAACGGTCCTCCTAGATCGAGCGGCTCCAAGTTAGCATCTCATCCATTCCTTTGTCTTCTCGGCTTGCGGCTACTCCCGGCCTCACCATCTTTGGCGACACCTTGATCATCTGGACCTCAGCTCTCCCAGCCTAGTCCTGATCCCCTTCGCCTCACCATGACCTAGCTCCAAAGTCCTGCAACCATCATAGACAAGGAAACCACATCACATAGCAATGTCCAACAACACATATCCATCTCAACAGAAAGATATACACTATGCTGACCAGCATAACCCCGACCACACGTGGTCTGACCACTGGTCTCCATCCCGACCACCCATGGTTTGACCACTGGTCTCCATCCCGACCAACAATGGTCTGACCACTGGTCTCCATCCCGACCACTCGAGGTCTGACCACTGGTCTCCGACCAGCGAGAGACCTGACCACTCGGGGTCAGACGACTGGTCTCCGACCAGCCACAGCCCAGACCTCTCTGGGTCGGACAACTGGTCTCCGACCAACCAAAGACCTGACCACTCGGGGTCAGACGACTGGTCTCCGACCAGCCAAAGCCCAGACCTCTCAGGTCGGACGACCCGACCACTCGAGGTCGGACGACCCGACCACTCGGGGTCGGACGACTGGTCTCCAACCAGTAACTCAAATTGCTCTAGCTCGAAAAACAATCCAAATCAAACTCAAACTTGAGCACACCTTGTTCAAATAAAGTCAAATACTCATCACAAACATGGATGGACCTCCACATGGTCCTTTAATCTCCCCCTTGATGAGTATATTGACAAACCACACAAAAGGCATAAATTTGAGTTTGAATGAGGGAAGAAGAAAGCAATTTGATTGCAAAGCCAAACTTGGTCCAGAGAGAAAGATATAAAATTATGACCAAGTTGGCAGAAAGAATTTAGAGGAAAACCATGAAAAGAGCAAGTTTTCAACAAAAGCTCTAAAAACCAATCATAAGTGTCAAATGTGATTATGATCCATAAGAGATAGCAAAGATTTACAAAAATCATAAGAACCAACAAGCTTTCACATTTCTATCTCCTCCTTTTCTACATTTTAAATGATGCCTTTTTCTACATTTTCTCCCCCTTTTGGCAATATAGGCATCAAAATAGAATTTTCTCCCTCTTTTATGTATGCATGAAATGCAACCTAAGGGAGCTTTGAAGATTATCCAAATGATCATAATGACAAGATATGACACCAAGCTTATTAATCTCAGATTATAACCAAACTAAGACATGTCCAAGTGCAAATAACAAATTTTGCTCATAAGCGAAGTTTTGAAAATGTATCATTTTTAGCAAGATTTGACAAGTGCAAAACTTAGCAAAGTTTCAAAACTAGAAGCAAAACCACTCAGGGATCAAATGAAAACCTAGAGTTCAACCTACTCAACACTTTGGGGAATTTTGAAGTGCATATAAGGTCCTTCGAGCCCATTTTTCAATTTAGGCAAATTTTCTTTAAGACTTCGAAAAACATAGCGGGCTGCAAATGTTTAACATTATTTGCATTCTTTACCCACTTATGTGTTTGATATTTGCAATTTTTTTTTGTTGATTGACTCAAGCCATTTTCGATCATCTCAAGAGTAACTCTTAAGAGAATGATCTTGGTCATACACAATATATTCCAAGTTCATCCCAAATGCAATAGGAGGCAGTCTCGAGAATATAAAGTGCTGAGATCAATTTTGCACAAAAGAGCCAATTTTTTTAATTTTCAGTTTAGCACATATAAGCAATTCTGAAGGACTCAAATATGGATCAAGCAAATTTCACCCAAGTTGCTATAGGGACTCTAGATAATTCCAAAATTTCACAATTCATGGTAAAAGCTCTTAGAGAAGAAACTTAGTAAGTAAAAGCAACATGTTTCATCAAGTTTTCATTTAAAGCTTTTAAGTTTTTCAGATTTCAATGAACATTAGCTTGATAAGAGAACTTGGACATATCTAAGCTAGTGATTTTCTTCGAAAGATATAGCATGATGTATTTCACGAAGATTGAGTCAAATGCATAATAGACAAAGCTCATAGAACGGAAAATGCAGTCTAAATGCAATGCATGAACAGATTCCCAAACTCCCCCTCAATAATTGAATCAATTTTAAGCTCAAATCTGGTTAAAGTTGGGTTATTATCAAGATTAGGCATAAAGAAAACCCAATGAACTCAATAATAACCGAAAAAAATGAATGAGGAGAAGAAGTCGAGAAACTGCAAAACTGGATGGCTATAGAGCATAGAAAGGATATAAGAAACTCACTACAGCTTAGACTCGCTCTTCTCAAATGACTGACATAGGGAAGTTGACTCTAGATCCCAACTAAGGAGTGCACAGCACCTGTCTACCTGTAAGGTCCAAAACACGCTAGACTTAAAAGACTGTGAGGGAACTCAACCTAGAGAGAAGAGAGAACACTAATCACGCATGATAGCAACCTAAAGCACAAGATAAGAGGTCCATGCGAGGCATGCAGAAGTCTAAGTGAGTGAACTCAACTTAAGAAAACAAGCCCAAAGTCACCTGTAAGAAGAAAGGAAATGGAAGAAAATATATAGTACATAATATACAAACCAGCTCCCCTCACGAAAAGCCGTAAGGGCTCACGACTCCAAGGTCACTCCTCAAGGCAACAACTGGAGCTATCCAAAGGCTTGGTAAAGATATCGCTAATCAAGGTCACTCTCTATGAATCTGGCGCGATATCTCCCTTCTCCACATGGTCTCTAAGGAAGTGATATCTAATATCAATGTGCTTGGTCCGGAATGTTGCTTTGGGTTTTTAGCAATGCAAATAGCTGAAGTGTTGTCACGTAAAAGTGGCACACTCTCTATTTCTAACCCATAGTCCCAAGGTCGATCTCATCCAGAGCACTGCTACAAAGAATCGGCTGCAAAGAACATACTCGGCCTCAAAGATGGATATGCAACCCTGCATCGCTTCCTAGATGACCAAGAAACAAGAGAAGTGCCAATGAATTTGCAAGTGCCAGAAGTGCTCTTCCTATCTATCCTACAGCCAGTAAAGTCGGCGTCGGAAAAGGCTCTAAGAGATAGACAAGAAGAAGAAGAGTACCAAATACCATAATCAGTGGTAGCACGAAGGTACCTGAAGATGCGCTTGACCGCCTGGCGGTGAGAGGCGCGAGGAGAAGCTTGAAATCGAGTGCACGGACACAAATAAATATATGTCGGCCTCAAGCGGTGAGGTACAAGAGGAGCCGATAATGCTCAAACTCTTTTGATCGGCAGCTCACCATCCTCATCGGGTTCGAGGACAGCGGTGGTGGCCATAGGAGTCATCACCGCTTCCCATCGACATGTCGGCGCCTCAGAGGTCACGGGTATATTTGCCTTGATGCAAGAAAGTACCCCCGAGTCCGCTTGATTTGGAAGCCAAGAAAGTAGCTCAACTCGCCCATCATACTCATCTCAAACTCAGACTCATCACATCGTAAAACCGAGAGACAAGAGAATGAGACGAGCCACCAAAAATGATATCGCCCACATAAACGGACAAGAAGAAAATGAGACTCATGGTGTCGATGAGCGAGTTTTGTCTACTATGCCCATTTTAAAGTCATGGTGAGAAGATAAGACTTGAGCCTCTCATACCATGCTCTGGGGCTCGCTTGAGTCCATCAGAGCTTTGGAAAGCTTGTATACATGACTCGGAAACTTGGGGTTCTCGAATCCTGGAGGTTGCTTGATAAAAACCTCTTCCTCAATATAGCCATTGAGGAATGCACTCTTGACATCCATTTGATAAAACTTGAAACCTTTGGATGCAGAAAATGCAAGCAGGATTCGGATAGCCTCTAGCCTAGCTACAGGAGCAAAGGTCTCCTCAAAGTCAAGACCCTCAACCTGAGAAAAGCCATGTGCAACTAGTCTAGCCTTGTTTATAATTACAACCCCATCCTCACTCTGCTTGTTTTTGAACACCCACTTGGTCCCAATGACATTATGACCAGATAGGGGCTTGACAAGCTGCCATACCTTGTTCCTCTCAAAGTTCTCAAGTTCCTCATGCATAGCATTAATCCACGACTCATCGGATAATGCATGAGAAACATCCTTCGGCTCAAAGGAGGCAACGAAGGCAGAGTGAAGGCAGAAAGAGGACAGACCCGTTCTTGAGCGGGTGACACGCTCGAACAAATCGCCAATCATCTGATCAGAAGGATGACGCGTCTCGAATATGACGAGAAGGTCCAGAATGTAGTGGCCTCTACCTCTTGAATGTAAGAGGTAGGAACAGAGCCACTCACCAAGAGAGTCGGAAAGCAAGGTGGTCTCCCGAGGTGCGAAATGGAAACAGGAGGCACCTCGGTGAAGAGGGATCTGGATCCGGTGGAACACCATCATCTCCATCATCCTTATCTTCTTCAAAGATGGTCTCAGAGGGATAAGAAGAGCTCAAACATCGTGTCTAGCTCTGGGCTAGCCTCATCAAAGGTCACATCACGGTCTCTATGATCCTATGCGCATCAACACCTGCACTTATAGCTACGAGAAGAAGACGAGTAACCTAGAAAGATACCATCAAGAGCGAGACTCAAACTTATCTAGGTTACGGACTTCAAGATAAAACACTTGCAACCAAAACGCGAAAATGAGACACACTGGGCTTTCGCCCATACCTCAACTCATAAGAAGTGCGATGCAAATGTGCTCTCAAAACACGCGATTAGAAACATGGCAAGCGTAGCTATAGCCTCAAAGACAAAACTTCCTAGGAGTCTTGTACTCATCTAGCATCATCCTAGCCATCTCAACGAGGTCCCTGTTCTTCCTTTCCACTATGCCATTCTCACGAGAGGCGAGGGAGAAGAGAACTGATGCTCTAAACCGGACTCCACACAAAAACTCTCAAAGTAGGAATTCTTGAACTCCGTGCCATTATCACTGCAGATAGCTCGTAATGCACCGGGAGCTCAATAGACAACCCATCTTGACCAAACCCTCAAGTGAGAAAAGTCTCATCCTTCGAGGCCATGAAGAATACCCAAGAGAATCTAGAAAATCATCAACGATGACAAGAACATACCACTTCCCTCCTGCCGATTGCACTCTATTTGGACCAACAAAGTGTCCATATGTAAAAGCTGTCTGGTGCATCACCATCACTACGATCACAGGAGGATGAGAAGCAAGAACCATCTTGCCATGTCGGCAAGGAGAGCAAACTAAGTCTTTGACCATCTTGAGTTTGGGCAAACCCCAAATGAGATCGTGGTCGCTAACTCGGGTCAAATGATCAAAACCAATGTGACCAAGTCTCCTATGTCGAAGGAGAGATCACGGACTCGAAGCAATCAAACATCAAGAGAGTCTCCGGAAGAAGCGGAAAAATCCGCACGAAAGACTCTCCCAAATCTAGAAATCCCAAGAACTAACCCTCCCGATGAATCAAGGATTCTACAGCATTACTCTTGAAGCTTACCTCGAAAGAGTCATCAATAAGCCGAGAAGCAGAGAGCGATTGTATTGCGACTACTTACTAAGGCAACATCTTTAAGAATGAAATTTTGGTTAATGCAGATGGTACCTTTAGCTATGACTCTACTCAAGAAGCATCCTCAAAGTGATCAACTCATCACCGGGGCTCGGACTAGGAAGAGAACCATCGAGAATCTCCGGTCATATGATGAGAACAACCGAGTCGACAATTCAAACATCTCCTTCCCCATCCGACGAACTGATCAAGACACAAGAGAGAGATGACTCAAGATGGGATAGAGTGAAGACTTGGGAACCCAATATTGAACCACACGACGCCTCAGTACGACCACGAGAAGAAGATCGACTCGAGTGTCTCTCTGACGCTCAACTCTCACATGATTAGAGCAACTCGGTAGATAATCTAGGAGTCAAAGCGGGTTGGCACGCAGTGGTGCAAAAAGCGAGCCACCCGGTGAGGCTTCCTAAATCTCCTACCGAGAAAACACCTCACGCCACCGATATCTACCTCGATGGGAAAACGAGGAATATCAAAAGGACGGCGGAAAGACCGACTACGAATAGCTCCAAGACTAAAACTCAAGAACCAAAGATGAAAACCGAGTCTGGGACGCTGCCCAAAACAGCGACTCTCTAACTGTCTAGAAGCGGTGTGTGCCTTAGGAGCACTCAAAGTCCGGGATGACCACAATACCCCTAAGAGCGACAACACGCTCACGCCGAGTGATCTTGGCGTGTTCGGCGTAAATCTACTAGGTGACCATCCTTCTTACAAAAGGTGCATGTGTACTTCGCCTTGCTAGAGGCGAAATAACAGGAGTAACATCCTTCCGGTCGAAGTTCTATGGACAACCCAGAGACCTAAACTTGGTGGTGCTCACTCTGGGAGCTACCACAATCTCACCATTCTTGAGCCGCGCACAATGGTGGGAGGATGCGCGAGCGTGCTCCAAGGGATCAAATCCTAGACCTTGATTGAATCTACTAATCTTGGATTGGTCTAGAATAAGATTGAGCTTCTTCTTGCCTCCAACAAACTTCTCGAGAGTGCTCATAAGATACTGGCAATCTCGAAAGAAAGAAGCACAAGAAGAACATGGAGAAGAAGAAGAAGAAGAACCAGAAAGATGAGCTCTCTCAGCACGGCTGCCTCAATCTTGAGGGCCTCACAAGAAACGCAAGACGCATTTCTAATTCTATTGGCTTGGTCTTCTAATTTCTTCCTAAGCTCGACATGGATTTTATCCAAGTCCCCCTCAATCACAGAACATCGCAAGCAACTTTCTTGTGATTTATCTAGTAAGTCCTTAGCAAGTTTAGCACACTTGACATTTAAGGATTCATTGTCAAGTTTTAGTTGCCTCTGACCCTCACATGAGTATTGGTTCCTTAGAAGCATGCATTTCAAGTTCATCGTTTCTAGAAGAAAGCTTCCTAAGGTGATCGCTCATGGCATCAATTTCGGCAAGCAATTTAGGGCAATTAGCACAAGAAGGAGTAGAGAGAGCAGGAAGAAAACTAGCATCTACAGAATGAGTATCAACAGATTCATTGCTAGCATTCTTCAACCTAAGACTATCTAGTTCAGACAACACACTATCATGCATAGTCCTTAGGTTCTCTAACTCTACAAGCAAAGCATCACACAAAGTACAGTCATCAGTGACTCGGGAGGGAGAAGATCTAAGTGAAGCTAACTCCCGAGTCAAGGTACCTACCTCCTTTTCTAACTCAGAACACCTCGACCTAGCCTTAGCATGAAACTTGCCTAATTTGAGTATGACATTTAATTCGTCGTAGGTGGGTACCTCGTCCGAGTCATTTGTCAGACTGGAGTCGCTTGCTTCAATGGCGCTTGCCATGAAGCACATGCTGGAGAAGTCGTCGCCGCTCTTCTTCACTTGCGGTTCATCCTCGCCTTCGTCGCTCCACGTCTCCGAGTCGGAGAGCTCGATATTATCTAGCGCGGCGAGGACCCGATGAAAGAGCTTCTTGTTCTTGGCAAAGTTGTGGTACTTCTTCTTCGCCGGCTCACGAGCTGGGGCCTTCTTGTTGCGGTTTTTGTCGGTGTAGTCGTTCTTGCCCGAACCGCCTTGTTCGTTTTTGCCCTTCTCCAGCTTGGGACAGTTTGCTCGAATGTGGTTGGGGCCACCACACTTGAAACAGGTGATTATCCCACCTCTCTTCCTCTCTCTCACTCTCTTGTATGCATATGAAAATTTGCGAGCAAGAAGAGCAAGCTCATTTTCTGGAAATTTTTCCAGTTGGTCATCGCTAGCTCGCAAAGGGCGAGAGAGAGAAATCAATGAAGAATCGCAGAGAGGATCCAATGGGATCGGTGACCAAAGCCATCGACTGAGATTTCGTCTTCCGCGAGACGACGTCGATCTCATGAGTCTTGAGGCGGGAATAAAGCCCGTCAAGAGTCAAGGTCGACAGGTCGGTGGTGTCCTTGATGGTGGTCACCTTCATCTCCCAAACACGAAGATCAAGTGCGGTCAAGAAATGTCGAGCATTATCCGAGTCAGGGTATATGCAACCGACTGCTCGGAGGTCGCTCAAAATCTTCGTAAACCGACCAAAGCACTCGTCAAGACTCTCACCAGCATGCTGTTCAAACTTGTTGAACTCACGCTTGAATTGGTCCTGTCGAACCGTCTTGATTTGGGTAGTGCCCTCATGGTAAGCATCGAGGGTCACCCAAATCTCATGAGCAGAACGAAGGTGAGAGATCCTATCGTACTCACTGCGACTAAGGCCTTGTATGAGGATGTTCCTTGCCTTAGCATTTGCCTCAACATCAGCCATATTGCCGGCCGTGACGTTCTCATCGGCAGGAACCTCATACGGGAGCTTCACCTTCTGCCATATCAGGAAACCCTGGGCAGTGATGTACGACTCCATCCGAGATTTCCAAAAAGGAAAATCAACTCCAGATAAAATAGGAGGCTTGGTGGAATACTTGTCCATCGCCATGGCTCTTGAGACCGGTCAAGATCTAGAAAGAGCGAACCCGCTCGATACCAATTGAAAGATCGAAAAGGCGACTAGAGGGGTGAATAGGAGCCAAATAAAATTTTGAATAAACTCTCCCTAAAATTCAAACCACCAAAAGACCAAAAAGAAAGCGCAGACCGGTCGGGTATTTCAGTCGGATGAATAGTACCTCGACCTCAGAGGTCGGATGAGCGAGACTCGGAATGAATAGTGCTCGGGTGAATAGACTTCCCAAAGGCCGGCTTTGGTCGGATGAACAGTACTCCCGACCTGAAGTGTCCGGATGAACAGTACTCCCGACCTGAAGTGGTCGGATGAACAGTACTCGGGTGAATAGTGTTCGGATGAACAGTACCCCCGGAGCAGATGAACAGTACCCCCACCAGATGAACAGTACACCCCGACCTGCGGAGGTCGGATGAACAGTACTCGGGGTGAATAGTGTTCGGGTGAACAGTAAAATCGCACGATCTCAAAAACAGAAATCGATGTAGCTTTTGATCGGCTGATCCAAAAATAGTGAGAATTGGTGTGCACCTCCCAAAGGATGTCAGGAACCTATTTTAATCAACAATCGAAGGAATTAATACCAAGGTTCCGTCCTTTTCAGTTTAACAAATGCAACACCAAAAACAGAGTCACGAACACAGACTTCACCCCTATCTTGCTGATGGGAGTTGATGGTCAGAAATCCTTGGATGACTCTCCACAAATCATAGCAAGTAAGTACACGAAGAAACAACCCTTCAAACAAATAGAAACACTATCTGAAAACTAGGCACATAAATTGGTTTCTTGCAAAACTGAATAGAAGAGGTTGTAGATTGCCTAGATGATTGGGATATGATCTATAGGAGATTCATCCAGCAATCTTTCATCCTTGGCAACAAGAACCAGAAGCCAATCAAGACTAAAGACTTCAAGTCACACGTTTACGCACTTTAAGAACACACAGATTTACTAACTTGCAACAAGAATGCAAGGATTGCTTAGATGATTGAAAGCACCAAGTCCAGAGAAGAGTTCATCAATCATGAATTTCAATAAAGACTCAATAGCATGTAGAAGGAGATGAGGCAAATCCAAATTACGTAAAGTAAATTGCAAGTAAGTAAATGCGAATTTAGATAATGTAATTCAAGTGCGTAATGTAAATACGTAAGAGAAATGAAACAAGAATATAAATGAAGAACATTTCATTTCTGGAAGGGAGGTTTACAAAGCCTCACAACAAAGTGGACAAAGCTCAAATGAGCAGCAAAAACCTCAGAACCTTCACAGAGGGGAGGCTGCCCTACCCCTCTATTTATAGTGACACAGGATCAATTCCCACCTTGGATGTCTGCTTCAATCCTAAGCTAACATCCAAAAGCCGGATTTGATCCTTACACTCATCACTCTCAACAACTCTCAACTACTTACGTACACTTTCCTCACTGCTCACCCCCAAGGAGACACCCCTCTCCTGTCTATTCATAGCGGGCTTGGAACACCTACCACCCTTGGATGAGCCTCTAAACCCTAGAGCACTCCATCAAGGGTGAGATTTTACCCACTCACAAAGCTATGCATGGGCTCACCCAAACCCAACAACACAACGGGTTTTGCACGCTTTTCAACTCACACTAACTTGACCGCTTCTCTATCTTCCCGACCGCAATCCAACGGTCCTCCTAGATCGAGCGGCTCCAAGTTAGCATCTCATCCATTCCTTTGTCTTCTCGGCTTGCGGCTACTCCACGCCTCTCGGTCATCTTTGGCGACACCTTGATCATCCGGACCTCGGCTCTCTCCGGCCTAGTCCCGATCCCCTTCGCCTCACCATGACCTAGCTCCAAAGTCCCGCAACCATCATAGACAAGGAAACCACATCACATAGCAATGTCCAACAACACATATCCATCTCAACAGAAAGATATACACTATGTCGACCAAGATAACCCCGACCACACGTGGTCCGACCATCGGTCTCCATCCCGACCACCCATGGTGCGACCACTGGTCTCCATCCCGACCAACCAAGGTCGACCACCGGTCTCCATCCCGACCAACAATGGTCCGACCATCGGTCTCCATCCCGACCACTGAGTCGACCACCGGTCTCCGACCGGCGAGAGACCCGACCACTCGGGGTCGACGACCGGTCTCAGACCACCACAACCTGCACCTCTGGGTCGGACAACCGGTCTCCGACCAACCAAAGACGACCACTGGGTCGACGATCGGTCTCCAACCAGCCAAAGCTCAGACCTCTCAGGTCGGACGACCCGACCACTCGGGGTCGGACGACTGGTCTCCAACCAGTAACTCAAATTGCTCTAGCTCGAAAAATAATCCAAATCAAACTCAAACTTGAGCACACCTTGCTCAAATAAAGTCAAATACTCATCACAAACATGGATGGACCTCCACATGGTCCTTCGAAATTTCGTGGAGAAAAAAAACGAAATTTCGGCTTACTGTAGCAATTTCAAATTTTTTAATTTTTTTATCCAGCCTATAGTTTTGATTTCGGGGTGGTCCGAAATTCGACGAAATTTGGAACCCTGGCGAGTAGCGAACAAGATTTTAAATTTTGGTTTTGATCATATTTCGATATCTCGAAATGACCGAAAATTGAAAATTTGGTGAGATTTTCAAAATTTCAGAGCAAAATTTAAGTCTTTTAGATAGGAATAGTCTCCTAAAGCTTCTCACAATGGCTCGTTTGTGACATGATTTTTTAGAAAAAAATTTAAATTTCTTTACCCCATCGAGATTTAAAATCTCAACTTCATTCAAATCCGAAATCTCTGTAATATTTTGAACCCTTGTAGCAACTGCACCAGTGCCATCCCTCCAGCGCTGCAGAACGCGATCAGACGGTTTGGAGGACGATTCTCGACATGGACCTCAAAGAGAAGGTCTCTATCATTTAAGGAGAATTCATTCATTTTTTATATGAATATATGGAAATTTTCCACGATCCACCTGGAATCTTATACTTTAGATTTTTACTGTACACTAAATTCAATATAATTGTTCATTCTTTTCGATTCAATGTGTCAGATTAGCCCGTATTTATTTATACTTTCTTCAATAGTAAAATAGTAGAAATACACTCAACAAAACAATAATTAGATTTAATTTTTACTACCCACCATATACTATTAGTATAATGCACTCTAAAATTTCTCACACTTTAATCCTATATTGTTAAACTCAACCCAAGCCAAGTCCCGGGTTAATCCATCATTGGTTAAATATATAGTCCATCTGTCCAGTTTATAAGGAGATATTGAAGATAACTAAACTAGCCCTAATTATTAAAGATCTCTAAGCACTATATTCGATACATGAATGTAGATAACATAAAATGAAGATAGATATTTTTTAATACTAAGGAAGTATCATATTAATTTTGTATATAAAATACGTTTTGTACATGTGGACATGGAATATTATAACTTACTTACAGCCGAAGAGATTCCGAGCAGCCGAGGTTTCCCGTACGATTGCCCGTCGCCGTGCCAATCGCCGCTGCCCCTCGTTTTTGCGTCTTCGCCTTGTACACGGTACACCTTACAAAATTAAACATAGGCAGCACAGTGGTTTGTTTCCTCCGCTAACGTCGGGTTTAGTTTTGTTTTTCCGATTAGACCGTCAAGTCGGGCCCATTCCAGGCCGGACTACTATGCTTTAACATCTAACATATTGTATGCAAATATTTAGATTGAACTAGTCATGTGCCCGTGCGTTGCAACGAAAACTCAATTTGCGACAAAAAATTTATTTGCAAATAACACTAACTTTAGTTATGTTTCGATAGTAGGAAAAGTTTGTTCCTCCGAAGAGATTTGACTATCGGGTTAAATCATCTTCCATCTCAACCGTTCATGTTATATCCAATGAATCAAGTACTCTGAAAGAGAACGAACGATCGCCACCAACTCTTAATTAGAATTAGTAGAGAGATATCAATCTTTACCATTAAAGGATGAGAAAGTTATTGCTTTCCTCTTACAGGAATTCTTCTTGCTTCAATCACGCAGCCTTTCTCTTCTCTTCTCTTCCTGCGTGTGTCTGCACTACCGACCGGCATGTCCTCCTAGAGATGAGAGTGGGTGCCCTCTAATAGAGAGTAGATGAAAGCAGAAGGCAGCGTATGCGGGCGAATGAAAGCCGGGTCTCCCCGACATCTTCGTGATTGGCACGTGATTTGGGTTGCGTGAATCTTTCCTTTTAATTTATGCATTTCCAGATATGATGAGATAGAATTCCCGTATTATGGGATATGGTGAGTATATCTTTCTATCCATACAGGATATGATAAGAAAATTCTTCCATTTATAAGATATATGAATAACACCCTTCCATAGTAAAAACATGTAAATAGAGATATGCTAAAATAATATTTCTATTAAAAAAAGATATGATAAAATCCTTCCATTTAAGATATGATTAAATCTTCTTCTATCTCAGTCATTTATGTCAGATCCAATGAATCAGATACTCTAGAAAAGAATGGACCACTGCCACCAACTCCTAATTAGAAGTAGTAGAGATATACAAAATTAATATCGTCGATGATGGTAGGCACCCATATAGACCAAAGAAATGATAATGATTAGACTACGTCTAATTATTATAGTATGATATTACTATAAGCGAATAGAGAATATAAAGTAAAGTTGGATATTTATTAGGGGTATAAAAGGAATATCATGTTAATTTTGCATTGGAATATAAATTACGCTATATATTTATGCATAAGACAATTCAAAATACTTCCTCCAGTCACAAATAGTTATCGTTTTGGACATTAATATTGTTTTTACAATATAGCTTTGACCACTAATTTTTATATTTATAAAATCCAATAAAATTATAATATTATGAAAATACTTTTTGAGACAAAACTACAAACAAATATGATTTTCATATATCCAATTTAAAAATTTTAAAAATAATATTGATAGTCAAAGTTTTGAAAATTTGATTACACTTATGTTCAAAACGATAACTATTTATTACTGGAGGGAGTATATGCCTTATAACTTTGTCAGAGAGAGTAATTGTTATTGTAAGATGTTGCACTTTTGCTAATGTATATATATAAAAGACTGCATTACCTCTCTCCATTGGATCGCTTATTGTTCTTTAGATGGTGTGGCTTACTCTAGTCTATAGTAGTAAATGATATTGAGAACAGCTAAAGGGGAGGGATATATAGAGAAAAATGGTAAAATATCACCTCAAAATTGCAGAATGATATGTATTTAGGAATAAGATTTTTAAACTAGCTAGAATGATATATACTTAGGAACGGATGGAATAAAAGTTATAAATACAATAATTTTGGAAATATTTTTTGTGCAGGACTCAGCAGTATATTCACGTATGATCAATCTAAATCATGTGCCAAGTGTTTAATGAATGCAGTTATTCTAAAAAAACGTACAAAATACTTTGATCGAATGTCACTACTACAGAACGGGTAATCCTTGCCGGCATATCACTGCTGGTTGGGATAGAGCCGACAGTGATAACATATCACTGTCGGTTCGAAAGTTAAGCTGGGGGGAGAACTTATCATTGCCGGTTCGTCCAACCAACCGGCAGTGATAACCAGATATCACTGTCGAATTGTCTATCAACTAGCAGTAATATTGGAATTTTTACTGCCGGTTTTACACCAGAACCGGTAGTGATATTTATTTTCCCGCGTGATATTATTTTTCCATGCAATCCGAGCTTATTACTGTCGGTTCTGCGCAGAACTGGCAGTGATAAGTCCTTTATATATCTGGCCATCCCTTCCCCCGACCGATCGAGCATAACAGAGAGGCGTCTCTGCTCGATGAATTGCTGCTGAAAACTTGTATTAAAATTCATATCTATTTCTCTTCAAGGTTAGTAATTTGATCTACATTATATTTGTAGTTGGATTTTACTTTATAGATTGCTTTATATTTTCATAATTACAATTCTTATTCATTTCAGTGATTTAGTGGATTTTTAAATAGTAAAAATTGCTAGATGAATTTTGAATAGTGAAAATTGTTAGATGAATATTGAAATAATGAAAAATAGTAGATGAATTTTGCAATAATGAAAATTGCAAGATACATTTGTAAATCTAATTATTTACAAATATATTCTTATTTTCAATTATATGCTTATTTTCAATTATTAAAGTAATTAAAAAATTGCTAAAATGATATTATCAATTATGAAAGTAATTAAAAATTGCTACATCGATATTTTTAATATAGTCAAAATATATCCTAATTATTTACAATTATTTTCAATTTTTTAAATACTAAAAAATTGCCATATGGATATTTACATAATGAAAAAAAGTTGATGTATTTTCAAATTTTGAAATAATAAAAATTGTTAGATGGATATTTACATAATGAAAAAAGGTTGATGTATTTTAATACAGTCAAAATATATCCTAACTATTTACAATTATTTATTATTTTTTGAATAATAAAAAATTGCAAGATGGATATTTACATAATAAAAAAATATTTATGTATTTTAATATAGTCAAAATATATCCTAATTATTTATAATTATTTTCATTTTTTAAAACAATAAAAAATTGCTAGATGGATATTTACATAATGAAAAAAGGTTGATGTATTTTAATATAGTCAAAATTGCTACATGGATTTTTAAATCTAATCATTTACAATTATATTGTTATTTGCAAATTATATGTTTATGTGATGTTTGATTTAATTAATTGTAGATGGACCGAAGATGGATGTATGACACAGACCGTTGCGGCGCAGAATTCTTTAATGGTGTGACTTATTTTGTAAACACGGCTGCGGCGCAGAAGTCGAAGAATCTGGCGGACTATATGTGTTGGCCACGCGTTGATTGCAAAAATAAGAAGCTATTTTCTACCATAGAGTCGATACGTGCACACTTGCTTCGAAGGGGTTTCAAGCCTGGCTATACCTGTTGGACCGAGCACAGTGAAGATGAGATTGTACATGAAGGGCAACACATTGCTGAAGATGACAGAGACAACGATATGACGGCGGTTGAAGATACATTTGTCGATAGCTACGACGACAATCTGGATCAAATGTTGCATGATGGGGAGGGGGACTTCATGAGTGAAAGAGAGTTTCAAAAGTTCCAGCGTATGGTAGAGGACTCCACAAGACCATTGTACCCGGGTTGTAAGGAGGAGCAAAAAAAACTGCATACCGTGCTTACGCTACTGCAGTTGAAGACAAGCAATGGTTGGTCCGATAAGAGCTTTACTGAGCTGTTATGTCTCTTGGGGACTTGCTTCCAGAGGGTAACGTGTTGCCTACAACTACGTACCAGGCCAAGTAGGTTGTCTATCCGTTGGGACTGGAAGTACAAAGAATACACGCATATCCAAACGATTGCATGTTGTATCGCAATGAGTTTGCAGACTTGGATGCCTGTGCTGTTTACAAAGCAAAGCGGTATAAGGGCAACGATGATATCCATAACGATGATGTCGGGGTGAAGCATAAGAAGAAAAGATCCCCCCATAAGGTGGTATGATATTTCCCTATAATCCCTCGTTTGAAGCAATTGTTTGCGAACAAAAGGCATGCCCAATTGCTACGATGGCACGCTGAAGAGCGTAAGAAGGATGGAATGCTCAAACACCCTACTGATTCTGTGCAATGGAGGAACATCGACAGAAAATATAAGAAGCACTTTGCATATGATATGAGGAATATAAGGTTCGGGTTGAGTACGGATGGGATGAATCCTTTCGGCAACATGAGTAGTCATCACAGTACTTGGCCGGTGACTCTATGTATCTACAACCTTCCTCCTTAGCTTTGTATGAAGCGGAAGTACATTATGATGCCACTACTGATCCAAGGGCTCAGATAACCTGGCAACGATATCGATGTGTACCTCAAACCATTGGTTGAAGATCTTCTAATATTGTGGAACAATGAAGTATGGGTATGGGATGAGTACAAAAGAGAGAACTTTATCCTATGCGCATTATTGTTCATAACCATTAATGATTACCCTGCCCTTGGTAACCTATCGGGACAGACAACAAAAGGGTTCAGCAGATGCGTCCAGTGCTTGGATGATACAGCTAGCCGGTGGCTGAAGAACTATCGAAAAATAGCTTACATGCGGTATCGTAGGTTCCTCCGTAAGGATCATCCATATCGCAATAATAAGAGAGCTTTTGACGGGACAAAGGAGACTGCCTTAGCTCCGAAGAATCGCATTGGGAAACAGATATTTACGGTCATAAATGATCTTCATATTATACACAGAAAGGGAGCCGGCAGTACATCTATCCCGAGTTCCCGTGATAAGGCTCCTTTGTGGAAAAGGAGATCAGTATTTAGGTCCTACGTTATTGGAAACACTTGAAAGTTTGACACGCAATCGACGTCATGCACATAGAGAAGAACGTGTGTAATAGCTTGCTTGGTATCTTACTGGATATACCTGGCAAAACAAAAGATACCCTCCACGCACGGATGGACCTTGAAGATATGAAACTCAGGAAGGAGCTACATCACGAAGACATGGATACAGGAAAAAAGCACCTTCACGCAGCCTGCTACACTCTGAGCAAGAAAGAAAAAATTAGCGTGTGCGAATGCTTGCACGGAGTCAAAGTTCCGTCTGGTTACTCTGCCAACATAAAGAGACTAGTCTCAATGAAAGACTTAAAATTAATTGGCATGAATTGCCACGTGATGATGACACAGATGCTCCCAATTGCAATTAGGGGTGCTCTGCCAAAGAAAGTCCGAGACCCAATTATAAAGTTGTGTTTATTCTTCAACGCGATTTCACAGAAGGCCATCGATCCGTTAAAACTAGATAAGCTGCAGGAAGACGTGGTCCACACTCTGTGCAAGTTTGAGATGTGTTTCTCTCCATCTTTTTTTGATATTATGGTCCATCTCATTGTTCACATTGTGAAAGAGATATGGATTCTTGGTCCCATGTTTCTACATAAGATGTACCCTTTCGAGAGGTTCATGGGGGTTATAAAGAAATATGTTCGTAACTGACATCGGCCGAAAGGCTGCATTGCTGATGGTTGGGGAACCGAGGAGGTCATTGAGTTTTGCGTTTATTATATGGATCTCAAACCGATTGGTTTGCCTATATCTCGGCATGATGGGAGGCTAAAGGGGAAAGGGACAGTAGGCGAAAAATCACTCCGTACAACCAATCTAGCTTCATTCACACAAGCACATTTCGCAGTTTTGGGACAATCAGTTGTGGTGGCCCCGTATGTCAACATGCACAAGAGCATGCTATCGAACAAACCCAGGGAAGTCAGAGGTTTGGATCGCGAGAGAGCATAGAGATAACTTCAGCGATTGGTTGCGTAGAAACATGATGCATACGGACACAAAGTGCGCTTAGTTGAAAGTCGGTTCTTGTGGGGAGCCGACAGTGATAGTCGACCCCTGTAAATATTAAAGGCCGCACCCTCTCCTGTCACTTGCATCTCTGCCACCTTCACCTCCCCTACCTCTGCGCCTTCGACCGCCTCGGGCCTCCCCGACGCCGCCTTGACCTCCCCGTTGTCGCATCAAGCTCCGCGTCGTCGTGCCGCATTCCCTCCGCACTATCGCGTCGCATCCCCTCCGCGCCGTTCGCGCCATTAAGGTGAAGCCCTAGGGCCCTTTCTCTCCCTTCCCCGTGCCCTCCTCCTCTCTTCTGAGGCCGCCGAAGACCCGCCGCCATTCGCACTCGCCGGTGGGCTGACCGAGCCAAAGATGCACAAGAGCATGGAATTATTTCATTTCAATGATTATCCTATAATCTGACATTGTGAATGTATTACTTAGCCTTTTGCTCTGATTTCAATTGTTGAACAATTTGGATGTAATGGACAAAATGTGGTATCCTGTTGAGTAGTATGGCTTAATTTGGATATCAATTAAATGTGAAATGTTTTTGTTTCTACTAACATTGTGAATGTAGCTACATGTCTGTGTAGGATAATCATTGAAAGTGGGGTATGCAAAAAAAAATGGTGTTAGAATTGATGTATGATGTAAGGGGTTTGTTGGTGTGATGTAGGATGTAAAAACATGATTGCAATTGTTATGTATTTGTTGTTGAATTGACATCATGAAATCTCTGTACATTATTGTTGAGTACTCCCTCTGTCAATAAATATTAGCCGTATATGTGTATGTGTCCGTCAAAGATGTATGTGTATAAAGATAAAAAAAATATATATATGTGTACATGTTCTTTAAAGATGTGTATGTGTCTTTCAAATATGTGTATTAATTTTATTTCTTTGAATTGATAAGTTCGGCAATTGTTATGTATTTGTCGTTGAATTGACATCACAAAATGTCTGTACATTTTTATTGAGTACTCCCTTTGTTAATAAATATTAGCCGTATTTTAGTTTTACAATTTGCGGTGAAATTGAAATTGTGAAAGACAGAAGAGAAAATGACTTAGGTCGAACTGCTACTGCCTCTAAGTTTAAGCAAAAATAATATCAGTTTGAACAATTTTGAGTTAAGTCCGTATTAAGCCTTAATGATAATCTATACGAAAACAATCTAGAATAAGTGCAATCATAAAAACACTCGTAGGGATATCCCTTACTTATGCCTGAAAAATGGTTAGAATATCTTATACAGTGTAGCCGCAATCATAAAAAGAAAACTGGACCGCAAACGTGCAAGCAGCATGGTCATTTAAGCTTTTTCGGCAGCCCGTAAAATATCCTGTATTAATACAAAATAATGAGGGAATAGCCCAAAAACATTATTTGATATATATACTACCATAATCTGGGAAAATATCCTAATTAGAACTTACTTTGCATCTGAATCCAATCACAACAAAAACCCTAAATGTTCACAAACTGCACAGATTTAATATCACTTAAGCCTTTTTGGCGGCTCGTAAAACAACTCGTCTAAACTTAAATTTTGAGGAAGTTGGTTCAGAAACACACTTTAGTATATGGACAACCAAATTATAGAAAAATATCCAAATTACAACTTGCTTATTATATAAAATCTGTTAACGCAAACACCCTCCCATGAATGTTTTCCTCTTATCAATCCAAACCTTAGTGTATGTGCCTTTCAAATATGTGTATTAATTTTATTTATTTGAATTGATAAGTTCGGCATCATGAGCAGAAGAATAGTATAGCCAGCAACGCGGCTATACGTAGGCTCATATGCTTTTACATCTATATTCATTCATTATGTCTATCTTCATTTGTACGTGTCTTTAAAAAATGACCTTGTTAATTTCAAATTTCTGATAAACTTACTAGGAATGGCCTCTGATCAGGGACAAGTGCCGCAGGGAGTTGGGCCCTCAAATAGGACAAAGGAGGAACGGGTAGCCCGGCTACCTGAACTTACAGGATCCTGTCATGGACCAACCCGACGTCACTAACGAAGGTGAGGTAAAGTATTAGTACATTGTGGTTCCCAAAACATTGTAGGGCTAGACAACTAATAAGAAGATCAAATTGCAGGCTCAGACATCTGATGAATGGAGGCAGCGCGCAAGTCGTGGTCCAAACAAGATGCCTAAGGGACTTTTTAACATAGTGGAGCTTTCGGCAGTCAGGGAACCTGCTATACCCGAGTCATCGTCGGGGCCGTACATGACATAATGCGGGGTTCTTGCTAGGGATGATGTGCCCATCAGCTACATATCATGGATTGGGCGCCGAGGTGACCTATGCGTGGTTCCTAATGACCTGAAGAACTCGTTGTGGGACAAGCTAAAACAAGTGTTCCAGTTCCCCCAAAGGACCGAGCTGGTTGCAAAGAAATGTGCACTATGCATCATGTGCATAGCGTGAAAGAATTGGAAGACGGCACTAAATAAGAACTATGTGAAGAAGAATGAAATGCCTAGTTTTGACATGTACCCAGAGTTAAGGGAGTTTTGGGAGGACTTTGTGGCATACAAGAGGTCTGAAGAAGCGCAGATAGTAAGTCAAAGGAACAAGGCAAACACGGATAAGAATATTCACCCTCACACACTAGGCACAGGAGGATACGTGAAGAAAATACCAGCATGGGATCGGTCCGAAGAAGAACTAACCCGCAAGGGTGTCATTCCTGCGACGGCCGCCTTGAGCGAACGATCGAAGCACTGGTTGCTTAGGAGGGGTGCTTCTATCTCGAATGATGGTAGCTTAAGCTTCAGAAGCGATAGAGAGCAGGAAGTGTCGCGCAGAATCACAGATGCTCATATGCAGTCTTCCCAAGGATCTTTCAGGCCAAGAAGGGAGAATGACGAGCTAACCGTAGCCCTGGGTAACAAGGAGCATCTAGGTCGCACCCGAGGAGTTGGTTTGGTGCTGTGGAAAGAAGCCTTCCCAGCTGACGCATGGTTGTATAGGCGTCCAAAGAGATTAAGAGAATATCAACTGAATCGTCAAATAAAAGATGCTGTGACGAGAGCGTTAGAGGAACAGAGAGCGGAACTAGAAAAGGCTGTAGAGTAAGCAATACAGAAAGGTCTCAGCTCACGACCACCACCCGGTGACAGCCCTGAGCTCATCAGTCCTGGTGCTCGTAAGAGCAGCTGCGCGTCCACATGGATTCCCGAAGAGCATGGACTCCATTTTCCTGTGGATGACATCAAAGAACCGACACCGTGCAAGCTACATTTGTCCACACATGGCATTACCATCAAGGTGGCTGAGGGCAGGGCTTGGCCATGCCAGGAGTCGCTGGTTTTGCACTGTCGCCCGATACCGCAGGGTTTCGCTAGGGTCGAAGTGGATAGTGTAGTCCGCCAATACTGTAAAATAGAGGTAGAGATCCCTGGTGAGGACGATGAGGGCGACGAAGATGATGATCAGCCGCACTCTCCACATAGAGACCTCCCGCCCTTGTCGCCACCATACAGACAAAGTCCAACTCCTCCACCGGCACCAACCAGAAAAAGTCCGACTCCTCCGCCGAAATCTGAAAAGAATCGAACACCAGCACCATCTCGGAACCTCGAAGAAATCTCAATCATTTGTGAAGCTAGGACAATCCCAGAAGAAATTACCAGCTGAGATGACTGAAGAAGAACGAAAAAAGCATGTAAGCGCCAGCGTAACATCTCACTTTAAAAATGTGCCATCACCTGAGAAGACTAAAGTTGATGCTAACGCGCAAAAGTTTTTCTTTAGTATGGCAAAAGTGCAAAAGACGGGGCAGGCTTCTGAACCTTGCAAAATGTCGGACTACGAGCGTATATCCAGAAAGCAATACTTGAAGGCGGCTAGTGCCGGCGCGTTGAGGTTGGATGCTCAAGCAGATGCTTCTCAACGAGATGCTCTAGAGCAAGGTCTAAGGTGGAAGTTCTTTATGGGGAAACTGCTGGTTGAACCAGCTCATTTCGACCACCTAACAACACAACTGCGGCGCGTCCATCAGTGGTACATGCAGCAGTCCAATAATGGTATGGATGCGTTCGTAGTCAGATACACGGAGCAAGATTTTCGCATGGGGATAGCATCTTCTGGGTGGATTTTGAGGAGTTGTATATGTTGTACCAGCAATATTCTCTGGACGTGAATATACTTAGACTGTGGACTTTGTAAGTCTCAATGTATATTATTGTGCATTCTTGTACTGTTTAATTGCATGTTTGACTTCTTTCTTATGTAGAATGGAGATTCAAACATGTAGAAGAAATGTCAATGACAATCTAGCATTCCTAGATCCGGAGCTTATCAACAAGAAGCTTGTAAAGGACAATCAACAGTATAATGAAGACTATTTATTTAATACTTTCTTGAAGCTGCAATACAAAACCTCCATACTTTTACTCTATAACTTGAAGTATGTATTTCCCTACTTCTAATATCGTTTTACTATTTTTGCGTAACACGTACGATGTGGGAGTAATCGACTACGTTGACATATATGTGCAGGCTTCACTGGGTCCTTCTTGTCATCCAGTTAGATGCTAGCAGGATTTTTGTCTTGGACTCGAGGAGAAAACCAACTAATCTATATCAAGACTTTTGGGACATGCTGAACCGGTAAACTCGATCGTTGCGTTATTGCTCTAGCAAAATTCCATTCTATTGCATCTAAGTTTAATTACTATTCAAAATCATTCACAGGGCATTCGCACGATACTGCAAGAAAAGTGTACGGTATCATCCCTACAGGAAATATTTTGAAATAATAACCGACTTTCCCTGCATGAGGCATGACCCGAGAAACAATTTACATCCATACTATGTATGTACAAATAAACATTCAATTGTCACGGAGACTGTGGGCTATAACGATGCCATGGTACATAATTACACATTGATGCCTACTTTTTTTTATTTAACATATACCATCATTAATTAACTTTCTCTTTTCTTCAATAGCAGCGCTCCAAACTGAGAACCAATAGGTTATTACTGACAGAAATTATAGCAATTCAAGAACAGATCGTCGGATTCATTCATGATGAGGTCATTAGTACAAACGATGATTTCCATGGGTAGCCTCATCGCCGTCATTCCTTCGATCTAGAGCCGTGACATGCCTACTTCGACTCTTTCTACTGTAGTCTGTGCAAAATCAAAGTGAATGAGATGAGATGTAGTCAAACTATATTTGTAAACAAATCATTGTAAAAACCAAATATTGTGATGCTTTAATATATTTGAATTATGATTTTAACTATGCTTTATAATATATGGATATATTTGAATTATGATTTGAACGATGCTTTATATACTATATATGGCCATTTGTATAAATAATTGTATAAATATATATATATATATATATATATATATCACAAAAAATATGCAATAAAAATATTTGGTGCACGACTTGTCACTACCGGTTCTTGAACAAAATCAGATTGTGGTATAACCCGGCATTGATAGTTCGATATCATTGTCGGTTGTAGGGAGATCCGGCAATGATAATACTCATCACTGCCGATTTATGAGCCTGCAGTGATAGACCCTAGTACCACTGCCGACCAAACACTGCTGACCCCGATACCCGGCAGTGATGTGATGTTCTGTAGTAGTGTGTGTACAAAGAGTAATGAAGACAGACAGAATGCAATCTATTTATTACTCACGAGTCACTCTCAAATGAATCTTAGAGGCAATGTCATGGCTAATTAGAAAGGAGTGTCATTGTCTCAAATCCTTCTCATTAACATGCCATGATGTTGACGTACTGCTACCATGAACATGTTTACGTGTGCTATCTCTCCATGTTTGTTTAAGCAGGGCAATTGACTATATTAAGGTTTATGAGAGCTTGAAATTTAACCTTGCTTCAAGGTTTGACCTGGATTAAACTATTAAAGGTCCGTAATTTGGTTGGTCAGCAATCTGGCCTTTCTAGCTTGAAATGTAGTGTAATCTTTTGAACATGACGAAGTATGTTTAAACTGCCCCGGTATGCACTATTGTGCGGTCGGGGTCATTATCAACCATCCACTGAATATCCAACGTTAAGGATTAGCAGGGTGCAGTAACAATTATACTACATTTCCACATTTTACATCCGATACGAGATTACAAGGTACTCCACCAATGTAGCATGATCCAACCTTTTTTTTTATGTGTGCATTAAGAACTTCTGGAGAAGAAACTGCTAACAAACAAATCCATATTCAATTAAGATCATATCTATGCGAATCTACAACGGCTAGCATTGTCTACAGCTAAACAAGTGGAGTACGGCAACTAGGAAGCTGCAATCACAACCAAGGTTTCAAATTTCGTTTTCGGACTATATCCCGGAGGAGAACGAAATCCAAAGTTTTGGCGAGATTTCAGAATTTCGGATGAAATTTAGACGAAATTCAAAAATCAAAATTCAAATCCGGTTCAAAAAACTTGAAATCCAGTCAAAATCACCGAAATTTCAGCCTAGTTTGAACCCTACGAAATAGTCTCTAGAGGCTAGAAAAAATTTCAAACCTTTCAAGTTTCACTTGCACAAAGCTCACCTAGCCGAGCTAGTCTAAGGAGCTCTTGTTGTCAGAGTTTCAAATTTCGTCGAAGATTGCTCAGATTTCATGAATTTCGCTCGTATCTTGCTGGTTCAGAAAAGCATACCGTTCAGTTTACCGCTCAAGTTCAAATTCGAATACAAATTTAAAAACTTTGTTTTGAAAATATTTATCCAAAAGTTCCCTAAAATTAGTATTAATAGCTTTATGACCTTTGGTGCGATTTTTTTTTCAAAAACGAAGTTTGGAGAAAAGTTCCCTAAAAGAAATTTCTTTTGCATTTTTTTTTCTAATTTTTCAACCTGTTGCTGATTTTCGAGAAAACGGCTTGAAATTCACCAGTTTTCGAGCGGTTTTTGAACCTTTCATTTGAATTTCGCTCCGCTGTTTGACTAGATTTCAAATTTGTTTGACTTGCGAAAACATTCGGTTTTTTGTGAATTTTGTTCAGTTTTTTTGCGAATTTTGGTACCGCTGGCTTGTCGAAAACCGAGGTCGAAACGGTATCATTAACCCTGCTTATAGTCCCTTACTTCCCGTGAGATCCTGGGTTCAAATCCCCTCCCCTCTCAGCATTATTTTTTACATTGTGGTAAAAAAAGTGTCAATAATTCGTTTGACTTCCGAAAAACATTCGGTTTTTCGAGAATTTTGGCACCGCTTGCTCATCGAAAACCGAGGACGAAATGGTGTCGCTAACCCTGTTTGTAGTCCCTTACTTCCCGTGAGATCCTAGGTTCAAATCCCCTCTCAGCCTTATTTTTACATCGCGGTAAAATAAAAGGTGCCAAAACCGAGATTCCATCCCTACACCTCTCACATGATATCCTACCATCTCGACTACAACCAGACTATGTAATATCATGTATAACATAATTATGAGCATATCCTTCCTATGTAAAAAATTTCAACTGTCAGTCGGACTTGAACCCAGGTCGCTCGTGTGTAAGCCAACCAGCCTATTCATGTGTGATCCGGTGATAAAGTTATCAAATCCGGTCTTTTTTTTCTAGCAATTTCGATCTAAAGCATCGACATCTCTATGAAATTTGCCGAAATTTTTGAAATTAATGTAGCAATTTATTTATTTTTATTTCGCTGGGATTTAGAATCTCATCCTGAGACGAAATCCAAAATCTTGGCCGAAATTTCTAAAATTTCATCAGGATTTTGAACCTTAATCGCAACTGCACTCATGAATAAGGTATACTATTGGTCCAGAATAAAATGTACAGGACACGACTGTACCTCATATTCTGAGTAATGAAAAAAGTGGGGTATTATTGTATATCGATCCGTTCTAATAGTTCGATAAGTGATAAGTGTGAACTCTTTACTTAAATTAGGCCGTTATATTTACCCGTATAGTTTAGTCCATATAAATTATTCTATCATTGTTATGGTACATCATGTCTCCCTGTTAAATAGGAGGTAGGAGGCTTCACATTGTACATACCACTAAAAACTTATCAATAAATTAAGTTGAAATAAAACTATCTTGTTATGAGTTTAATGTTTGATCGTCAGTCAACCTAATCCTAAATATACAACGGGGCAACATAAAGGGGGAAAACAACAGAGGGGAAAAGGTGTTGTTTTTAGTTTATAAGAAAAAAAAATGGTCCTCTTACAGAACTATCGGTTGATGAAATCAAGAATATAGTTGTTTCTTTTCACGTCAATGGTTTTTATAGTTGATAAAAAATAATCCGCAGAGAAAATAACTCATTCAACATTCTCATTTTTAATGTTTGAATCTCCTTAATTAATGCGCATAACAACTACTGGAAATGATTAAAATGATATTAGTTCATGAGCTTTTGCAACCTCTTCAAAAAAAATTACGTGTTCATTTAATACGAAATTAGCCATACGGAAAAATAATAGCCATGTAAGCCATATCGTGGGGCATCGTTCTATCGTATCAAATGATAGCTCTAGTCATTGTACAATTTACACCCTCACTAGTGAGTTAACCAACCTATTTTATTCACCGAAAATTTTATTCATGTCACTGAAAAGATGTGTAATATCGGTACGTTTTACCATTCTTGTTATGTTCATTTTGTTTTTGCCATTCTTCCGTCAATGCATATTTTGCTTTTGCCGCTCCGTCCATTTTTTTAGTCAAGTCAACACGTATGACCGCTGAGAAATATGAAATTTTTTAGAAAAATAGCAAAATATATAAAAACAGAAAGAAATCATGAAAAATACCAAAAAATAGAATAGTTTAAGGATAACTTTTGAACATCTTTTAAATTATTTTCAAAAAACTACACAAGGAAAATTTATGAAAAATTACAATATGGAAAATGTTTGAATCTTCCTCAACTTGTATGGAATATTTCTAAAATTTTCCTGATATAAAACTTTTGTACAAATTTTAAATTTTTGTTCAAAAGTGGTCCTTTAGATTAAAATTTGATGGAGTGGCAAAAACAAAATGCACACGGATGAAAATGTCACAAACGAAATGAGAAAAAGAAAGAGTGGCAAAACCGATATTACCATATTGTCAGTGTCATGGACAATGTTTTCCCTTCATTTAGCCATACGAACGATCAATTTATTGCACTAAGTAAGAAAAATAATTCAGTGCATGTGACCTGACGACAATGCCCCAATACAGCCACTGGATTGATACTAACAACTCACATGACTGTCACTCTCAACTATTATTCCTCCGACCTCCTCAGAAAACTACTCCACAAAAGAATTATGTGAACCAACTCAATCTACACATGCTTGATCTAGTGTACCATATGGAAACACTTGTAATCTTGTTTTCCTATGTAACTTTTTTCCTCCAAACCTCCCTACTAATTACTAATCGAATATTGTTAAAATGACATCTCTAAATCTAAGCGGAGGCAGACATGACTCAACATGTATGTTAGTGACTGCAAAATGAAGAAACTACAGTGGTATGGTCGCCATTCGGAGAAATGATAATTGTTGTTTCTTAATGTTACAATAAGTGGCCCTAGATTTAATTAAATTTTGATCTCTTCTTTAGATACCACAAGAATCTAAAACATAATCTGTAAGCCAAAGTTTACAATTTGTCATGTAATTAAAATAGGCAATATGAGCTAACAATTGTTTTTTATATTTTAGGTTTGGTTGATATTAAAATATTAATATTTTGATTAGTGAAAACAAAAATATGAGAACTTGTATAAATAATTAAAACAAAATTTTTAAACACTTGGTTTTCCCTATGTTGAAACTTCATAACTTAGATTTCGAAATTAGAAAATTTAAAGTTTGTATACCTAATGTTTTCTTAATACTAAACTTCTTCTTTCTAACAAATATATTACTGTTAATTTTTTAAAAATAGCAGCCAACTTTGTGTATATGGGTGTGGTTTAAATTTCCACAGATATAATGAAACGGGTAAAAATTGATGTCGCCAGTGTACACAAAAAAGTTCACTGGCATATAACAAAATGGCATATTGCTCTTTTACTAAGAATAGATGCTTTGTGTATGCTGTTTTAAGATCGCAAAAGGTTCCAAGCACATGAACATGGTCTTAAGCACCGTCAACTCAAAGGTAATGACGTGGATTATAAGATAAAAAATGTCCTCCACATCTGAATATACAGTGGACGTTGTTAGGAATCGGACGTTAGATGCGAGACTTTTTTCTCGGACACGTTCGCACAATACTTTTTAATAACGCGTGTAACAAAATTAATCATCGTGTGTAACATTTTTTATGGACATTTCTATTGCCATCACGTATTTTTGTTACACACGGTGATTACAATTGTTGCACGCATAGGTAAAAACTATTGCACCAATTCGGATCGACATTCCTATTATCATCGTGTATTTTTACTGTACATAATAATTACAATTATTACACGTATAAATAAAAAATATTGCAGATGTTGAATAAAAAAAATCTCATATCGAAAGTCCGATCACGGGTTATTCCTTCATACAATTCGATGTGCAATTAGCGTGACATCTAGGTGTGCACGTACAAAACAGCAAAGTCCAATAGTCTACGTCAGAAAGCCGGACCCACGTCGCTATCGCCCGGAAGGGGTGTCGTGTGTGTGCGCGTGTTTTTCTTTTGCTTCGCTTGCATGCATCCACTTTCAGCCCTAGCTGCCAGCTAGGACTGTGACTACCAACTTCCATTTATAGAAAACCTTTAGGTTTTGGGAGAATCTGTCTGGCAATTTATCCATAGAGAAATGTGCAAATTATTATAGTTTTTGAAAAAGTTGTGAGGGTCTCCTAAATAGAAATCGGAGCACATGACCGGTATTTTTCTACCGAGTATATTTTACCAAAATTGATGGTATTGAACTGTTGATACCATGCAACATTTATGTGCAACTTTTGGTAAACATTCAGGAGGCGGACCGAGCAAAGCTCGGAGGGTTAGGACATCCTCTACCCTCGACTACACCATAAGTACCCTCTAGCATCCTTTTTTCATCATAGGACGCCACTAAACCGTCGTAATAGAAACTGATCAAAAGATTAGAACTTAAACACCGGTTTAGCACCCTCTAAATTTTTCTTCTGAATTCGCTAAACATCATTCAAAGCATCGCACCATTAAATCAAAACTTTTACACGCTTCTTACATTATTTTGTGTGCGTGCCATCTGAGTTCTCAAGCTAGAAGATTCTAGGATTTTCATGAAAAGTGGACACTTCAGAAGATAAACAAAAGATCTTGAAGAATTGCGCATATGGAAAGCGAGAAAAGGGTAGCAACAGCTACTGAACAGCTTGGTGCACTGCACGGACGTCCAGTGAGCCCAGCAAGTTGCCCTCCGTTTTCGCTCATTAAATGGTCGTATCGTGCTGCGTGCCGTTAGATGTAGAGGAAGGAAGGACGTAATTTCGCAGTCACAACCATGTGCGCCAGCAGTTCACTTTGGGTCCAATCCAACACATTTTTGTGTTTTGCATTTTCCCCTTGCGATTTTGGGAGGCATTATCGAGACATATTATTCTCAGAAAAGATCCAAAAATTTGGGCGGGCGTGGCAGGATAGTTTGCAAGATAAAAACTTGCATGAACCAGATGGAAAAAGGGAAATATAGAAAAAAAGGAAGTAAAAAATGAAGGCCAAAGGGTACATATCGAAGTTGGTATTTACAGAGCTGTCGCTTGACTATCATTCATAATGTACGTAAATTTATGGAATAATAGAACAGAATAGAATTGAAGATAAGTTTATATACTTTGGTATTGACCTAGTATAACTTGTTATTCTTAGGGTCTCTTTGATTCGTATTATCACAAAAATGTAGGAATAGAACAAAAAACATCAGGATATGATAGAAATGTATGTGCAAAACAGATGATTAGAATGCAAAGGTTTGAAAAACAGATGATTGAAAAATAAGGTTGGGATTTCTTTAAAATTTATATCATTTCATAGGAATGGTAAGGAAACCTAAGGAATTCAATCAACATATTCCTTTTAATCAAATGGACCTTAGCCCTTGCAGAAAAAGGCATTTAGGTCCTGTTTGAAATGAATAAAAAAGATATACATATGAATATTAAAAGGTTAGATTCCTAGAGGAACAACTCCTATAAAGTCGTCCTGTGGAACAAAGGAATAAATTCTATAATTCCTGAGAAACCGTCCATGGAAAAAGGGGGACTAACTACCAATATTTATTTCCATAAGTCCCAAAGAAATATTTATTTCCATAAAAAAAAGAAGCTGTTCTAGATAGACGGTGATGGTCACGGAAAGGAACAAGAGTGCAGCAACTCACGTCACCACGCCAGCCAGCACACACCTCCCAGGACGCCCGCCGCGCAAGAGGAGGGAACAACTACAAAGAACGCGGCGGGAGAGAGAGAGCACACAAACTGCAAGGGCGTGAGAGGAGAGAGAAACGGAGCCTCGCCTCGCCTCCGGGGGCGCCTCCTCCTCCCCCAAAAATACCATCTTTCTCCACCCAAAAGCGCCACCACCTCCGCCCCCAGAAACCACCGCATTCCCTCCCCAATCCGCCCCGCCCGCCATGGGGAGGGATTCCCACCTCCTCGCCGCCCTCCTCCTATTCCTAATCTCCTCTGTCGCCGCGGCCAAATCCTCCGACGAGGACGCCATCCGCGACCTCGCCAGGTCGCTGGTCAGCCCGCCCGCGACCTGGGGCGGGGCCGGCGACGTCTGCCGCGTCTACGAAGGCGTCATCTGCGAGGGCGGCGTCTCGGGGCGGGTCACCTCCATCAACCTCGCGGACAAGGGCCTGGCCGGGACCCTGCCCCCCTCGCTGTCCTCCCTCAACGCGCTCAAGTCGCTGCAGCTCCAGGGCAACGCGCTCTCCGGCGCCGTCCCGTCGCTCGCCGGGATGGCCTCCCTCAACCGCCTCGCGCTCGACGGCAACGCATTCGCCTCCCTCCCTAAGGACTTCCTCCAGGGGTTGCCCTCTCTGCAGTACCTCAGCCTGGACGACCTGCCCCTCGAGCCGTGGTCCGTCCCGGACGCCGTCGCTGGTTGCTCCTCCCTCGACACCTTCTCCGCTTCCAACGCCTCCATTGCCGGCGTTTTCCCGGCGGTTATTTCGAACCTGTCCTCGCTCAGGACGCTGCGGCTATCGTACAACAATCTCATCGGCGGGCTGCCGGACGGGCTTGCGGGGCTGATTGCCCTCGAGAGCCTGCAGCTGAACAACCAGAAGTCGGATGGGAAGCTGTCAGGGCCGATTGATGTCGTCGCATCGATGAAGAGCCTAAAGCTGCTGTGGATTCAGTCCAACGCGTTCACGGGCCCAATCCCGGATTTGGGCAACTCGCAGCTGGAGTCGTTCAATGTGAGGGACAATATGCTCACCGGAGTGGTGCCGGCCTCGCTCACGGGAATCAAGACCCTGCGGAATGTGTCTCTGTCAAACAATAATTTTCAGGGGCCGAGGCCAGAGTTTGGGGCTGGGGCGACAGTAGATATGGCTGCTGGGAACGATTTCTGTCTGGATAACTCCGGGCCATGCGATCCGCTGGTGACCACTCTGCTTGAGGTGGCTGCTGGGTTTGGATACCCACTTGAGCTTGCGCAGGGGTGGAAGGGGAACAAGCCGTGCGATAATCGGTGGGTTGGTATCATTTGCAGCCCACCAAATAACGTGGCTGTTATCAACTTGCCCAGTCGGAACTTTTCAGGGACGATATCACCGGCTGTTGCAAACCTGACTGGGCTAGGAAAGCTTGACCTGTCGAACAATCACCTCACAGGGGTGATACCAGATGCTTTGACGACAATGCCGAACCTTACTCTTCTTGATGTCACAAATAATAGCCTCACTGGCCAACTGCCCAATTTTAAGCCTTCAGTAAAGGTGCTGGCCGAAGGAAACCGGTTTGGGAAATCGGGTGGTGATAGCGGAGAAGGGGGTGGTTCTAATGGTGGTTCTTCACCATCAAATTCTGCAGGTGCATCAAAGTCGAAGTCGAATGCAGGAATGATTATTGGAATTCTTATAGCTGTGGTTCTTCTTGTTGCTTGTGTTGGGCTTTTGGTACACCATCGAAGGAAGAAGAATGCAGAGAAGTTCACACCTTTCTCCACCAAGAGCCCTCCTGGTGAATCTGAGATGATGAAGATTCAGGTGGTTGGAACCAATGGCAATAGCAACGGAATTGGTGCAGTCCCAACTGAGCTTTACAGCCATGTGAGCGCTGGTAGCACTAACATTGCTGATCTGTTTGAATCCCATGGAATGCAATTGCCGATGGAAGTGCTGCTAAAGGCCACAAACAACTTTAGTGAGGACTGCATCTTAGGTAGAGGTGGGTTTGGGGTGGTGTTCAAGGGGAACCTCAATGGGAAGCTGGTTGCTGTGAAGAGGTGTGACAGTGGCACTATGGGGACTAAAGGGTTGCAAGAATTTATGGCTGAGATTGATGTTCTTAGGAAAGTTAGGCACCGGCACTTGGTTGCACTGCTTGGGTACTGTACCCATGGCAATGAGAGGCTCTTGGTCTATGAGTACATGTCGGGTGGAACATTGCGCGAACACCTGTGTGATCTTCAGCAGAGCGGTTATACTCCTCTTACATGGACTCAGCGAATGACCATAGCTTTGGATGTTGCTAGGGGGATAGAATATTTACATGGCTTGGCACAGGAGATTTTCATCCATAGGGATCTGAAGCCTTCCAATATATTGCTGGACAAGGATTTGAGAGCCAAGGTTTCTGACTTTGGGTTGGTCAAGCTTGCTAAAGATACAGATAAGTCCATGCTGACAAGGGTTGCAGGGACATTTGGATACCTCGCACCTGAATATGCTAGTATGTGCACTTCTCACTGCTGTGAATATTTTATTCTAAGTACCAGTCTGTATTTTTCTTGCACAAGTTTCTTATATGAGTTAGACAGGTTGCTTTTTCTTGGGAATGACATCGCACTTTGCTTTTTATTTTTCGTGGAACATACTTTCTGCTTTGTGTAGTCACTAGTCAGCATCATAGAATCATGGATTAGCATTGTTAGTCTGTTATGTTACTCTGCACTTGACTCTAGTGGATGATACTATTTCCCAATATAAGCCTTACCAGTTAAGAACTATAGAGCATTTCCTTGACTGAATACTTGCATTGGCAATATACCGAACATTTCTCCCAGGCCTTCTCTGAAAAGGGAATAAAAGTAAAAAAAAAGATCAGTAGAGAGAGGGATTCGTTTTCATATATCAACATTTACGTAGTTTGTTTTTTCTTGGGGTGAAATACAACACTTAGATTTTTTGGAACAAGCTAGCTGCGTGGTGCTGTCGCCATCATAGAATAATGGATTAGCCTCATTCTTTGGGACTTGGCACAATGCCCTGGTTCTTTGTAAAGGGAGCCTTTCCACGTTAACTTAAAACTGCACGAAGCTATATCTTGACAGAATATTGGCATGCCACATGGGTCAAACACTAGACTTTCCTTAGTCCTTTCTCTTGAAGGGAAAAGGAAAAAAACTTAGGGGAAAGGCTGTTCTTTTTGTAGGTTCTGCTTCCTTATCTCAAATATCAATTACAGTGAATTAGATTGTCATTTTGCTTTTAGCCACGTTTGTGAAATCCTGGCTGAGTTATGAATTACATGTAGCCTGCCTTCTCTCTGCACTCTCAGCCAGATATATTATTCTAATGGGAGCCAGATATATTATTCTAATGGGTAGAGTGTCCTATGGCAAAGAGCCACAAAAGTTTAATGTGTTTCAGCAAAGATACAAAAAACTAGTGTGCTGGATCAAATGCCACAAAAGTTCAGTGTCCTGTAGCCAATTTTGCTTTTATTTATTTTAATAGGCTCTATTGAACCATGCAGTTATCTTAGGACTTGCAAGTGATAAAGTTAACCATATTACACTGTTTAGTTCTTTTTCGGTTGGACAGTAGTATGATCCGTCGGAGATCATCATCACCCTTTTTTATATATTAAAAAAAAACTGACGACAAAACTGGGAGGCTGGGACCACTTATATATTAGCTCTACAGATTACACTGTCAATTGATAGAAATGTGACATGACTTTTATGGTTTTGTGAAGTTAGTTTACTGGTACCAAATTACCTAGTTTGATCCTTTTCTTTGTACCATCTTTTGAGGCATGCTTATATCCTTTGACTGGACAGCTGTTGTTTGTTGCATCTTGTGATCATTTATTAAATATTACATTGGTCCACTGTGTTGACACATAATCTTGTGAGGATGAACATTTCCCAAGCGAATGACTCGGGTTTCTGCTGGAGCTAACATATGCATGCGCAACCTTATGCTGGTCACTTTATGGACAAATGTATGATGGCACTACTGGAAACCATATAAAATTTTAAATATTGGTCAACCTTTAATGAAATTGTTGCTGTACTTTTTATTTTGTTAGGTCTATGCTTTTTGAAGTACAGATATTGTTTACATGTACTATTTGTATTTCTGCATTTGTCAAAAGCATGTCTTAAATCCACAGGCAGTGTATGTATGCTGTAATGGTCGGTTGTATTTGTTAGAGAGCTGCTCCTTATCATTACGGTGACACATGCATAATTTGTGATATTCTCAGCATGTCATGTCTACCTTGTGCCCTTGCATGCCATGTAACAGTTATATTTTCCTAGGGAAGGAGCGTATAATCTTGTTATTGCGAAATTTGGAGCTTCTCCTTAGTTTGCTGGTGGTCGCTGTATGTTTGAGCATAAGTACAACATATTTAATGTGTTGTAAGTCATTTTAGTACAAATTGGTTGCAAGTGCTGACATAATTACTTTATGAAGAAGGGGTATTAGGGATAGATGTCTTGCAAAAAAAAAACTGTTCTACTCAACTCGTGACAGGTCATAAATTTATTTGTTGTTTATTTAGTAAAGAGCCTGTGTTGAGATCTTCTATTTGTACTAAACTGTGATGAGCTTTCACATAGTTTAATTTGTTGGGAGTACAAATAGGTGACGATATTTGAATAAAAGTTAATTGAAACTCGTTTCATATGTGGATACAAGATAGATGAAAAACAAAGGACAAAAACACAGGGATTAATAAAGGTAATGCAGTTAGGCATATCAACACTTCTGTTCAACTGGGGCTATATTGTTGAGGCTACACTAAGCCAACATGTTTGTTTTCCACTTTTTAGTTAAGGTACTCGGGTTGGACAGTTAGCATGTGTTTGGGAGATATTGGGGTTCAGGTGTCTTTAGACACTACACAAAGGGTGTTGCTTTTATTCTGCATGATCAGTCAAAGGCCAACTACGAAATGAGAAAAGTTCACAGAAAACACTTTCTCAGTCCTTTACCAGATGTACCATCTGAAACGAAATATTGATTCCGAAAGTCATTTGATAACTACAGCGTATTGCTAGGCATCTATAGGAAGGCAACTTTGCTTAAATTTAGGAATATGTCTTAGGACTTGAACAGTGGACGAACATCAGATAAGGATATGTATTGCAACCGAATTCTGTCATTATCTTTTTCCCAACACGATGAGTCTATTCACAAAAAGGAGGACTCTTGTTATGTTGTAGGATTTCTTTTACACTTTTGTTTTGGAATTAATATTTATGGAAGGAATACTATGAATTGTATAATAGATAGCTGATGTGATTTTTTCTTTATTTTTTGCATTGCCCCATGTTTATGTGTCATTTTTGTGACGTAGTAGTGACAAACATGTCAATTATATGTTTACAGCTACAGGAAAAGTTACTACAAAAGTCGATGTTTATGCATATGGTGTCATACTAATGGAGATAATTGCTGGAAGAAAAGTACTCGATGATTCATTACCTGATGATGAAACACATCTTGTAACAATCTTCCGAAGAAATATGCTTGACAAGGCAAAGTTCAGGAAGTTTGTGGATCCCACACTGGAACTCAGTGCTGAAGCTTGGAAGAGCTTGCTGGAGGTAGCTGATATTGCCCGCCATTGCACAGCACGAGAACCATACCAGAGACCAGATATGTGCCACTGTGTGAACCGACTTTCCAGCCTGCTGGATCAGTGGAAGCCTACAAACGTTGATGATGACGATGAGGGCGAGACAAGTGAGATCGGTCTCCACCAGCAACTAGAGAAATGGAGATCTGATGATTTCACTATATCAGATTCAGATACATTCAGCACATTCAACATGACAAGGAAGTACAATTGACAATTTGCTCTGTATTGTCGTATGTAAATGTCGAAACTGCAGTACCACCGCATCAAGAGGCTACTGTTAGCTCTTTCTATCGTGGACAGCAGTGAAGGCCGACGTGCCAGATACTGTAATTAGCCCATTGAGAACCAGATAGCTTGATGATCAGCATGGCAATCTTCCTGCATTGACGAGTGCTAAAAGCCAGGCTTAGCCTTGAGGAATGGTACTTAAGTTTGTTCTGTGCCTAGCTTGTTCAGTCTGTCATTTCGTAGTGCTAGTAATACTGAGGAGATGAACAGGATGGTCCTGAAAAAGAAAGAAAAAAGATAAACTCGGCGAGTTTAAGTGTTAATCTGCTCATGAATCATGATAGAGAGCTTTTGTAGGATGGTAGAACCGCTGTTTTGTGAATAATCAACTATGAGATTCTTTTTGCTCGGTATTTGTATTCGTTATTTACATGCAATAATCTGCTCTGTTGTAGTTTATGGGTTTGGTCCAACTAATATTCTTCATAAATTTTAGAAAATTCCAAAGTCTCACTCATAAATGGTGGAAAAGTGGAAAGTTTAGTACCCTATTGCTAGTCTAGGTGGGAAAAAACAAACTTATAAGGTGGAGGTGGAGTTGATCTTACCTAGTTAAAGCAAATAAAAGAAGAACACTTGCTCATCTCGTCACGCCATTGTCTGCCTGCGTGTGGCATGTGTGTGAATGGTGTTAAGATTTTGGATCCGGTTGTGTGCAAAATGACAGTTTCTTTTTGCGCCTTATAACCATGCACGGTGATATGACAAATTAGTGTGGACATGAAAAAGACTTGTTCAAATCTGAACGTTGAGTGATTAGACAGTTTATATGGTACACATTAATAGTCTTAATGCCATTTGACATGTTTTCTTTTTCCGTTCAACTGGCCTCTATACTAGATGAATGCGGAAGACGTTCCTTTAGTGCATTCTCATATGCTATGAATCATCTCGTGTTGTTCCGATGCATTACGCTTCCTTGGCTATCTCATCCCTACACTGCGTGCACCATGTGGGGGAGAGCAGTCTTTGAAACTACTCCCCTTTTCATCATGCATGGGTTAGAGCGAATTAGGTTTGTGGGAAGCATTCCACGACTGCTCACAGCTTTCTCCCTCGATCTGCTGTGTATCTTCTTCATCACATCACTCTATTGCAACCTTTGTTAGAACGAATCATTTGTATGATGCAGTTTATTTAGTTATAATTATATCATTCGAAATACTATGTGTATCTCTTGGTTAGTAGTATTTTCGGCCATCTATTCTATTCTATTCTATCATGTTAATGCATATGTTTGAGATAGGTGCAATATATTGTGTAATCATGCTAGTATTAGTAGTTTCTATTATGCCCTATACATATGTCGCATTACTATTGGCTATTTCTTAGGAATTAAAATATTCACAAAAGTGCACATACTTGTAACAATCCAAAAAACCTGATAGGCTCTTTGTGATGGCTGATTTTACTAAGGCTATGAAACCAGAGAAGTTCACTGGTGGGAATTTTAAGAGATGGCAGACAAGGGTCTCTAATTGTGGCTCTAGGCTATGAATGTATGGTAGATCCTGTTACCTAGTCCTGAGGAGGGACCTCTTACTATTAAAAAACAAAAAGAGCTTGACACGGTTTGTCGGCTGCGTTCTAAGCGTGTTGTTTGACCAATTGTATGATTTGTATATGCACATCGAAAATGCTGCAAAACTATGGGAGGCACTTGAACATAAGTTCGCTGCCTCATATGCTGGACGTGTGTTGGGAAATTAGGGTGGGAAAGACCCAGTAAATTTCAAAAATTTATCGGATTGATCGCATGCATTAGAACCAAGATTTAGAAAATACCAAAAGCAATAAATACGTACCGTGGTCCTGGAAGTGCAAATACAAAGCTTTTGCAGAAGCTCTCGGCGAAGCTCACAGTTTCAACGTCTAGACGTAGCAGCGAAAATGGATACATGGATCTTCATGGCAGTAGCAGCTACGACCTTTAGGTATCTACACGAACAGGCGGATGACACTGTATGCCGGTATACTAGTATCGCGCAAAACGAATCTTGTGACCTTTGTATCTGGTTCAGGTGAAACTTGTAGTATCACAGATCTTTTTCCAGTTTAAGGAAAAATCCAGTTGGGGAGTAGTCATGTCCTTGAGTTGTAGGAATTGGATTTTAGGCCTATGTGAGTGGGAATTTTCTATTTTTTCCCATCTAATTTTTCCCCACCCAATTTCCTTCTCCCACATCTTCCCCTAATCTTTTTTCTCCCTGCCTCCTCCCTCAACCGAAGCACCTTGCTGCAGCTCCTCCCTGCCCTGGCGCCTCCACCCCTGGTCAAGCTGCTCTCAGGCTGCAGCCTCCTTCCCCTTCTTCCTCCTCCAGCTCCTCCCTGCTGCTCTTCCCCAGCTGAGCTCCTCCTCCCCTTGTTCCTCTTTGTAGGTAAGTGGAGGTAAGGATTTATTTTAGGTTTTGGGGGTGTGCATGCTGTTCTTAGGGGGAGTTTTGCTTGTTTGGGTGCTCTAGGGTTCATGGAATTGGGGATTTTTGGGGAGGGAATGGTGGTTCTAGGGTTTGTGGAAATGTTCTGAATTTTTGGGCTGTGCAATGGTTGTTTTTGAGGCTGCGATTTGAGGTCCCTAGAGCCATTTCCTGAGAGGTTGGCTATAGAATAAGTTGTAGATTGTGGTCTTAAGTTTAATTAGAGTCCAAGAATACGATTTTTGGTTCAGCCGTTTAGAAGTATGGTTATTTTTATGACTGCTGTCCAGAACTTGCTGCTGTTGTCTACGGTCTTGGTTTCGTGCTGATTTGGGCAATTTAGGGCCATTTCCTGAGGGGTTGGCTGTAGAATAAGTTGTATATCGAAGACTTGTGATTAATTAGAGCCCAAGAATGCGAACTTTTGTTCAGCCGTTTAGGAGTTATGGTCGTTTTTGTGTCTGCTGTTCAGAGTTTGCTGCTTCTGGCAGAAGCTTCGGACTTATGTTGTTTAGGGCTATTTAGAGGCATTTCCTGAGGGGTTGGCTGTAGAAGAAATTGTAGATCATCGTCGTAAGTTTAATTAGAGTCCATAGGTGGTGGCACAACATCTTGTAGTGAAGGATCTAGTTGGTCTAGAGGGGGTGAATAGCCAACTTTTTCAAGTTTTAATTTTTTATTAAAACAATTAACAATTCTTTAAGAGAGAATAGTACAGAACAGAAGTAAAAAACAAACAATGAAAACAGCGAAAGCAATAAAGAGAAATAGAGCACAAAAGAGACAGAGATTTATCCCGTGGATCAGAGCGCACTCCTAATCCACGTTGAAGCACTTCTTCCGAAGTTTTGCTTCTCCAAAGCTAGTCGCAGTAGCTCCGGTGACCACTCAGGTAACTCTTTCACTACTCCAGTGAGGTGAGTTCCAAACCTCTCACAATCACAGTGGCCTTCCACAATCACCTTTGGACAGGTCGCACTGTTCACTTTCTCCAAGCTGTCTAGGATCACTAAGATCCAAGAGTAATAAACTTTGCACAAGTTCTGTCTCTTGGTTCACTTCGCAATTCACACAACTAGACTCTGGCTTGGAGCTAACACACTTAGAGATGTTTGAGAATTATGGTGTGAAGTTGAAGCACAGACTCCTTTTTGAGAATGAGAGCTATTTTTCAATACTAAAATGTAAGGAGTTCATCTATATATTTAGTAGATGGCTCAGGAAATGCTTATATAGCCATTTGGAATGAATATAGCCGTTACACCTGCTACAGTAGCCGTTGGACGTGTTAGATGTCAGAAATATCAGAAATATACATGTACAACGGACTAAGCAACAGTGCCTAGCGATACTGGACATGTGTATGACAGACTAAATTTGAGCATTCACGGCGGACCAAAAAATTTGATCCGTTGTACATGAGTTTTTTCATAGAGATTGGTCCGGCATACAATTGAGAGTTATACATGTGCGTCGGACCAAATTTTTTGTCTGTCATACATGGAATTTTCAAGAGTTAGTAGTCAAAGACCCTTTTTTCAACAGAGATAAGTTTTATTCAAGCGTTTTACTTTAGCAACGGACTAAACTTTTAAGCACAAATGTTTGGTCCGTTGTCAAAGTAAAACCCTTTTGAATGATAAAGGATATTCATTTAAGGTTTCAATAAATAGGACAACACAGTTTGGTCTGGCCAAAGGCTTATGAACTGAAAGAGTGCTGGACCAAAATATTTGGTCCATTGTAAATGGAAAACGGAGAACATGTTTGGTCTGTCACGGAGAAGTGACTATAACATGTATGTCGGACCAAATTATTTGGTCCGTTATACATAGCAAACCCTTGGCTATCAGATGATTTTCAAGGAGGTTTTTACCAAGGATGAAGGAATATGAAAACAAGAGATTTTGGTCCGATGATCAGATATTTGATAGGAGTTTTGACGCAGAAGAGTTTCATGGTTGGATCAAAGAATCTTCTTGACTTTAAAAGAATATGCTGTGTACGCAACAGACTGAAGGAGTGGATAGCTGAAATTTGGTCCATTGTACTAAGAGATATGATTTAAAGGACAATGACTAAGTATCTTTTGCTCTGAGAAATCTAGTTTTGTCTTTGCCTTATGATCCAATCCACTAGCTTGTGCAAAGTCCCTCTTTAGACAACCAAAAAAGAAAGAAACAAGCCTAGCTATTTGACTTGAATCATCTTCCAAGTCATAGACTAGAACTAAGCACCTTAATCTTGTTCGTCCAACTTGCTTCTTTATTGAATCCAGCATATGTTCTTCAAAGCTTTGAGTATTATTAACTTGGTCATCAATACCGAAACTATAATAAAACATAATAATAAAATTGAGGGGCCTAGATGCTATCATGTAGGCTATTTAGGAGTCTTGTTGTTTGTTGGCTCTTGTGGTGTAACATTCGGGGCATGGGGTGCCAGGGTGTTACAAAACTTTTTCAGCTTCCTTATTTTTTCTCTCAATTTTTTTTATCAATTTTCTAAACTTGGAACCCAAATCTATAGGCAAAACACTGTAGCAAAGTTTGTGCTACAATACCGACACCTAGCACTATTTATACGTAGGTTACTACAATACCTGCCGCCATGTTACAGTGTTTTTCAGCGTTGCACAGTAATTTTCAGCATTGCTACAGTTTTCTGCACAAAAATCATATTTTTGCATGCGGGTTCGCAGCTCTTTTTGTAATCAACCAGATATCATGTTCAATCACATTAACACTTATGTCATGAGAGAAGATTTTATAAAACTGTCTTAAGCCTATTCTTATGTGTGACGCTTTAGGTTCATGCCATGTTGGCGATTTTTACTTCAGAAAATTATTTCACAACTTTTAGTTATTTATATTGTAACATAATTTAGTTGTTAGTGTAATTTATTAATTTCATATTATTATTTTTAAATAATTATTTATTCATATTTTAAATTTAGGAAAAAATTGATGTCAACAGTTAGGGTTAGCTTTTATATATGACATCAATTAAGTTAGGGTTAGCTTTTATATCTTACAGCTAAAGATCAACAAGAATGCCAAAAACATTCGGAATTAAGTGGGTCCTTTGCTTCTTGCTCTTATTGAATGTCCATACTGTTGTAATGTGTCGTATGAATGCATAGGCTTATATTGCAGAAGTTCAATTATTGTATAGATCAACCATGTTAGTACTTAAATTGGCATAATGATTTTGTAACTTCATGATTCCAGAAAAAACTATAACACACACAACAAGACTGGCTTTTGACAATACATTCTCTGCAACACATAGAACATGTGTTGCATAAAAAAACATTATTGCAACACATGGTATATGTTGTAGGTCTGATGTGTAGCAAGCACAACTTAGCAGAATTACTTGGCAGCATGCACTTTGTTGTAAAGAATTACCAAATTCATCTTGTATGACATTTCTTTTGGTATCTAACAAACATCAAATTCACACATTTTCCTAGTATCCCATCATTTTTCACATTTGGTAACGTATTTCCATTAATTATACACATTCTACATGTGCATTAGATTATTATATAATTTTTCAACATGGTGTTTCTAGCTATTTACAGATGTAACAGTCCATACGGATGATGCCTTTCTGATATGAATTCTTAGTTTCAAAGGGCCAGACCACAAGAACTTCAAATGGGGAAGAATCTGATTGAAATATCTGACAAATCTAAGGTTCAAAAGGAAAATTTATGAATCTTTTGATCTATTAATCCAAATTCAATGAAACTTGGTAGATAAGGTCCTCGGGGTGTCAGAAACTTATTCCAACCTTCAATCACAACGATTGACATCAAAGTTCCGACCTTTTTGCCCGAGAAGGGAGAACGCACCAAGTTTCAACAAAAATCAAAAGAACTTCGATCGAGGCTTGCTCGTGGGGCTATGATGTTCAAGATGATCTTGAATGACTCTCCACACATCCCAGCAAGCAAGAGACCACAAGAAAACTCAAGAAAACGAAATCTACAGGATCAAACATTCAAGAACACAACGAAGAACTTCTTGCAAAAAGAAGAACGCATGGATTTCTTAGATGATTGAGAATATAAGTTCAGAAGAAGAATCATTCATCAAACATCAACCTCAACAAAGATTCGTAAGCATGTAGAAGGAGAGGAGGCAAATCCAAATTGCGTAAATGTAAATTGCAAGAAAGTAAATACGGAATTTAAATTGCGTAATTTAAATGCATAATGTAAATGTGTAACAGAAATTGAGAACGAACATAAATGAAAAACTTTTCATTTCTGGAAGGAGAGGTTACAAAGCCTCACATTCATGTGGGCAAAGCCCAAAGAAGCATAAAAAACCTCAAAACCTTCAAGGGGGAAGGCTACCCCTCCACCCCTATTTATACAACTCTTGGGCCACCTAAACCCTAGAGCATTCATCAAGGGTTAGGATTAACCCACTCAACCAGCCATACAAGGGTTCACCCAAAACCCACAATACAAATGGGTTTTCTTGCACGGATCTCAACGCACATTAACTAGACCCGCTAACCTATTAACTAGACCAAGATCCAATGGCCTTCATTGATCCATGCAGCTCCTAGCTAGCATCTCAACCGTTCCTTGTCTTCACGGCTTGCCACGACTTCGTCTTCGATCATCTTCCGGCGATCCCCGACCGTTTGGACCTCCGACGCTCCTCGCCTAGTCTCGGTCAATTTTCTCCTCACCATGATCTAGCATCGTCGACATGCAACCATCAAAAACAAGGAAACTCCTCACATAGCAATGCCCACAAAGATATGCAAGAAATTCATCAAAGTCTACACTATGAAATTCATCTTTGTTCGTTTTGGCCGATGCTACCACCCTCAGGCCGGTAGCACCGCCCATGGTGGACCGGTGCTACCGCACTCAGACCGATAGCACCGCACTGCGTAAGAACAAGAGAACACCCCTCTCTGGAATTTTCACACCGCTCCAAAGTCCGGTACTACCGCACACCCGGTAGCACCGGGCTAGCATGGCCGGTAGCACCGCCTGGCCAAAAACCCGAAAAACCACCGTCTTTGGTTTTTTCACACCGCACTCGGGTCCGGTGCTACCGCTCGCCTAGTAGCACCGCACTACCATTGCCGGTAGCACCAGAAAAACAGAGAAGACCTTAAATTGCTTCCATTTAAAAATTCATTGAAAATCAAACTCAAATAAGAGCATCCTAAGCTCAAATTTAATAAAATACTAATCACAAATCTGGGTAGACCTCCATATGGTCCTTCAGATTTTAACAACCATAGTATCCCTAGAAACAATGGGAAATTACTAAGCTTTCTATAGTTAAGAAGACAATTTATTTTGGCCATTATCTAGCCGTAATCAGCAAGTTAACTGAGCTACGCTCAATAGCGACCGATTTCTGAACAACAACACTCTACAACCCTTAACTTTGTAACTGCTTAACCAAATTTAATATTTTTGTGCTCAAATAAAAGTTTAGGCAGTAATATACATTTTTCCTAACTTGGAAAGGCTATGAAACAGAAGATAGATACCCAAATTTAGTTCGAAAGACAAGAGTTCACTATTAATCAAATACCTATCACTCCCAAATACTCCGTCTACCGCTAATATGACCAATATCACTCCACTATAGTGTAAACATGACTAATTGTGACCTGCAGCACGTCAGGGATCGGAGAGACCATTGTCAGGCTCTTCGTGAATCACAGCCTGGTTGAGCCGAACGTGGTAGGGTGATATGATTTTTTTGTTTAATCCATAGAAGCGTACGGGCAGCTAGTCAGATTGTTAAAACTAGCAAGCGTGAAAACCAAATAGGGTCAAGTTTTCAGCTCTTCAGATTGCCCTTTTGTTCAGGGAAAACAAAGTGAATAAGATGCAAATTATAAGGCCATCTCCACTGTTGGCCAAAACTGTTTCGAAGGACGGAGGGAAGAGCGATTTCTCATTTGATGGTGGGTCCAACATTTATGTGGGTTTGAACCCACACATTGCTAATGTATACTATATTATATATATACACATATTAAAGTGCTGAGGATTGCCTGCCAGTGAGGGCCGTCATGTCAGCCTGTTCGCGGAGAGGCTCTCTCAAAAATTTAAAATCGCATTCAGATCCTTTGGTAGGTTTTTTAACAAAATAGAACCGAAAAAATTCGAAATTACGTGTGAGGGCCGCGGAGAGGCTCTTCAAAAAATTCAAAATCGTGTTCAAGTCCTTCGATCGGTTTTTTTAACAAAATAGACCCAAAAAAATTTAAAATTACGTTTAGGTCCCTCTGCGGTTTACATTCAAGTCCTCCTGATGGTTTTTAGCAGAATGGACCCCGAAAAAAATGAAATTATATTTAGGTCCCTCTATAGTTTCCGTTCAACTCTTATCGGCGGTTTTTAGCAAAATGGACAAAAAAAAAAAACAAAAAGTACGTCCGCGGTTTTCTAAAAAAACAGATTCGTCAAAGGTTTATAACGATTCACAGATTCACCGGCGGGTCCTAGCAACCCATTTAAAAAAAACAGCAAAAACACGTCTCTACAAAAAAACACAGATTCGCCAGAAGTTTATAGTAGCCCACAGATTCACTGACAGGTCCTAGCGTCCTTTTTAAAAAAAAACACACAGATTCGTCGAAGGTTTATAGCAGTCTGCAGATTCACCGACGGGTTCTAACGACCCATTTTTTTAAAATAACACGAAAACCGAAATTACGACCGAATTTCCCAAATTTCGCACGTTTCAGCGTCACACATCGAGATTTAACATGACGCAGCATAGCACATAAACCTGGCTAGTAAAGAATTAAAGATGCTGTGTTCCAGCCTGCTTATGTGGCATTCTTGTTGCATATCCACACAGTGGATGCCCCAAGACTGTAAATTTGATTCTTTTCCATGATTGCGCACATGCAAAGACTGCAATGTGCTTTAAGTGAATAATAACATGGCTACTACCAGTTCATGTTGAAAGATCGAAATGTCGATCAGAGAGGGGGAATGATCCCAAATAAAATTTTCTCCTACTCAAAGTACTCCAAATAATCTCGCAACAAAAATCTGAAACACCCAATGATTTTCCTTCAAACTAGTGTTTCTTAGATTCGCACACCCTCTAAAACCCGAACAATTAGACAACTATGTGTACCCTTAGCTTACATGGATGAGAACTATGAATTATGTGAGGGATTTTTAATCACAATCCTGGTTGTCAAGTGTTCAAACAAAGAGAAATCAACTCAAAGACTACTTTTCTAAAAGAGATAAAGCTAAAACACCAAAGTCTCTTTCTAGAAAAGTAAAAGCAGATTTTTCAGAAATTGTCCTTAATTGGAGTAGGTGGTTGATGAGTTTCTGTCACTCTAAAATTTATGGGAATTTTTGTCCCCTGTGAGCAGTTGAGTTTTGAAACACTCCACCAAAAATCACCCCAAAAAGCTTTGTAGAATAAACATGAAAAATCAAGCATTACAGACAGGCAGGAACTTCGACCAGAATGTTTGAAGCTCGGTTTTCACTTCACAGCGCTAAAACAGTGCAACCAGTGGACTCACAAATTTCTCCAGAGATAGATATATGAGTCGTGCACCTTCTTCAATAAGAATAAATTAAAAAAGATATTTCTATATTTTTATAAAAATCAAATACTGACTGCTGCGCGAAAAACAAGTTATGAACAGATTTGCAATTTGATAAAAACTTGATCTCTAGTCTATCCTAGGGTGCAAGAAAGATGTAAAACCATATGAACAACCTCAAGACATCCAAGAAGAATAGCATTTAGAAGGAGGGGAGGCAAATCCAAATCGCGATAAAGTAAATTGCGAGAATGTAAATGCGGGGAAGTAAATGCTGAATTTAAATTGCGTAAAAGAAATAAAATATGAACATAAATGAAGAATATTTTATTTCTGGAAGGAGAGGTTACAAAGCCTCACATTTCATGTGGGCAAAGCTCAAAGGAGCATCAAAAACCTCAAAACCTTAAAGGGGGAAGGCTACCCCTCCACCCCTATTTATACAACTCTTGGGTCACCTGCCACCCTTGGATGAGCCTCTAAACCCTAGAGCATCTATCAAGGGCTAGGATTTACCCACTCAACCAGTCATGCAAGGGTTCACCCAAAACCCACAACACATAATGGGTTTTCTTGCACGGTTCTCAAAGCACACTAACTAGACCCGCTAACCTATCAACTAGACCAACATCCAATGGCCCTCATTGATCCAAGCAGCATCTAGCTAGCATCACATCTATTCCTTGTCTTCATAGCTTGCACAAACTCTGTCTCCGATCATCTTCCGGCGATCCCCGACCGTCTGGACCTCCGACGCTCCTCGCCTAGTTCCGGCCATCTTTCGCCTCACCATGACCTAGCACTGTCGTCCTGCAACCATCAAAAACAAGGAAACTCTTCACATAGCAATGCCCACAAAGATGTGCAATAAATCCATCAAATTTCACTCATTAAAATTCATTTTTACTCGTTCTGGCAGGTAGCACCGGGAAAACAGAGAAGTCCTCAAATTGCTTCCAATTGAAAATCCATTTCAAATCAAACTCAAATAAGAGCGACCCAAGGTCAAATTTAGTCAAATACTCATCACAAATCTGGATAGACCTCCACATTGTCCTTCACATGTGTAGCTTGTTGATTTTAAATTGTGTACAATACAAACAATTTGCTATTGTCTATTTAAATTAACGTGTATTTAATGATAGAATTATTTGAGGAATTTTATATGGATGCAAACACTTTGCCCTAATGATTGCTGCAGGTATTCTTCATGAATGGTGCTAATATGGATTTATGACTGTAAATAGAGGTGGGCGTCGGGCCGGCCCGGCCCGGCCCGACACGGATCCATCGTGTTTCAGGTCGGAACCATGCCGGGCTACGATGGCGATCATTCTCTCGTGTAGCTAGCACCGCCCGGCGAGCCTGTGCACGCCCATTTGCGCGTGCTGTTCGCTTGCATCATACAAAGATAGGTCCGACCCATTTACACTATTGCGAGAAGAGGAACGGACCCGAAGACACACGGAGTTGGTTGTAAAAAAAATACGCTTTATAAACTACTAGTAGTATTGTCGTAAAATAAAAAGATGTTATTAGTAGTATTGCCGCAAACCGAGGAACGACTAGTAGTATTTTTTTTCTTAATAGTTTTATCTGAATTTTTTAGTCATTTTCACTCACTTAACAAAGGGAACTAATTATGTTTGGTGGTGCATGGATAAGCACTAAGCAAACGCCATGCTGAAGACACTGGCAGCAAGACCAGCATAGGGACATAGGCACAACATTTGTGTGTACTCTGCTAGAGTCTAGAAGTGAAGCCTTTATTTTATTCGTTGTACATGCACTAAGCATGCATGCAAAACCATGTCACTTCGGAGCAACCAGGCAAGACAAGGAATATGCATACATGCACACACACACATACACCGATGCTCCTATGCATGTCGATTGTCGTGCTGCATGCATATGGAGGGCTAGCATACAGGGATTCTTTGCGTCTCAATATTAAAACATTCCAAACAGAAGCTATCTGCAGCCATAGCCAGGCAGGATCCTCTCTCTAACAAACGAGCTAATTAATGTGTGGGAAAAAGAAAAAAATCACAGATGCCCCACCAATTTAAATGTGTGAGACCAGCGACAATGGACACAAATATTGGGGGAAAAGAAATAAATTTTATTAAATCTTGAATATGTACAGAGTTACTACCTCGTTAAAAACCTCACACCCTGGTGTGTGGTACCCCCGGTAAGGAAAAGAGTACAGTAACTACGCTTATATACATAGACTACCCGAGGCTGAGATTGTCAAAGTTAGCTACCGCGTCCGTGATCTCCTGATCCTCTGGCTGATGTTGTGTCCTCTCATCTGCACGCTCCCAGTCTTTGAGGCATGTAATTGCCTCAACCATCTCAGGTATGAGAGATGACCTCCTCGGCTCAAGTATCCTCCCCACCAAACTGAAAGTGGATTCCGACGAGACAGTGGACAACGGAACTGTAAGTACATTCCATGCAAAATGGGATAGCACGGGGTAAATATGTTGGTTATTCTTCCACCACAAAAGTAAGCTAAGTTGATTTTCCTCGTCCATGTCAAGCTCGGTCTCCACGAAAGGCGCATTGAGGTAGTGGTTGATCTCTACCCGTGGATTCCATTGCGACCTGCTCGGCATTTCGGAAGATGAACTAGACGACTTGCCTTTCAGCTTCTTCCACATGTTTGAAGCGATCGAACTGCCTCGTGCTTGTTGCATTGTTGAGGTTGATCTTCGTGCTTCACTTCTGGTGCTAAACTTCTCATAATATTTGTCAAAAACTCTGAAAAACTCATTATAAACATGAGTATAGGCCATAGAGAAATCAAGATCGAATGCCTCACCTATTCCCTTGAAGGCGCCCTGCAAGTTAGAAAATTTTCTCGGATGATCTAAAATGACAGCAAAACAATACAGATGTAGAATAGCTTGAAAATATTTTAAATTTTTTTGCACCATTGGTTCTATAATGGGACGTAAAATATAATTACCTCTATTTTCTTTAAAAGCATTAGCAATAAGCTAAGGCCACTCGATGAATAAACAAGAAGTTGGGTAGTACACACAAGATAATTGTTTAGTTGCATTATAAAAATTTTCTAAAAAATTATGAAAATGACTAGCAATTTCCCAATCCGCATCAATAACCAATACCTCACCATTATTGCAGTTGACGAAGACAGTGATAATGTGCTCGTAGTCTTTGCACCGATGCAGCATAGTATAAGTTGAGTTCCATCTAACCTTCATATCAATGTTGAATCTTCTTGGTTTCTTATTGTTGGCCTTGCAGTACTCTGAGAACTGGGCAAACTTTACAGGTGAATTAGTAATAAAATCGATAGCACTACGTATGCCCTCCAAACTAGGTTTCATTACATGCAAACCTGCCTGTACAATGAGATTAATAATATGGCATACGCATCTCTGGTGGAGTACAAAACCTCCAATATAAGTCTCCAGGTGCGGTAAGAGATGCTCCATAGCCGTTGTGTTAGCTGATTCATTGTCAAGAGTAATGGAAATAATTCTACTTTCTATTTTAAAATAATTAACAACCTCAATTATACGGGTAGCGATAGCATCTCCGGTGTGTGACTCCGAGATTGGCCTAAACCCTATGACCCTTTTGTTTAGTACGTATTCGTCATCTAGGTAGTGCGCAACAACACTAATATATGCTGCTCTTTGGTGAGAGGAAGTCCATATATCTGATGTTAATGCAAAGGAAAAACTAAGTGTCATAAAGGTCTGTTTTAACATTTCTAGTTTATTTGTAAATATTACAAATATCACGTGTAGTTGTTCTTCTACTAACATATTGGTATTGCAGGCAAAAATCACGTTGCACCATTCTCTCAAAATTAGAGCTCTCACCCGTTCTAAGCGGAAGATCCTCCGTAACTATGTAATGTGCAATTTCGTCTCTAGCTACGTCGGCGTTGTATACCCATGTGCTTACCGAACCGTTGGTGTTGAAATTGAGCTGTATCTACACGCCCTCGCACGGCCTCCGTCCGGCCGATATCTTCCTCAAGCAATTCTCCGCGTGCCTCTTTAGATGACCTGTACCACCACATACACGTGCAGATAGTTTAGCTTGACAGTACTTGCAAACAGCATACACTACCTCATATCCGTCTACAGTTTCGACGGTTCTGTCCATATGCAGCCAGCATCACGCGCAACGAGTGGTGAATATGGACGCCCGTGCTGGCTACGTCGATATGTCGAGCTGCGTGTTCGGTGTAGATACCGACGCCTGTCCCGGATACACCGAGGTAGTGGCATCCGAGTTCGGTGCATCCGGAGTGTATGAGGCATCCTCGATGCCGTGCGTGCCGTCCAGATGACGGTCATCCACGTCGTACTATCCCATACTGGGGGAGAGTTGGCATGGATCGATTTCTTGATCCTGACGAGGGGAACTTGGAGAGCGCGGGCGTGCTATCCTTCTCTTGTTCTTGCGAAACATTTTATTTTCTCGACATTAGAACAAAAAAATACAAGCAATTAGAGTAAGATGTGCTGATGTGCAGAATGTGCTGAGCGCCTAAGCAAAAAATGGGCAAGAGAGAGAGCGAGAGAGTTGAGAGTTGTCCAGAGTAAATGCAAGCCATCCCCTGTCTTTATGGTGTGTCCAGAGCGAAATGATCGTTGTTCTGCTGTCGCGTGATTCCCTCGAGTGTGAGTGTGTCCGTTCAAAATTGCGTTAGAGAGAGCGGGATGGAATCAATCAATCACATCGCTGTCTTCTTTGCGTTCACAACTTAAAATTCATCAGGCGCGTGATTTTCTTCCCATGATTCCCTCGAATGTGAGCGTGTCCGTTCAAAATCGCGCGTGATTCCCTCAGTTGCATTCATGCACAAACAGAGCTCAATGCTTTACATCATTTCAGTTCTCTTTTTCTTAGACGCGTGACATTCAGACGACACTACGAGATAACAAGAGAGATGTTGAATTCACATTATGACGCTTGATTCCCTCGAACAATTTTTTCCCATGATGTACTTTCATATTCCTTCTCAGTCTCTGTTTTCGCGCTGGACACAAGCTTTTTCCTCTCTCTCTCTATTTTCTTCAGGACAACGGTCATCCAGGCGGACCAGGCCCCCTCCCTCCCTCTCTGGTCTCTGGAGACAAGCGTGCCTGCCAGCCTGCCAGGCCCTCCCCCTGCTCTCTCTCTTTCTCGATTTTCCCCCGGCACGCCTAGCTCCCTACCTTTTCCTCTCTTCCTGTTTTCTTCGGTTCGTCCGCCCGAGTCCCGACGCCCCGAGCCCCTGACCGCTCGTCCCCTCCATGCGACCATGCCTCCATCTCCCCTCTGCTCCTGCCCCGCGCGGCTCCTCCCTCTCGCTCCACGCCGGCCGCCCACCTCACTCCGTCTCCCCTCCCCGCTCCCCTCTCTCGCCCTCCCTCCTCTGGCCTCCCCACCCGCCTGAGCTCCCCTCCCTCCTCCGGCTTCCCCGCCCGCCTGAGCTCCCCTCCCTCAGGCCGCGCCCCGCTCCCCAATCCCCTCCCCCTGCTCCCTTCCCCGTGTCGGCGCGCCCTAGCCCGCTCCCCTCCCCGCGCTGGCGCCCCGCTCCCTGCCCAGCCCCCTCCATTCACCACGCCGGCGCGCCTCGCCCTGCTTCCCTACCAGCGCCGACACGCCCCTCGCCCCCTCCTGCTCTCCACCCCACCCCGCTCCCTTCTCCTCGTCGACGTGCCCCCGGCCGCTCCCCTCCCCGAGCCGGTGCCCAGCTCCCTCCTTCCCCGCCGGTGCGCCGCCACCGCTTCCCTCCGCCTGGCGCCGCTTCCTTCCTTGCCCCTCCTTCCCACACCGGCGCCGCCCCGCCCGCTCCCCTCCCTGCACCGGCGCCCGCTCCCTTCTTCGCGTCGACGCAAAGCGGAGCCGTGGGCACGGGCGACGCCGATGCCCTGCTCCCCTGCCTGCCGCCTGCGAGTCCACGGCCACTGTCACGGGCACGGAGCGGGCACGAGCGTAGGCGAGGCAGCAGCAGAGGCAAAGACTGGCTCATGCTGCCGTGGGCCGTTGTGCCGTCACCGTGCCGGGCCAACACGGGCACGGCTCAAATGGCCGTGCTGGGCCGTACCGCCCGTCTTGCCCCGTTTTTGGGCCCAGCAAGGCCCGAACTACAGTACCGGGCCGGCACGGCACGGCCCTCTAACGTGCTGGGTCGAGCTTGGGCCGTGCCATGCCATCTGTGCCTTGGGCCGGCCCACCAAGGCACGGCCCATGTGCCCACCTCTAACTGTAAAGACTATCTATTCTTTTCGAGCAAAAATTGTACATCTAGGAAGGTAAAAAACACTGATGTTGGATGGGGACAATTCTAAAACAAGGGGCGAAAGACTATTTAAGCACAAAAGGGATCAACGTGGCATCATATATTCTAACCTTTCTGTATTCTACGATGGATAATTAGAACACCATTACCAATCTGTGTCTCCTTTTCTTTTTCAGGCGACATCACAAGCAAAGCCACAGAAGCTAGGTGGAGGAGCAGAAGATGGTGCAAATGGCGAGATGTCTCCACCGGCCAGTCTTGGATAAATGCAAAACAATAGGATATACCTTTTGTCAATTCATTTAATTCCCTCGTGATAATGATCTATAATAACTATATCTATTGAACAGTTTCTCACCATAATAGTTGCCCATGAGAAAAGATCGGCAGAAGTTCCCAGTGCATCGCATGCCTAGCCATCCTTCAACATGGTGTGAGAAATGGAGGATTGTACTATAGTCAAATGTCTTTCATGTACTCGCACTACCTCCATGGCCGGTTGTTAGCGTCAGAATTTGGTAAGGTGCGACCAGTTTGTCAGACTAAGGATAAAAAGGATATTTCTGACCGATATCGGTTAAGAGATCGAGGAAAAGTTAAGTTAAAAATAGAATTATGAAGATATTGATTTAAAGATGGAATTATATCTCCACAGAGGCCGATACGGGTCATGGTTGGCAACACATTGGAGAAGGATACGATCGGCTGATGCACTATAAAAAGGGATCAAGGGCGAGAAAAAGAAACAACCACAACCAATCAATCAACTCGCATATACTTTTATTTACTTTCTTGTTAACTAGGAGTAGCTTTGTAATTTAGAATCTCCCTTGTAATCCAATTTTGATCAACAAAGTTGCGCATCGTCGATTGTTGATCATCCTTGATTACACCAATCAGGTTTGATTTTTCTCCGATCTTGTTGCGCATCACCTTTTTGGGAAAATCTACCTTTATCAATCATCTAATCAGCCCTAACAGGTTATTTAGATTTATCGTTACCATTTGATTTAATCGGCTTTGAGTAGCTGTTTAGATCTTTGCCGATTGTCATACTAGATCGACATTGAGCGTATTTTTTCTATCTATCTTGCCGATTGCAGGATCAAATTGCCAGTCAGCCCTTTGTCACATTTTTTGTCGCAACACACTTTTGGTACGCCCGGTGGGACACGATGTCTTCTTTTGGGAAATCGATTCCGTCTTCTGATCTCAACACTAAAGCTATAATCGTCCCAACATTGGATGATTTCATACGTGAACAACGCAAAGAGATCGAAGATCGGAAAACCACGCTCGAGGAGTTGATTCTAAGCTGCTATAAAAAACTCGACATGGTGTCACTCAGAAAACCGCATTACCGACGGTCAACCCTCTTGGTAGGGATTACTGATGCATCGATAAGTCAATACATGCCTGCACAAGCTGAATTATCTGCCATGATTAACCAATCTATACACCATGCTTTGATTAACCAATCATCGGCTTTAGTTACAACTCTTAAGTCGATGATAGCTAACAGTGTTAAGACTATAGCTCAAGAGTTGGCATCGGTTGGAAGCTTGCTCGATCCAATGCAGATCCTACCGAATTACCTTGTTTATTCAGTAGCACCCAACACGCAAAGCCCTATGCTAATAGCCGATTCTAAGCCATCGATTACAACTCCATCTCTCACCATGATGCCAACCCAGCTGACTATAATACTGCCACGAGATCCTCATACAAGTGGGGTTGCGCATTATCAAGATATACCGATGCTGCTAAGTTTGATGCACCAGCCAACATAGCACCCTCGGCTCCATTCTACGCTTTTCCCCAATCAGTTCCACAGCCGATTGAATCTTCTAGGCACTCACAGTCGCTGAGCCAATCCCTCAGAGGAATATGGTTCCATACTCGAAACCTTTTGTTCCAGTACTAGAGCTGATTGCTAGGAAAGATAACATAGGTTATGAGCAATCTGGTTAGTTTCCATCAGCTTAGGCAAACAATCAACACGAGCTTACGCTCGGGGGGTATAATGCTAATTACGAGTGTAATTGGAAAGCTCCTAATGGTACATTGGCCAATACAGTAAATTGGACCGATTAGATATTCGCCGTATTGCGAGATCAATTTGGCATACAACCCTAAGGGAAGGTTATCGGCTATCGAAAGTCGTACCCTGATTACTTTGATCGGATGCCTTACCTTAATAATTTCAAAGTTCCCGATTTTGCTAATTCTCAAGGGATGACTCCATCACCACTTTAGAGCACATCGGATGTTTTATCACGCAATGCGGTGAAGCTTCTCAGTCCGATAGATTAAAAATTAGGTTACATGAGTTATCTTTGTCAGGAGCTACTTTTACATAGTTCACAAACTTATCTTTGAATTCGGTCAATTTTAGAACCGATTTAGAGAGCCGATTTCATGAATACTTTTTCTCTGAAAGTCTGGAACTTAGAATTTTTGACTTGAGTGCTATTCGCCAAAATTTTGGGGAATCAATTACGGATTATATTAAGAGGTTTGGAGAAATAAGAAATTAGTGTTTTACTGTTGCTTTGCCTGATAATCAACTGGCCGATTTAGCCTTCCAGGGGTTAATTCCCCAACTGAGGAAAAAATTCAACGAACAGGAGTTTACCGATTTAAGTCACTTGTTACATAGGGTATTGGCTCAAAAAGGCCATTTTACCGATAACAGAGGCTTTAGGGATAAGTTCGAGACTAATAACAATAACAAGGATAAGGATAAAGCCAAGGTTAACCTCGTCGAGTAGGGTTCAAGTGATTCATCTGAAGATGACGAGGCTAAAATAAATATAGCTAAATGGGTTAAGGGGTCTAAGAAGTCCCTAGTCTATTCTTGGCTCAAGCCGATTAAAAATAATTCAAAAATGAAATATGCTTTTGATGTTTCTTAATTTGATCGTATTTTTGATTTATTACCACAAGAAAATATTATACGATTGCCTGAAGGACATATTATACCGTCGGCTGATGAAATCAAAACGCGAAGGTATTGCAAATGGCATCATTCTTTTCCTCATAATGTTAATGTTTGCAATATTTTCTGATAGCAGATACAATCGACTATAGAAGATGGCCGACAAAAATTTCCAGAGGAGCCGACAATGCAATAGGATGCTAATCCTTTTTCGATTAATATGGTTCAATATTTTGAAAAAAGAAAAGAGCTAATATATGATGTGGGGCCAAAGTTGCACTTCATGTTGATGTTCAGTCAAGCTCTAGCAGTAAAGAGACCCTAAAGATTACGGTCGGCTCACTGTAAATAGAAACTGACCGAGAAGGGAAAAGTTCAAGAACTATTAAGCCAAAAGAAGACTTGCACATTGGTAAGTGATATAAGAATGAGAGAGCATCACAATCACATAAGCTGATTTATAAGCCAAAACCAACTTTCTCGTAGCTATTGGAAAAATATGAAAGGAGGAGTAACAGGCCGCGTTATCCTACACGTCAGCCAGATAATATGTACTAGCCCGATAACTTGGAAAAGGCTCACCAACAATGCCTCATTTGGCAGTTTTGTTGGGAGAGGGGGTCAACTCTGCCGTCACCGTATACATATCCGATAGAACACTACCCACTTCAACGTGACTGGCAACGAAGGTCGGCTAAAGATAGAATATCTAAGCTGATGCAGGGCCGTCATGAAACCCATAGAGGATCAGTCCATCAAAGAATCTCTAGGCCAATCCAATCACCGATGCAAGTGGAGGAAGGGTCAAGTTCTACAATCCAGGTCAATCTGGCGGGAAACTACGTGAGCCGATTGAACCTAAACCCAAATGGTGTCCTCTAGGACTTAGCTGATTACAACGAAGACGGCTTCAAAGGCTAAGGACTCAGGAGATGAGAGAGGCCTTGCAGGAAAATCAAAGAGACAAAGAATTCAATGAACTCAGGCCGATTAAAATCACTAAGAAAGAGTGGAGGAGAAAGGAACTGGTTGAGGAAGAGTTCGATTCAATTGATGATCTGGATTCACCTGTGATTCGGGACGATTCTCCACCTCTGATGGACATCAACATGGTGTTCACTTTGCCAGCCGAATTCAAGATAAGTACTATATCGACCAAAGAGACGTTTGCTCAATTATGCTTGGGGCTCAAGATGCAGTTTTTGAGAAATCTATAGAAGATCATCAGCATTTAAAGCCATTCTATTTGAAAGGGCTTATCAATGGCAAGACGATATCAATGATGCCTATTCATGGAGAAGCAACCGTCAATTTGATGCCATATACCACTTGAAAGAAGCTAGGTAAGTCCGATGAGGGTCTTATTTAAACTAATATGGTTTTAAATAAATTCACACGCGATCCCACTGAAGCAAAAGGTGTTATGGTAACAAATTTAATAGTCTACAGTAAAATATTGCCGACCACCTTTTTGTGGTTGACGCTAAAGATAATTACAGCATTCTGTTAGGGCAAGATTGGATTCATGCCAATTACTATGTCCCGTCGACCATGCACCAGATGCTCGTCCAATGGAATGGGATGGGGTTGAGGTGGTTCAAGATGATACATCGGCTAATATCACTATGGTGAGTTCAGACGTAAATTTGGCAACATAAAGAAGCCGGATATATATCGGGTAAAGCTCTAGAAGATTGTGATTTCATCTGTATCAATAAAATAGGGCTTATTCTGATCAATGTAAAGCCCAACACACTTGATCGAACAGATAAAATTTTACGCCGAAGGAGTCCAAATCGACCATAAAGGCTTTACAGGATAAAATGCGAGGCTATCGACAAACAACAAATAGCTATGAAGCCATCGAATATTTTCAAGAAATCGAGAAATTAGGCCAAGATTTCATGTTGACTGATTTGCCAGAGGAAGTCGACATAGGTGATGGTGATAGAAAAAAGATCAACTTTTTTAGTTCGAAGTTAGCCACATATTATAAAGAAAAGTTGGTCAAGATATTTAAAATTATAAAGATTGATTTGCTTGGGAGTATCATGAGATGCCTGGCTTAAGCCGATAATTTGTTAAGCATCGGCTACTTATAAAGCTAGGTTATCAGCCATTTAAATAATGTCCTAGATAATTTAATCTAGCCATGTATACTATTATAAAAGAAGAGATTGAGTGATTATTGGAGGCTAAGTTTATCAAGCCTTGCCGATATGCTGAATGGGCTTCCAATATCATTTATGTTATGAAGAAAAATAACAAACTCAGGGTGTGTGTTCATTTTAGAGATTTAAATAAAGCTACACCAAAGGATGTGTACCCAATGCCAATAGCCGATATGCTTATCAATGCTGCATCAGGAAACATGATTATTAGTTTTCTTGATGGTAATGCTGGGTATAATCAAATATTCATGGCAGAAGCCGATATACCTAAGATAACTTTTAGGTGTCCTAGTGCCCTAGGTTTGTTTGAGTGGGCAGCAATGACATTCGGCTTGAAAAATGTTGGTGCAACATATCAGCGCGCCATAAATTTGATTTTACATGATTTAATCGGCCATATTGTGGAGATTTACATCGATGATGTTGTTGTGAAGTCTAAAGAAGATTTACAGCATTTGGCCGATTTGAAAATAGTGTTAAAAAACACAAGGGCACATGGTTTAAAGATGAATCCATACAATTGTGCTTTTGCTGTATCGGTTGGGCAGTTTATAGGCCTTATGGTTTATGAAAGAGGGATTGAAGTTAATCAAGAAAGGGTCAAAGCCATAGCCAAAACTAAGCCGCTAGCTGCAAAAAGGACTTGCAGAAGTTGATCGGCATGATTAATTATTTACGATGATTTATTTTAAATTTGTCTAGCCGTATTAGTTCATTTACCCCATTGTTGAAGTTAAAGGATAATCAATACTTTGTCTGGGGAGCCGATCAAAAAAAAGTTTTCAAGATCATAAAGGATTATTTGTCTAATCCTCCAGTTTTAGCCACACCACAAAAAGGTATACCATTTAAATTATGTATATCGGCTAAACAGGTGACAATTGGAGTTGTGTTGGCGCAAGAATTGATGGTAAAGAGCGGGTTATTTCTACTTAAGCCGATGGTTAATTGATGCGGAAACAAATACCCTTTTGTAGAAAAACTCTGCTTGTCATTATATTTTGCTTGCACAAAGCTAAGGCATTACATTTTAGCATCGGCTTGTAAAGTTATTTGTAAGACAGATGTTATAAAGTATATGTTATCAGCCCCCAATTTTGCAAGGTTGACTAGATAAGTGGGCCTATATGCTCATCGAGTTCGATCTAATATATGAATCGGCTAAAACTGTTAAGGGTCAAGTAATTGCTAATTTTATAATAGGTCATGGAACTACTACACTTGCTGATCTAATATCTGTTGCCCCTTGTCAACTATTTTTCGATGGATCAGTATGTCGACAGAGCAATGGTATCGGAATAGTATTGATTTCACCAAAAGGGTATAGTTTTGAGTTCGCGTTCAGGCTGAATTGTAGATGTTCAATCAAGCCAAATACGAAGCATTGCTTAAAGGCCTACAGCTACTCGATAATATTAGAGTTGATTCTGTTGATGCTTATGGCAATTCTTTGTTGGTTGTCCAGCAGATTGAGGGAGAATATAACTTCTACGATGAAGTTTTGATCAAATATTTGGAGATGTGTCTCGCTGTAATCGGCTCATTCACTTCTTTCTCCATTTGTCATATTCCTCATGAATTAAATGATAAGGCCAACTTGCTAGCTTAACAACCACTAGATTATAAAGTTTTTGGCCGATCAGAGGAATTTGAGGTGTAGATATGAAGGACCATGTGGAGGTCCATCCATGTTTGTGATGAGTATTTGACTTTATTTGAGCAAGGTGTGCTCAAGTTTGAGTTTGATTTGGATTGATTTTCAAAATGAAGCAATTTGAGTTGTCTCTGCCAGGAGTGACAGTACCGGCCGTATGGGCGCGGTAGTGATGAGTTGGATGGATTTATTGCACATCTTTGTGGGCATTGCTATGTGAGGAGTTTCCTTGTCTTTGATGGTTGCAGGGCGACGGTGCTAGGTCATGGTGAGGCGGAGGATGACCGGGACTAGGCGAGGAGCGGAGGTCCGGACGGTTGGGAGATCGCCGGAAGATGATCGGAGACGGAGTCCGAGCAAGTCAAGAAGACAAGGAAAGGAGATGATGCTAGCTAGATGCCGCGTGGATCATTGAGGGCCGTCGGATTGAGGTCTAGTTGATAGGTTAGCGGGTCTATGTAGTATGCTTTGAAAACCGTGCAAGAAAACCCGGTATGTATGTGGGTTTTGGGTTAGCCCTTGCATGGCTGTGTGTATGGGTTAATCCTAGTCCTTAGATGAGTACTCTAGGGTTGAGGGACTCATCCAAGGGTGGTAGGTGGTCCAAGAGTAGTATAAATAGGGGTGGAGGGGTAGCCTCCTTCCCTTGAAGGTTTTGAGGTTTTCGATGCTCTTTTGAGCTTTGCCCACATGACTGTGAGGCTTTGTAACCTCTCCTTCCAGAAATGAAATGTTTCCTCAAATCATTTCTTTTCTTTGTGCATTTACATTACGCATTTAAATTACGCAATTTACATTATGCACTTAAATTCCGCAATTAAATTCAGCACTTACATTCTTGCAATTTACATTTATGCAATTTGGATTTGCCTCACCTCCTTCTAAATGATGTTCTTCTAAGATGTCTTAAGGGTGTTCATTTGGTTTTACATCTTTCTTACACCCTTGGATAGACTAGAGATCATGTTTTTTATCAATTTGCAAATCTGTCCAGAACTTGTTCTTCACGCAGCAGTCAGTATTTGATTTTTCTAAACATATATAAAAAACATTTTTAAGTGATTCGTTTTGGAGAAGGTGCATGACTCATATATACATCTGTATAAAATTTCTTGAGTCCACTGGTTGCACCGTTTGAGAGTTATGAAGTGAAAACCGAGCCTCAAACTTTCTGGTCGAACTTCCTGACCTTCTGTATTGCTTGATTTTTAATTATTATTCTACAAAACTTTATGAGATGATTTTTGGTGGAGTGTTTCACGACTCTACTACTCACAGGGAAAAAATTCTCAAAAATTTTAGAGCAACAGAAACTCACCAACCACCTGTTCCAATTGAGGACAATTTATGAAAATCTGCTTTATCTTTTCTGAAAAGAGACTTTGGTATTTTAGCTTTATCTCTTTTAGAAAAGAAGTCTTTTGAATTGATTCCTCTTTTGTTTGGACACTTGACAACCAGGATTGTGTTAGAAAAACCCCTCATATGATTCATGGTTCTTATCCATGCAAGTTAGGGGTACACATAGTTGTCTAATTGTTCTGGGTTTTGGAGGGTGTGCGAATATGAGAAGCACCAGTTTGAACGAAAATATTTGGGTGCTTTAGATTTTTATTGCAAGAGTGTTTGGAGTACTTTGAGTGGGGGAAATTTTATTTGGGATCATTCACCCCCCCTCTGATTGCCATTTCGATCTTTCAAGATAAAATGATTGTGTGTTATCGCCAATGGTTGGAAAACAAAAATAGTGGAATATTTGACTAATCCATCAAAATACTGATTGGAGAATTAAACGACAAGCCGTAAAGTATGTACTCTTTGATAATGTACTATATTATCAGACTTTAGAGGGTTTATTGCTAAGATATCTTGAAGCTGAAGAGGCTAAAGTGGCCATGGGAGATGTACACGAAGGTATTTGTGGATCCCTTCAATCGGCTCATAAAATAAAATAGTAATTAAGGCATACTGGGTATTTGTGTCCAAAATTGCTATAAGATTGTTTCAAATATTATAAAGGATGCCAGACTTATTAGATATTTAGTAACGTGCAATTGGCTCCAGCATCGGCTTTGCATCCAATTATCAAACCTTGGCCATTTAGACGATGGGGAATAAATGTAATCGGACAAATATTTCTTGTATCAAGCAAAGGCCATAAATTCATATTGGCCGTGACCGGTTATTTTTCTAAGTGGGTTGAGGCAATTCAGCTTAAAAAGGTTACACGTATTGAAGCTATTGGATTTGTTACATAACATATTATCCATCGGATTGGAATTCCACAGACTATTATGACTAATTAGGGCACTATACTTATGTATGATGAGTTTTAAGGTTTTGCCAAAAATTTGGGTATAAAGTTATTGAATTCATCACCTTATTATGCTCAGGCTAATGTTCAAGTCAAGTCGTCCAATAAAACACTGATCAAGTTAATTAAGAGAAAAATTGAAGAAAAGCCAAGGGGTTGGCATGTGATGTTATCGGAGTCATTATTGGCCTATCGGACTGCGTACGATGGTGTGACCAAGTTATCACCTTACCAATTGGTCTATGGATAGAAGGCTGTTTTGCCCTTAGAAATCAGTATTGACTCTGTATGAATGGCCACAGAAAATGGTTTGTTGGCTCAAGATTATAAGGAATTGATGACAGACAATTTGGATGACTTGGTGGAATTACATTTACATACGCTAGATCGGCTTAAGAAGAATAAGACAAAAGTTGCAAAGACATTCAATAAGAGGGTAATGCCTAAGTCATTTTGTGAAGCTGATTTAGTTTGGAAAACTATTATGGCTGTTGACTTGAAGGATCGAGATGACGATCAGAGAGGGGTGAATGATCCCAAATAAAATTTCCCCCACACAAAACAATGCACCCAAACCCTCAAAGAGATTACTCAAAAGGGAGTAAATGAGAAGGAGCAAATGCTCTGTATGGGTGGTGCTCTACAGGAAGAACAACAACAAGAATAGAGTCTTAAAACAACACGACTCAAAAGCAAATTTTGAGGAATCTTTTGATTGGCTAGACAAAAACTCACGAAACTTGGTAGATGTACTCCTAAGGATGTCAGGAACTCATCCCAACCTTCTATCACAAGGATTAACATCAAAATTCCTGCCTTTTTACCCGTGAAGGAAGAACACACCAAGTTTGAGCAAAACTCAAGAACTCGATCTAAGACTTGCTCGTGGGGTTTTGATGATCAAGATGACCTCGGAGGACCTCCCACATGTCACGGCAAGTAAGAACACAAGTCCAAAACTCCGCAAACACGATCTTGAAGAATGATTCACTCAAGAACACAAAACCGTTTTCTTGCAATAAAAGATGCATGGATTGCCTAGATGATTGGGATATGATCTGAATAAGATTCATCCATCAATCAACATCCTCAGCATAAGAAGCAAAAGCATTTTAGAAGTAGAGGAGGAAAATCCAAAAGCATGTACAGGGGAGGGGAGGCAAATCCAAATTTACATGAATGTAAATTGCAAGAATGTAAGTGCGGAATTTAAATACTGAATTTAAATGCGTAAAGTATTTGCATAAGAGAAAATGATTTTCATTTCTGGAAGAGAGGTTTACAAAGCCTCACAACAAAGTGGGCAAAGCTCAAAGGAGCACAAAACCTCTAAAACATTCAAGAGGAGGAAGGCTACCCCTACCCCTCTATTTATACTACTCTTGGGCCACCTACCACCCTTGGATGAGTCCCTCAACACTAGGGTACTCTATCAAGGGCTAGGATTGACTGACTCACACAACCATGCAAGGGCTAACCCAAAACCTACCAACCAACCAGGGTTTTCTTGCACGGTTTTCAAAGAACACTAACTAGACCCGCTATCCTATCAACTAAACCACGATCTGACGGCCCTCCTTGATCCACGCAGTGTCTAGCTAGCATCTTTTCCTTTCCCTTGTCTTCTAGGCTTGCACCAACTCCGTCTTCGATCATCTTCCAGTGATCCACGAGCGTCTGGACCTCCGACGCTCCTCGCCTAGTCCCGGTCATCCTCCGCCTCACCATGATCAAGCACCGACGTCCTGCAACCATCAAAAACAAGGAATACCCATCACATAGCAATGTCCAAGAATATTTGCAATTAAACTCTCAAAAATCATAATTTTTGGAACATTTCTGCTCATAAGGGCCGGTGCTACCGCCCCTGGCTGGTAGCACCGCCCTTCATCCCAAACCAGAAAAGACCCTCTCTGGAATTTCCACACTGGGCATTTGGGCTGGTGCTACTGCTGACCCGGTAGCTCCGGACTACCATGGGCGGTAGCACCGGACCGCTAGAATGCCCAAAAATGCACCCTTCTAGAATTTTAACACCGGCCATTTGGGCCGGTGCTATTGCTCGACTGGTAGCACCAGACTGCCATGGCCGATAGCACCGGCTTGCCTAATTCCCTAAAAATACCCTCTTGGGTTTTTCCACACCGCTTTAGGGTTCGGTGCTACCGCTTGGCCGGTAGCACCAGGAAAAACAGACAGAGCTCAAATTGCTTCAAATTGAAAATCCAATTCAAATCAAACTCAAACCAGAGCATACTCTAGAGATAATCAATTTGGCAAATGGTCTTCACCGTGGGAAGGGCCATACACTACTACAGAAATGCTTATATTAGACGCCTCATCACAGACGGTTCCTCAAAACCGTCTGTGACAAATAATATCACTGACGGTTTTATATTAAAACCGTTAGTGACATTATCACAGACGGACCTCTACAAAAACCGTCAGTGATATACATCAATATCACAGATGGTTGTAGTTAAAAACCGTCTGTGAAGATATCACAGACGGTTATTTTATAAAACCGTCTGTAATATCACGTATTATCCTAGACGGTTTTGTAATAAAACCGTCTGGAATGCCATGTTTATCATTGAAGGTTTTTTTATAAAACCGTCTGAGATTTCTATCAGCAATATAAAATACAGAGGCCCGAGCCACTTGGTGCATTTTAGGATTTCGAGATCTATTTTCATTTGGTTGTGGCTGTGCGGCTGTGAGGCGATTTGGTAAAAGAAGACCGTTGATTTTGAAGGGTGATTGAGGATCCATTTGATTTTGGTGATCTAAGGTTAGTAACGGTGTCTAATTGCAGTATATTCAAGATCTTGCTTGGTAAGGATAGAATTTGATGTTTTTTAGATTTAGCTTGTAGATTCATGTGTTCTTTCTATGTAAGGGTAGTAATGGGTTTTAATTGCATTAACACTAAATGCTATATGCTTGGCGTAGATGGACCGAAGATGGATGTACACTAAGAACCGTGTGAGTGCCGAGTACATTAATGACGTCTCCGCTTTTAGAAGAGCTGCAGAAGAGGATATGTTTAATAAGGGGGGGGGGGCAGTTTATGTCTTGTCCGTGCATTGACTGTGAGAATCTGAAGATGTTTCGAAACTTTGCGCAGATCGAAGCACACTTGATTATGAGGGGTTTCAAAACGGGGTATACATGTTGGACCAGTCACGGTGAAGAGCAGGAGATACATGAAGCAGCTATTAACATGGTCGACGAAGTCAATGATATGTCGGATGGTCATATCGATTGTGGTTCCGATGAGGATAGGTTGTAGGAAGATAATCTGAATCAGATGCTGCGCGATGTAGAAGGGAACCGTGATGATAGAGAATATGGTAAATTCCGGGGCTTGATGGAGGACTCGGAGAAACCTTTGTTCCCAGGCTGCAAGTCGAAATACACAAGGTTGTCATCCGTGCTTGAATTGCTGAAATTGAAAGCAAGCAACGGTTGGTTCGATAAGAGTTTCACAGCGCTGTTACGTTTATTGGCGGACATGCTTCCCGAGGGAAACGAGTTGCCGACAACCACCTACAAAGCTAAGAAGGTTCTTTGTCCCTTGGGAATGGATGTAGAAAGAATACATGCATGTTTGAACGATTGATCCTCTGACCGCCAAGAGTACGCGAACTTGCACATATGTCCTGTGTGCAACGATCCCGTACAAGCGTAAGAGTCATTCGGATGATGACGGTGAGGGCATCCAGTGATGAAAGGACCTCTGCTAAGGTGGCATGGTATCGCCTATAATTCCTCGTTTGAAGCGTTTGTTTGCGAACCCAAATGAGGCAAAATCTGCGTTGCGCTGGCACTTGAGGAGCGTAAGAATGATGGAATGCTAAGGCACCTGCTGATTCCATCCAATGGAGAAACATCGATAGGAGGTTTCAAGAATTCGGTGAGGATCCGAGGAATATAAGGTTTGGATTGAGTACGGATGGAATGAATCCTTTCGTAACATGAGTAGCCAGATAGCACTTGGCACGTGAATCTGTATCTACAACCTTTCTCCTTGGTTGTGTATGAAGCGCAAGTACATTTTGTTGTCTCAGACTTATCCAAGGACCGAAACAACTGGGAACGATATTGATGTGTACCTAGTACCATTGGTGGAAGACACGAAAACACTATGGGTTCCAGAGTGCATGTATGGGATGTGTACAAACGAGAGAACTTCACTTTGCTTGCCTTTTGTTACGCACCATAAATGATTACCCGCCCTTGGTAACCTATCGTGCCGTAGTACAAAAGGAACCAAAGCCTGCACTACACCGCTAGACAATACCGAGAGTGTGTGGTGAATCACTCGCATAAAACTGTTTACATGCATCACCGTAGGTTCCTTGGAGGAATCACCCATACCGCAAAATGAAAAAACAATTCGATGGAACGAACGAAGACAGTTTAGCTCCAAAGCCTTTAAGTGGGATAGATATCCATGATATGGTTAAGAACTTGGATGTTGCGTTTGGAAAGAGGCGTAAATCGAGGTCCCGTGAGAAGAGCACGTGGAAGAAGAGATCAATATTTTGGGACCTACCTTATTGGGAGCACCTAGAAGTTCGACATTGCATCGACGTGATGCACGTGGAGAAGAATGTCTGTGATAGCTTGATTGGTCTCTTATTGAATATTAAAGGCAAATCAAAGGACAGTATCAATGCATGCCTTGACTTGGTCGATATGGACATAAGACCGAGTTAGCACCGAAGAGACAGTCTACAGCCGAACATCTCGCGAAACTCGCTTGTTACACTTTGTCTAAGGCCGAGAAGCGAAGCGTGCGGTGCTTGCATAGTGTGAAAGTTCCGTCCGGTTACTCCTCTAACATGAAGAGACTTGTTTCGATGCAAGATTTGAAATCAGTTGGCATGAAGTATCATGATTGTCATGTGCTGATGACACAAATGCTCTCTGTGGCAATTAGAAGTATTTTGCCAGTCAAGGTCCAGGAGACAATCACGAGGCTGTGTTATTTCTTTAACACAATTGCTCAGAAGGTCATCGATCCCGAAGCACTAGATGCACTGCAGGCTGAGGTGGTGATGACTCTATGTAATCTTGAGATGTATTGCCCTCCGTCGTTTTTCGATATCATGGTCCATCTCGTTGTTCACCTTGTGATAGAGATAAAGATATACGGGCCCGTGTTCCTACGTAGCATGTACCCATTCGAGAGGCATATGGGAATTCTCAAGTCCTACGTACGGAATCGATCTCGGCCGGAGGGTAGCATTGTCGAAGGTTATGCAACCGAAGAAGTCGTAGAGTTCTGCGTCGATTATATGGCTCAGGTCGAACCAATAGGTGTGCCTCGATCTCGCCATGAGGGGAGACTCCAGGGCATCATGACCATCGGAAGGAAAGCAATCACGCCTGATCCGGCTTCCTATGCTCAAGCTCATTTCACGGTTTTGCAACACATGGTCTGTAGTGTCCCGTGACATCGGCGAGCATAAGCAGCGCTACGGTAAGAGAATCGACGCGGCAAGAGTCTTGTATCACGAGACAGCATAACCTTCAGTTTAATAGATGGCTGAAGGAGCGACCCATCACTGGGACCTCGTCAGGTGATATGCTCACATGGTTGGCAAAAGGGCCAACATTTACAGTTGTAACATGGAAAGGATACGACATAAATGGGTACACATTTTACACGAGAGATCAGGATATGAAGAGGACAAACTAGAAATAAATGTGTACGATAGATGCGTTCAACACCGTTGGGTCAACGAGGAGCTCCTACTATGGGTTCATAGAGGAGATTTGGGAGCTCGACTATGTACTATTCAAGATCCCCTTATTTCGGTGTCGTTGGGTCCACCTCCAACACGTGAAGGTTGACAAATACGGTGTCACTACTGTCGACCTCGCACTCGTCGGATACCAAGATGAACCATTCATACTCGCTAACCAAGCTGTTCAAGTATTCTATGTAATCGACCCGTCCAACAAGAAGAGACATGTAGTTCTTCAGGGAAAAAGGAGGATTGTCGGAGTAGAGAATGTAGTAGATGAGGAAGAATACAATCAATTCGAAGAGTTGCCTCCTATCGAAAAGAGCATCACAGTCCAGGAAGAACAACCCGAAGAAGCTAGCTACACACGCGTCGATCATCATGAAGGGCTAATTTTTATACAAAAGAATAAGCAAGTGGAGTTATGATTTTAAGTGTACTAGCTCTAGAAGATAATAGAGTTGTTTGTAATGAGATGCTCAAAATTAAAAACAACTTTGTGTATATATGCATCTGATTTATTTAATATAGTTTCCTTTCCTTTACTGATATTGCTTCATCTACAATTCCATATACAGTACACATTATGTAAAGAAGGCCAAACTTTGGATTTACCTTAGCGAAGGTTTGTGTCAATCTTCATCACAGACGGTTCTATAATAGAACCGTCTAGTATAGTTTATATCACAGACGGTTCTAATACATAACCGTCTGCGATAAAAACTATCCCAGACGGTTCTAAGCTAGAACCGTCTGTGATATTTTTATAACAGACGGTTCTAATCTAGAACCGTCTGTGATATGGGAGACATATAAAAAGGCCACTCTGGTAGATCATTCATTCTCTACTCTTCCACTCACGCGCTCAAAACCCTAAGTATTCGTCTTTGCCCCAGCTCGTCGACGCCTCCCCTTCGCCGACGGCGCCCCCTCGTCGACCCCTCCCCATCGCCGACGACGCCCCCTCGCCGACGCCTCCCCATCGCCGACGCCTCCCCATCGCCGACGCCGCACCCTCGCCGATGCCTCCCCATCGATTTTCGCTTGGTAAGTGCCGATAATCACTCCCCTCTATCTAAAACTCAAGTAGGCTAGCTAGAAATCTCACTACTTCAGTTTGTGCGAGACAACGGAAACTATTGATGTTTGGGTAATTAAATTGAAATACATGTCTACACTGTTGTTCTTATTTTAAAAACACTAACAATGTGACAAAAAGAATGTTGCCAATATAAAATGCAGATCTAGGTTAAAAATTGGATGATTTTTATTATTTTAATTCTTACAACTATATATTACCCCCACGAAATACATGGTGAAATTCGCTCGGTAAGTGCCGATAATCGCTCCCCTCTCACCAATTTTCGTTTGGCTGGTGGAGAAGCAAAAACCATAGCGATTTTCGTTGACGTTGTAATCTTGTTGTTACATACCTACATTATGAAGTACGAGTAGAAACAAAGCAGTGAGATATGTACGAGTAGTAACAAAGAACATTAGAACTAGATATTTGTTTGAGATGAGGGCACATTTTTTAATTCTTTGCTATTCCTCAATCCATCCCTGGTGAGGTGTATGACTATCCATTAAGTGGCTGTGTTTATTTATGAGAGAAATTCACTTCGATTTAGTAACTACAACAAGATTACTGCCTTCATTTTTGGGCATATTTGATTTAGCAACTACAACAAGATTACTCAAGCCAACTGTGCATGGTGTGATCCAGACTAGTGTCAGAGATCAAGTTAGACATTACTTCTGAGAACTTATAACTAAAATATCATGAATTGCTTCTCTCAACTTACCTTCTCTGAACTACCTTTGTACCCATTAAATAAAAGCAGCCATCAATTGGTAGCCTTCCATGTTTGTTTACTTTTCTTTCCTGTTGTGCCACGACAACCAGCCTAGATTGCAAGATGGTGTCCCCTAATTCGCCGTCTGAAGGATGTGATGATTCACCGAAAAGAAAACCTCCTTGAGGTCCAAGAGGAGCAAATAAAAGGCCCACGGAATGATATACCATCACAGCGGTTGATCGAAAGGATGGGGCCCCCACCGAACCAAGAAAGGCGGTGAATGCATTTAGGACATTGTGCGGGATAGTCGCACGGGAACGGGTCCCCATCACGTGTCCGTCTTGGAAGTCGCTGACTGATGAGAGCCGCAACGACTTGGTGACAGAAATTATGTCTTCGTTCGACGGTATGCACTGCTAGTGGCGGGAAAGGCGTGGAAAAATTTCAAGAGCACCCTTATCAAGGAATATGTCAATAAGGACAGGACTCCCTTCTCTAAGTACGGGTTCATTACTGAGGATGTATGGCAAAATTTTGTTGGCGAAGGCAGCGGATGAATTCGTGCGTCAAAGTGAAGCCCACAAGGCCTGCAGTAAGGAGCACCCACCCCACGGACTTGGCACCACTGGGTACGCGGGAAGAGGGACCAATGGGAGAGGGAGGACGAGGAGGCCTGTGTGCCATTTGCATGTATCGTTGACCGACGCGCCAGAGACTGGCTGAGAGCAAGGTCAAGTGCCACGTCTTCCGGCACCGTCTCCTTTACAAACCCCGCGGACGAGGAAGTCTGCCAACGACTGGTAAGATATCGGACTTCCAATTTTGTACGTAATTAGTTCTTAATTTCGTAAGTGAATTAACTTTTCGAGATCTTGAAGGTAGCGTTGAGTACACAATCTTCCGAGGGCACTTTTTTGCCAGACAGGGAGAAATATGTACTCTCCACAGCCTTGGGAAACAAGGAACACCCTGGTCGCACGCGAGGCGTTGGGGTTTTTGTTCCCTGGAAGATAGGATTTCCAGGCGACTCAGACAAATACCGGAGTAGGGAGAGAAACAAAGCAGAGTGAGAGGAACGACTGGTACAAAGGATTGAGGAAAGACTAAGAGAAGAATTCAACAATAAGAAAAAAAGCCTCGAGGAAAGGCTCAATAATCAGCCTGCGCATGTCCCAGATGTATGTGAGCAAATCAGCCCCACTACCAAAAAGAGCAGCTATGCGTTTGCCACTCCCACAGCTGAACAAGGGAAATCTCCTGTCTGTGACATCAAGGTACTTATATATATGTCTTGAATGCTCCATACAAATAGCTGTTGGACGCAGTAGCTAATTGTGTACCGTTATGTAGGTGGCCACGCGGTGCACTCTCCAAGTGAGACTTGTCCATGGTGCCACTCTTATTTCGGCTGCTTCGGGGGTCGCGTTTCCGTTTATTGAAGGGGCGCTGGTGCACGGCACCCTTGTGGCACAGGGATTCATGAAGGTTAGTATGGACGGTGTAAACGATAAGTTCAAGACCGTCCCCCTACCGATGCCCCCATACGACGAGATTGTGACACTGGGGGACGCCATTCACACTTTTATCCAGTGGCCCAACAGCGACATCTCCTTGGACGCCCGTCCTCCATCACCGGAGCTTCCCCAACTGCCTGAGCCATATGATGCACCACAGCAGAGCACCAAATCGGCTCCCGTGCCCCCTGCATCAAAGGACATTCAGTGGGATAGTGCTCACTCGTCTCCCGTGCAGACTCCTTATGGCAGAAAAAAAGTCAAGGGCAAAGCGAAGCAAATCATGAAGAAATTGGACTATCCAATTGCCCCGCTGGCCCGAGTATACCAGCTAGAAGAGCCTTTTGTAACAGGAGAGCGCATGAAGAACCTTTCTATTGCTTGCATCAGATTGCAGAATTGGTGCATGAAACAGGCTAAAAAGCCAGTGCAAGACCGCATAACAAGTATATCAGTCAGTTTCAAGTATGAGCATCTATTCAACGAGTCATCAGGGAGATTCTTCACAGCCGACTTCAATGACCTTTTTGACGTCTTCAACCTCGACGCCGCGCTCTTGAGATGCTGGACATTGTAAGTGTGTGCATTCACATTCTACATTCGTGTAATATCGATAAAAGTCATATATATATATATATGACTCAATGCTTTCGTATATTTAGATACATGATCCGGGAAGCGAGACAGAACGAACAACCGGTGGGTTTCCTGGACCCACACATAGTCTCCAAGCAAACAATGGACAGAGATTATGGATTTGTCGATAAATACGTCAGAAAGGCCTTGGCAGCTCAAAAAGATAAAGAGTTCATACTTTTACCACACAACCCAGGGTAAGTGCTAGTTTGATTTGCACTATGCTCGCTACTCTGTTCTGTTAATTGACCATGCCGACATACCTGTGTAGGTTTCACTGGGTTCTCATTGTAATTCATCCATCGACGAATCGGGTTATTTACCTTGATTCCTTACAGAGTGGCAGCCACGACTTACAACCTATCGCAAAATTAATCACCAGGTAATTAATCATGTTTCCTCCAAAGATAACATGGTCATGTAGGTTGTTCAAACGTGTATGTTTCTCCTGGAATAGCTGAGGCTAACCTCTTGCAATCACGTAGCGCGTTCAAAGTGTACAAAGCTTATGGAGGGCCTTCTAGCAAGGACAGGGCGAAGCTGAATCACGATTTTAAGTTTTCGGTATCCGCTGTACACAATAATCCTATGTAAACTATGTAATAATGATTCTGGAACTAACCAAATCTATATTTGCAGTGCCACCAGCAGGGAAAGGGAAATAACCGTTGTGGATTTTACGTTTGCCACAACATGGAACTCCTTGTCACTAAGAAAACGCCCAATCGGGTAACAACTGCGTTGGAAGAGGCTGATCTGGAGCGAATTCGAGGACAGCTTTGTGCCTTCTTGCTCAGTCAAGTTTTACACAAAAAGGCGAGTTCCACGCTGCCGTATAACTTGAGGAGTCGTATTTTTTCTGAATTACCATTTGGGTTAATTGTCAAACTTGTGTTGTGGATTTGTAAATTGTAGTTGTGTATTCTATTAATTGGTTAATGCTATTGAGTTACATTTGGTTAATATATCTGAGTTCATTTCTGAAATGGTTGTAATGTTTTTATAACATGAGTTTAGTTATTCGGTAATTTGCTTTTTTTCCAGAGGGCGTGGCTAGCATTTCCTGAGGCTAGACAATAAATAGAGAAATGGTTGCCTGTTGGAAGTCTTATCACAGACGGTTTTTAATTAAAACCGGTCTGTGATATAAAGATTTAACAGACGGTTTAAAATTAAAACCGTCTGTGATGTAATGATGTAACAGACGGTTTCAAACAAAAACCGTCTGTGATATCATCACATCACAGACAGTTTTTAAATAAAACCGTCTGTGATATGATAATATCACAGACGGTTTTAGTTGAAAACCGTCTGAGATATATTCTATCACAGATGGTTTCTAAACCGTCTATGATATGCCGTAACATCACTGACACATGGTTACAGACGGTTTGGGAAACCGTCTGTGATGACGGTTCCGAACCGTCTGTGATAAGCTTTTCTGTAGTAGTGATATAAAATTCATCGGCTTATGGATGGTAATTCTTATATTCTGGAGACGTTGGAAGATGTGGTATTTTCTAAGGAGATTAATGGAAAGTACTTGAAAAGTATCACCCAAGTATTTGGGTTGGCTCTTCATCGGCTAAGTGTAGCTATCAGTCATAAAAAGCCAAATTAACTCGTTGTAGTTAATTCTGGCTATGGATTAAAAATAAATTACAGCTGATTATATAACATCACCCTTAGCAAAAAAAGGATTAAAGCATAAATAATAATTGGTTAAACAATTGATTATAAATATTACAAATATTCAAAGATTGTTTCAAGCCACGTTTCCCTGTTACAAACATTTATGACATTAAGATAAGCCGATTATATTCGTAGATTGTTCAATTTGGCCCAAGAGCCAACAGCTCATAGTAGCCTTTGCGATGATTTTTTCCATGTCCTCGAGGATCTCGTTGTCTTCTTATTCTAAGCTTGGGACGGGAGTGATCTTGGCCAACTGTTTTTTGATCGATGCTATGGCCATGCCCAGACCGACTTTTTGGCCCTTCAAAGCCGATGTTGCAGTTGTCATATGCTCTTGAGCTTAGGCCAGAGAGGCATTGACCTTAGCCAGCTCTTCCTCTAAGGATCTTTGGATTCTTCATCGTACTTGGCCTTAAGAGCTTTGGTATCGGCTACAAACTTATCAAACAGTTTCTGATCTTCGTGTTGCGCTACCCGATGAGCTATTCTTGCCTTCGCTACCTCCACTACATCTTACTTTGCATCAAGGTGGCATACCTCTAGCAAAGTGGTCATCGCTTCCTCCGACGGATCGGCTTGCACCGTCACTATGGCATCCCTGAGTGGCTATGCATTCTGGAGCAGGTTGGTCAATGGGGTGAAGAGCAGCTTGAAGAAGTTGTTCAGTTTTCCTGCCATACCTAGAGCCAACGTCACTTGAGCCGATGCATCCTTCGACATGGCCAATATCTTTTGGATCTCCTATGGAAAGTTGTCCTCACCCAGGTCGAGTTTGTTGTTGATATCGGACCAATTGAATCTAAGCACATTGCTCACGGACTCGATCGGCTTGCAATAGGAGTAGCAGTCGTTGATGGTGCATCTTGAGGGATTTGAGCTTAGGGTGTAAGCTATGACAGAGGAGGAGGCAAGTCTACATTAGCTATTGACGGTGGATAAAGAGGGGGCTACAAGGAATATCGCAAGTATTATTAGCCAGTTCAATGGAAATTGCGTTGCAAGTCAGTATAAAGAAGATCTTACCTGGCTGGTGCCTGAGGCATGTGGGGAACTTTCGCTCGATTGTTCCTGAGGCTTACAACCCCTGCTAGCCAACACCTTCTTGTCCGGTCGACCGCGTTTCTTCTCTATTGAATGATCGGCTAAAATAATTAGTGAATGAAAAAGATGATAGAAATGTGAAATAAAGCTGAGAAATACTTACTTGGATGCTGCGTGTCTAAATCCAACAGAGATTGTGCGTGGGCACTCAGAGTGGCTAATGAGTAGCCAGCCATTGTGATTCCAACATTTGGGCGAGGTCGTTTGCTTGATTGCCCTGTGTCCGATGATGCTCTGATGGTTTTCTTGCTAACTTGTTTTCCTTGAAAGATAGTTCAAGCCGATAAGTGAAATTGAAGGAAAGAGGAAAAATGTGGGGTATTAAAAGTAGGCTATCTGAGCCGATTCCTTGTCAATCGTATCGATGAAATTTGAATTTTGAAGGAAAGAAGAAAATGTGGGGTATTAAAAGCTGGCTACCTGAGCCGATTCCTTGTCAACCGTATCGATAAAATTTGAGTTAGTATAACCCGATGAACTATCGTCGTTGCTAGAACTAGTACTAACGTATTTAGAAATTATTGTTAGCTCTGGTTAATAATCTAGCAAGAAATCGGATATGATGGCCGATAATGAAAGCTCTTCAGGATAAAGTTTGTTTGAGATTGTTCACCACCATTGCTTGAACATCTCGGCTTGGCGCTGATGGAGTAGGAAACGGGGTAAATGCTGGAGTTGCAAGTCATTGGCTAGATGCATGGCTATTTGAGCCATTGATTCATGATGCACTCTGTCCCTTGGGCATTGCCGATCCAAGAGGCAGAAGTTGGGAGAGATTTGGCCAAACCCATATTGCTTGGAGTAGACTGAAAGGTGGTAAAATTCATATGATGGTTGGAATGTCTAACCCTTGGCATGTAAGCGGACAGAAAGTGCCAAGGAGACAAGAAATTTTTTTACAAGTCCATTGTTTCCTCACGCATATCTGAACTATCGAACGTCAAGTGCCAAAAATAAGGATAAAGATATCCGTCGGCATCTTTGTATCCGAAAAATTTCTTTGATGGGTAATCTTAGCTATCCAGTTCAAAGAAAAAGGATAAGTACTTGGTTGACCCGGATGGATTCCTTTTTGTGTTTGACGAGCAAAGGATGAACCGCTCACCAAATGATCGTCTGTCTCTAAATGATTTGGCCTAATGTTCCAAATGATCTTCACAAGGAAATAAAGTTGTCAGTAATGAATCAATCTGGAATTATTGGTTGAAGGCAGAATAAAGCCAAATCTGTATAAACCATATTGGACCGCCAACATTGCCGTTCGAATATTGTCCAAGTTGGGTGAAAAGCCGACTTCTGATGATATGCATCATTTGATAGACTGCTCCCAAAAATAATTTTCCTAAGGCGAAATGATGTCCTTCTACGAGTTGCTCGGCTATGACTTGATAAACTTGTGTTGGCCCAAGAGAAGCTCCGCAGAAAATGTATTGGTCAAGCCACATATTTAAAAAGGCAGCATGTTCTTTGTCCGATACAGGGCCAACCCCTTTGTTATTTTCAATATATTTGCTCTAGCCTTCTCCCTTTGATAAGATCAGTTTATGTTGTGGCTTGGCACTGAAGGCCGATAGCTAATTTTTGTCTGGTCTTAAGAAGCATAATTGGGCTATGTCCAAAAGTGTTGGGCCGATAGAACCTAATCTAAACATGAAGGCGTTTAGGGTGTCCAACTAGATATGGCATGCCGTGGCCATTGGGGGCTCATTAGCTTCTAGATTGGCCAAGGTAAGAGGAAGGCACTCTGATATGCCCATTTGCTACCACAAAGGCATTTTTTGCGCAGCCACTCTATTATACCAGTCGCGCCAACCTTTTAAAGATGTTTGCCAAGCTCTAAAGCTTTTGCTCCATGAAGGATCATGTGGAGGTCTACCCAGGTTTGTGATGAGTATTTTGATTGAACTTGAGCTTGGTGTGCTTTGGTTTGAGTTTGATTTGAATTGGAATTGAAATTTGAAACAATTTGGATCTTCTCGGTTTTCCGAGTGCTACCGGCCATGGTAGCGCGGTGCTATCGGGCGAGCGATAGCACCGGACCACAGAGCGATGTGGAAAAACCAGAGAGGGTGTTTTTCGGGGTTTCTGGCGGAGCGGTGTTACCGACCATGGTAGCCCAGTGCTACCGGGCGAGCGGTAGCATCGGCCCTTGGAGTGGTGTGAAAAATCCAGAGAGGGTGTTTTCTGGTGTTTGCGCAGAGTGGTGCTATCGGCCTGAGGCCGGTAGCACCGGTCCACTATGGGCGGTGCTACCGGCCTGAGGGCGGTAGCACCGGTTAGGATGAACAAAGTTGAAATTCGATTTGTGGACTTTGATTAATCGATTGCATATCTTTGTGGGCAAGGCTATGTGAGGTGTTTCCTTATTTTTGATGGTTGCAAGACGATGGTGCTAGGTTATGGTGAGGCGGAGGATGACTGGGACTAGGTGAGGAGAGTCAAAGGTCCAGACGGTCAGGGATTGTCGAAAAATGATCGGAGACGCAGTCTGTTCAAGCCTAGAAGACAAGTAACAGATGAGATGCTAGCTGGATGCTGCTCAAATCGATGAGGGCTGTCACATCGCGGTCTAGTTGATAGGATAGCAGGTCTAGGTAGTATGCTTTGAGAACCGTGCAAGAAAACCCATTATGTGTGTGGGTTTTGGGTTAGCCCTTGCATGGCTGTGTGAGTGGGTCAATCCTAGCCCTTGATGCAATGTTCTAGGGTTTAGAGGCTCATCCAAGGGTGGTAGGTGGCCCAAGAGTAGTATACATAGAGGGGGAGGGGTGGCCTTCCTCCTCTTGAAGGTTTTTGAGGTTTTGTGCTCCATTGAGCTTTGCCCACTTGAAAGTGAGGCTTTGTAAACCTCTCCTTCTAGAAATGAAAATGTTTTCATCTCTATTCAATTTTCTTTACGCATTTAAACTACACAATTTAAATTCCGCATTTACTTTCTTGCAATTTACATTTAGGCAATTTGGATTTGCCTCCTCTCTTTCTACATGCTTTTGAATCTTTGTTGAGGTTGATATTTAATGAATGATTCTTCTCTTGAATTTATATTTTCAATCATCTAGGCAATCGTGCGTTCTTCTTGCAAGAAGTCGATTTTTGCATTCTTGAATGTGTGATTTTGTATCTCGCGTTCTCTAAAGTTTATACTTGTTCTTTTGCTTGCTGTGATGTGTGGGAGGCTATTCAAGATCATCTTGATCATCAAAACCCCACGAGAAAGTCTTGAATCAAGTTCTTTCGATTTGCTCAAAACTTGGTATGTCAATCCTTGTGATTGAAGGTCGAAATAAGTTCTTGCAAAAAGGACGGAACTTTGACGTCAATACTTGTGATTGAAGGTCGAAATAAGTTCCTGACATCCCGAGGACCTTATCTACCAAGTTTCATGAGTTTTTATCCAGCCGATCAAAAGATTCCGCAAAATTTGTTTTAAGGTCGTGCTGATTTTTTTGGATGTTCTTGAGCCCGGTGCTACAGGGCTTCCAGCGGTAGCACCAGCCAGACAGCATATTTGCTCCGATCGGCTCCTTTTGTGTGTTTTCTTCGCAGACTTGTTTGGATTGTTTTTGGGAAAAAGTTTTTAAGTAGCGACCATTCACCCCCACTCTGTTCGCCATCTCGGTCTTTCACTCCATCCATTGTGTTATACTCAGGAGCGTGAAGAGGGAGACTAGGTATGTCCTGTTCTATGATAGCCGATGGATCTAGGTTGCCTAACGGACCTAGGTAAAACTGGTTTCACTATTGGGACTGGGATAAATACCTGTTTTGAGTCCATTGTCCTTGAGCCGATGGATTGAAACTAGAAGAGGAGCCTTGAAGATAGGGAAAATGAGGAATCAAACCAACAGGGAAGAGTGCGAATAATGATGGGAGAATGGGTCTCATATTTATAGGGGGTAAAAGGAACAGTAAAAGGTCTGAAGTTTTTAACGGGTTGCGTGTGGTTAATGGTGAAGATACGCGTCTCAAGATTTTACGGTGCCATAAATGAAGCGTTACTAGCAACGATATTCCGTTAAGCCGATGATATTAAAGCTGATGAAGAAGATTTTCGGAACACAACAGATTATCTCCCAAAATTGGGGTGTATATGTTAGCATCAGAATTTGGTAAGGCATGACCAGTTTGTCAGGCTAAGTATAAAAAGGATATTTCTGGCCAATATCGATTAGGAAAAAAAAGTTAAGTTAAAGATATAATTTTGACCGATATTGATTCAAAGATGCAATAATATCTATACAGAGGCCGATATAGGTCATGGTTGGCAACGCATTGGAGAAGAATATGATCGGCCGATGCACTATAAAAAGGGATTAAAGGCGAGCAAAAGAAACAACCACAACCAATCAATCAACTCTTATCTGCTTTTATTTACTTTCTTGTCAACTAGGAGTAGCTTTGTAAATTAGAATCTCCCATGGAATCTCCCATGCTTTTATTTACTTTCACCGATCTTGTTGCGCATCACCTTTTTTGGGAAAATCTACCTTTATCAATCATTTAATCAACCCTAATCGGTTGTTTAGATTTATCGTTACCATTTGATTTAATCGGCTTTGTGTAGCTGTTTAGATCTTTGCTGATTGTCATACTAAATCGGCTTTGAGCGTATTTTTTCTATCTATCTTGTCAATTGCAGGATCAAATCTGCTGGCACGACTCGAACCTCATTGAACCCGGTGTTCTCGTGTGTTTGAGCCGATCAATCCTTCGTCACATTTTTTGGTGCAACACCAGTATAAGCTGGAATAGGCTGAGCATTGTTGAGGAGTATCGCTTCGCACAGTGACGGTTCATAACATGATCATCTGGGCACACAGAAAGTCAAAACAATAAGATTTCTAAACTTAGGAAAAGATGTCAGTAGGGATGTAACTTTTATTTCATACAATTTAAGTGAGCATATAAAAGAGCAACATATTTCAGCACGAGTTTGTGATATTGGTCTAAAAATAAAAATTGTTTGCATGTTTTCTTATCGACTGCAAAACAAAAAATTAATGGTATTTGGAAGTTTCCAATGCCTCTCATTCCTACAACAAAACTTTTCCGTGTGTATAGGGATTGATGGATGGTCAAAACTCATAAGTGTAATAGAAAACAAGCTAGAAGCTAGAAAACAAGGGAAGCAGCCAATAGGGTTTCAGTTCATTCTTCTATAATAAATACCAGAGCTCTGGCCAACTTTTTAAAAAAGGTTTCAGTTCTCAGAAGCTAGAAAGAGTAGCAAAGAACAATGTTAGTACTATATAGTTTGATTCTATGCAGTCAATCGGGACATGCAAGGGTGATATCCTATGGTTGCAAAGAAAGAGGAGACCTTGGCAAACCTTCTGGAGATAGTACATTCATGAATTCTGATGGGTGTTACTTTATTTAATGAAATTTGAGCAAGTATGATTCAATGTTAGCATATGGATATGCAAATCCTGACATTCTATGTGTATTGTACTAGTTCAGGATCACGCTAATACACACAGTAGCAACATAGATGTAATGTTACAATCATATACAGTGAAAACATAATAAAATACAATATTATTGAACAAAAGATAGTTGAATAACCTTAAGGTTGACTTTATATTTATTAAGCCACACAAGGCTTTAACTCTAAGAAAATAGCAGCGGAATGGAAAACTTCAATGGTAACCTATCAGCATTCCACAGTTATCTGACAAGGTTCAATTCATGTTAACTCGCCTCCTCATGTAACTCCTCTATGGCAGGTGTAGAATCATATTCAACTGATGTATTTGTTATGATAAGGGTGAGTACATAAAACACTTAACAAGTTGTGCACAGAATGCAAGTATAATATAACTACATGCAAAGCTTATTCTAAAAGATGTCTGATATGGCTATATTTTGGGGGAATTGATCATATGCCCCATTTTACTTGATGCAATTGATAAAATGCCCCGTTTGTCTCACTGACATGTGGCCCTGTACTGACATGTGGCCCCAGGACAGGGCCACATGTCAGTGAGACAAATGGGGCATTTTATCAATGGCGCATGTAAGAGAGTGTCGACTTTTCTAGTCGGTAATGAAATTATGGGGTAGGCGCTCGATCTCAAACTCGAAGGTCACAAAAGACAGGGATTTTAGACAGGTTCAGGCCCTCAGCAATGGAGGTAATACCCTAATCCTGTGTGCTAGAATTATGCTGATCTCTTGGATCTGGGGTCGCTCAAAGCGCTATTTGCTCTGGGCGATATGAGGTGTTCTATGCTCTATGGCTCGATTGCTCTATGCTTGGACGATCGGCCCCTCTCAGAGTCGCCCGCCTCTCCTTATATAGCGGGGTGGGCGATTACGAGTCCGATTGGTTACAAGATTCTAGTCGGCTAATAAGATAGAGTTTACATCTTCATCTTCCCTATTAACGACTCGGATTACAACCATATCTATCATATCTAAATATATCCTCAACTATCTATGGAATGTACCCCCTTGCGCACGGCAGTGGGGCCTGACGCAGGGAATATCTTCTGGGCCTCTCTCTCGGATGTCTCTGGGCTGATCGTGAGGGTACCCGGATTCTTATATTCCACAGTAGCCCCCGAGTGCTTCATGATCTGATCGCTATGTTTCCAATTAAACTTCTGCTTGAGTTGCTGTCCTGGTCTTTTTGTTTGAGCTTTCGACTAGTTCCTCCATTCGGTTGAGAGGTTTTTTCTTACAGCGAACGAATTATGAAGGACTCGAATATAATCCTTAACTTTTACTTCAAATGAGCATAATCTTCTATCGCATGCATGCACATTGAGCAAAATTTTACTGACCTTTGCTCCTATTTCAAATGTAAATTGATATTTCTTCCACCAAATTTTACTTCTTCGTGGATAATCAGGGACAGTCTTCGAGGTCGCCTTGATTTTCTGTGTCAACTTGTTTTACTGAAAAACTCTTCGTCTTCTAAAGTTGCATTTACTCCAAACCTCTTCGGCTTCCGATGCTTAATATCTTCACACTTACTTCAATTTCACCAAATCGGCTATAAAAGTCGTACCAACGCTTCAAAATGTATCTCTTCGCTTTCTACCCTCCATTCTTTTGCTTCAAGCTTTTGTCCTCATCATGCCTCGGTGGTATCATCATGCAAAGGTGGACCCTAGGCTAGTCAAGCGCTGGGAAGAGTTTGACCGGGCCTTCGAAAACAGCTGGAGGAGTTGGCAAAAAGCGCGACCGCGAGGCCGCCGACGGACTCCTCGAGGTCGTACCTACCCTTTACAGGGCTAGGGATCCCCTCACTGAGGCGCTCGGCCGAGCGTGCCGCGGGGAGGCGTAGTTCTTGGTGTCAAGGCCTCAATCAGAGATTCTGAATAATAATCAGCCGATTCGAGATGCTATGGCCGTAGTTGAAACTGATTTGCCACCAGAGGCCATGGTCGCTACCGTCAAGTGTGTCACCTAGATGAGAAGAAGGCTTCAGTGGAAGCAGCCCAGGAGAGGAAAGCAAATAGAATGGCCCAAGAGGCCGATCAGAAAATCCTTGACAAAATGGTTGCAGAAACAAAGGCAAAGAAGAAAAAATTTGATGCAACCATAGAATCTCTGAAGGCTAACAAATCTTCTCTTCAAAAGTTAGAAACCACTAAAAAATTTCTTGAGGGTGAGTTGGCGAGGACGATAAAGCTCATTGCTGAAGGCCAAGATTCCTTTGAAAAACATCATCGGCCGCCAAGGAGCAAAAGATAGAAATAGCATCAGCCATGGCAGCCTTCAAGGAGCAGTCGGCTAAACTTGTACCTATCCCAGGCAATGCAGCAGAAGATGACAAAATCTTGGATGAGGTACAAGAAACAATTGTCAAAGCGGCTGGAGCACTGTCGGCTTTAGGAGCACGACTCCCAGGTTCTGGGATGTAAAACTTGATTGGTCGTTCCAAAACTTCTAAATACTCTGAATGTCTCATGAATGCTTGTAATTTTGCTATGTTTACAATCGGCTGTTTAACCGATTCATATTTTTCTTATATCTAGAGTTTGCCGATTCATATTTTTCTTATATCTAGAGTTTGCTACTCTTTCAGCCGATTAACAGCATCGTGTTAATCTTGGCTCTGAACGAGATTTTTAGTCGGCTAGGTTCCGATCCAAACGCTAGGATAGTATTTCTTTAAGTATTTCCCGTTAATAGCTTTCGGCAATACATACCCTTCAAGCGTTTCCAGCAAGTATGAGTTTCCGCCGACTAGCCGATTAATTTTGTATGGCCCTTCCCACGTAGGCGATCATTTTCCAAATCGGTTATCCTTAGAAACAACAGGCAATATTGTTTTCCATACTAAATCGGCTTGACCGAAAGTTTTAGGCATGACCCTTTTATTGTATGCCCTTGCAACTCTGATCTTGTTCTTTTTAAGCCGATCAAGCGTAGACAAACGTAACTCCGCTAACTCATCCAAGCTGTCGATCATTAAGTCATTGTAATCTTGAGCCGACAAACCATTCTGTCTGGCTATTCGTATCGACTCAATGTTGATTTCCACAGGTAAAACGGCTTCTTGTCCATACACCAATTGGTAAGGTGAAAGTTTTGTCGCTCCGTGATAAGATAACCGATAGGCCCAAAGTGACTCCGATAGAGTCGAATGCCACTTCCTTGGCTTCTCATCAATTTTCCTTTTGATCAACTTGATTAGTGTTTTATTAGACGACTCGGCCTGTCCATTAGCGTGAGCGTAATATGGTGACGAGTTTAACAATTTGATTCCTAGACTTGTGGTGTAACCTTGAAATTCGTTAGACATGAATACCGTACCTTGATCGGTCGTGATTGTTTGTGGTATTCCAAACCGATGGACGATATGTTCATTCACAAAACTAATCGCCTCAACACTAGTCACCTTCTTAAGTGGGATAGCTTCAACCCACTTTGAAAAGTAATCGGTTGCGGCCAAAATAAATTTGTGGCCTTTACTCGAAGCAGGAAATATTTGGCCGATTATATCTATTCCCCAACCCCTAAACGGCCAAGGTTTAATAATTGGATGTAAAGCCGATGCTGGTGCCAGTTGTACGTTGCCGAACTTTTGACATGTCTGACATCCTTTATAGTACTTGAAACAATCTTCTAACATCGTCGGCCAAAAATAACCTGTCCGTCTGAGCATCCATTTCATCTTATGTGCCGATTGATGAGAACCACAAATCCCTTCGTGTACTTCGCCCATTGCCACTCGCGCTTCTTCAGTTTCAAGACATCTCAACAACAAACCTTCCATAGTCCGATAATATAGTATATCGTCCAAAACAACGTATTTCAACGCTTGTTGTCTTATCTTTCGTTCTGTCGGCTTGGATGGATCGACTAGATAATCTTTTATTTGCGTTCTCCAATCAGCAATATTTGCGCACATGACTGCTTTGCTCACTAGTTCGATCTCCTGACTTTGGTCAAAATCTTTATATCCTGATGCTTGCTGAGCTAAAGCATTAGCTCTATCGTTCAATTCACGAGGAATATGACCGATAGAAAATGAAGTAAAAGAGCTGATAATCTCTAAACATTGTTCTAAATATTTCAGTAGTATTTCATCCCGACATTGGTATTCTCTCTTTATTTGCTGTACTATCAATAGTGAATCACCATATGCCTCAACAGCTCTCACTCCAATATTTTCTAACAACAGTAAGCCTTTGAGTAACGCTTCGTACTCGGCCTGGTTGTTGGAGCATCGGCTATTTATCCGGAATGCAAATTCAAAGCTATGCCCTTTGGGTGAAGTGAGTACAATACCGATACCATCACCTTCCCCACATACTGATTCGTCAAAGAACAGTTGCCATGGTGCTACCAAGACTAGGTTTGCTGCTGTGTCATGTCCTGTTATAAAATCGGCTAGGACTTGTCCTTTGTTGCGCTGGCGGTTCGTATGATAAGTCGAACTCGACCAAGGCATAAGCCCATTTGCCAAGTCGACCTCGCAGAATTGGAGCTGACAATATATATTTTATAACATCGGTTTTGCAGATGACCTTACAAGCCGATGCTAATATGTAGTGCCTTAGCTTTGTGCACGAGAAGTACAAGGATAAACATAGTTTTTCAATAAAAGGGTACCTGACTTCTGCGTCCAGCAACCGTCGGCTTAAATAAAAGATAACCCTCTCTTTACCATGCACTTCTTGTGCCAAAACAGCTCCAATAGTATCTTCTTCGTCCGAGACATATAATCGAAAGGAATCCCTTTGCGGTGCGGCCAAAGCTGGAGGGTTGGACAAATACCTTTTGACCGTTGAAAGCTTCTCACGATCGGCTCCCCATATAAATTCTTCATTGTCCTTCAACTTCAGTAATGGAGTAAAGGCACGAATTCTACCAGAGAGGTTCGAGATGAACCGACGGAGATAGTTAATTTTGCCGATCAACTTTTGTAATTCATTTTTGCACGTCGGTGGTTCAGTATTGGCTATGGCCTTGACCCTCGTTTGGCTGACTTCGATTCCTCTTTCATGTACCATAAAGCCTAAAATCGTCCAACCGACACACCGAACGCACACTTGTAAGGATTCATCTTCAAACCGTGCGATCTTATGTTTTTAAACACCCTCTCTAAGTCGGCCAGATGTTGGAAATCTGCTGCAGATTTTACCACTACATCATCAATATAAATTTCGACAATGTAGCCGATTAAATCGTGAAAGATCAGATTCATTGCCCGCTGATACGTTGCTCCAGCGTTTTTCAAGCCGAAAGTCATTATTGTCCACTCGAACAGTCCTATTGCACCAGGACATCTGAAAGCTGTTTTTGGTATATCGGCTTCCGCCATGAGTATTTGGTTATACCCGGCGTTACCATCTAGAAAACTTATGATTTTATTCCCTGATGCAGCATCGATAAGCATGTCGGCTATAGGCATCGGGTATTCATCTTTTGGCGTCGCCTTGTTCAAATCTCTAAAGTCGACGCATACTCGAAGTTTTCCATTCTTCTTCATGACTGGAACGATGTTTGAAACCCACTCCGCGTATCGGCAAGGCCTGATAAACTTTGCTTCCAACAATCGTTCTATCTCTTCTTTTATAACCTGGTACAAGGCTGGATTAAAACGCCTGGGATACTGTTTAAACGGCCGATAGCCCGATTTTATAGGTAGCCGATGTTCCACCAGTTGACGGCTTAATCCGGGCATCTCATGATACTCCCAAGCGAAACAATCCTTATAATTTCTAAGTATTTTTACTAGCTTTTCCTTGTACTTTACATCTAAACTTGCACTAATAAAAGTTGGTCTTTTCCTATCTCCGCTACCTATATCGACTTCTTCAAGCAAATCGGTGGATGTGAACCCTTGACCTAACTTTTCAATTTCTTCAAAATCTTCTATGGCTTCGCAGCTATCTGTTATTTGCCGATAGCTTTGCATTTTGTCCTGCAGCGCTTTCAATGTTTTTCCTGTCCCCATCGTCGTAACACTTCGTTTGCTCGATCAAAGGTGCCAGGCTTGACACTGATCAGCATGAGCCCTGATTTGCTTACGCATATGAAATCGCAATCACCCAGCGCATTGCCCGATATGCAGCCAGCTTCTTCGTGTTGCCAATTTGCGTCGGAACTAGCCATGGCGATATGAGCCGATGTGTCAACTGCAACGACCTCAACTTCTTCTCCGTTCCATTGGACAAGCGCTTGATGCATAGTCGATGGGATACAGCAGTTAGCATGGATCCAATCCCCGAGCAAAGCACATCAGTAGTTTCCTTTGGCGTCAATCACAAATAATGTCGTCGGCAAAGTCTTGCTACCGGCGATCGATTCGTGACCATGACACCTTTTGCCTCTGTAGGGTCGCCTGTGAAGTCATTCAGAACTATGTTAGTTTTGATCAAATCCTCATCAGACTTACCCAATTTCTTGCATGTTGTGTACGGCATCAGGTTCACCGTGGCGCCTCCGTCTACCAGCATCCTTGATATTGGCTTGCCATTTATATACCCTTTTAGATACAATGGTTTCAGATGCCGATGGTCATCTTTAGGCTTCTCAAAGATAGCGTTCTGAACGCCGGAGCACAACTGAGCAACTGCCTCTTTGGCCGGTTCGGTTCTGACTTTGAATTCGGCTGGTAATGTGAACACCATGTTAATATCCATGGGAGGCGTGTCATCCCGAATCATGGGAGAATCCAAGTCATCAGCCGATTCGAAATCTTCTTCGGCTTGTTCTTTTCTTCTCCATTCTTTTTTGACGCATTTGACTGGACGAAGTTCGTTAAACACTTCGTCTCTCTCTCTCAGCGTCGGCCTCACGAATCTCTTGCGTCCTTAGCCTCGAAGCCGTCGTCGTAGGATCGGCTTAGGCGGATGGACACCACAGGTTTGGGTTCCACCGACTTTCGATTTGACCACCAAATCTTCTTGATTAAAGCGGGCTTGTGTGTCTTGACTTGGCTTGGTTCTTGATTCGGTTTAGATATTCTCTCGTGGACCGGCCTTCTGTGACTTCTGCCCTGCTCTCTGACCGGCCCAGATAGCCTATCTCTGGCCGATTGCCTTGTCCAATCGCCTTGGGGATAATGTTCCATCGGGCAGGTGTATAGTGATGGCAACGCTACTCCTCTTTCCAAAAAGCGCCAAAAGGACATCTTCTATGTGCCCTTTCCACATTCTCGGTGCGGTACAAGTTATCCGACCGGTGAGCCTTATACCGTGGTCGGCTATTCATCCTTCGTATTTCTCCATTAATTGTAAAAGGTTGGTCCCGACCTTTTATTTGGTGACTTAATGGAGACTTTTACGCTTTGTACCATTTACCTACGAGGATTCCCTTTGGGTTTGATGGTTCTTGAATTTTTCCTTCACTATCGGCTTCTATTTGAAAAGAGCCGATTGTAATCTTCAGTGTTTGATCACCGTTCGAGCTTGATTGGATGTTGACTTGTCGATCCTTTTACGCTCATCGTGCTTGGCTCCTTTCCTTTAGCCTAACATTGTACTACGTTGATGGGGAACGGATCAACATCGACTTGCATAGTCGCTCATCAGCAAATTTCAACCGACCATCCTCAATAGCAGATTGGATCTGTTGACGGAAGATATTGCAGTCATTAGTGTTATGCGAATAAGAATGATGCCACTTGCAATACTGTGTTTCTTGATCTCTTGGGCGGCGGTATCACGTGCCCCTCCGTAATCGTATTATCTTTTCTTGTAGCAGTAAATCGAAAATACGATCGCACTTGGAAACATCAAAAGAATACTTAACTTCCGACTTATTCCTAGTCGGCTTAAGCCAGGAACAGACTAAGGATTTCTTGGATCCTTTTACCCATTCGGCTATATTTATTTCTGCTTCCTCATCTTCCGACGAATCATTAGGACAATATTCAACCATATTGACCTTAGCTTTATCTTTTTCTTTATTATTGCCATTGCTATTCTTAAATCTGTCTTTAAACACTTTGTTATCAGTAAATCGGCTTTCTTGAGCCGATACGCGATGCAATAAATGGCTAAGGTCGGTGAATTCTTGCCCTCCAAATTTCTCCCTAAGCGGCGGGATCAAGCCTTGAAATGCTAAATCGGCGAGTTGGTTGTCAGGCAACGTAACGCTAAAACACCGATTCCTGATTTCTCTAAACCTCTTGATGTAATTTGTTACTGATTCCCCAAACTTTTGGCGGACAGAACTTAGATCTGAAATTCTTAGCTCTAAACTACCCGAAAAGAAGTATTCATGGAACCGGCTTTCCAAATCGTTCCATAAATGGACCGGTCGGAGGCAAGCAAGTGAACCAAGTAAATGCTTGCCCGGATAAAGATAACGGAAATAGCCTAATTTTTAGTCCGTCGGATTGGTGCCGCTTCACCGCATTGTGCGATAAAGCGTCCAACATGCTCGGGTAGTGAGAATCATCCCCGAGAATTTGGCAAAGTCAGGGACTCTGAAATTATGAGGGTAAGGCATGCGGTCTATGTAATCGGGGTACGGCTTT